>OZ005650.1:109538933-110138933 GCA_963930645.1 Salticus scenicus | reverse complement strand
CATGAACTACCGCGCAAAATTGCATAAAAATTTATATGTGGATGCACCTTGACATAAGTTACTACGAATCAACTTTTGGTATTAATTGCCCAACATATGGCGCTTCTATACAGCGATTTCCTCAGTTTAAGGGAAGATTACATTTCAAGTTCTAATGCGTATAATCAAACAACGCTTGATGTGTGAGAAAGCCATTATGAAATATTATGCCGATTCAATTTGGATATATATCTACCAACAGGTTACGCTGCTACAATGCAGTTTTTCCCGAGAACGGGAATGCTATATTTCAACTTCTATGGCATTTAACTGTACGAAACGTGATAAATGAGATAACTCTTACATTACACAGCTCACAATAAGAGGGGCAATCGTCATAATTCAATTTAGGAGTTTGGTTGATTGCATTATAAGGTAAATTCATATCCCTTCCGTGCGCCACAAAAAAAGGAGACTCGTCGATGGTGGAGTGGATCCCAGACCTTAACGCCAAAAGTACAAACTTCAGCTTGTCATCCCAGTAATTATGGTTACTATTTACCAAGTGTGCAAGGGCATTGTCGAGTAAAACCGCTCGAATTTGAAGCCAGATGAAAACTAGAGGTATGTACATGTTTTATGCCTAAATCTTGGTAAGCCTGAGCTATCGCATCACTTATATAATTTGTACCCTTGTCCGTAACCAACTTGACAGGTGTACTGTGTCTGCACACAAACTTTGCCAGGGTGTTTGCCACCGTGTCAGCCGTAATATTTGGCACAGCAAAAGCCTCGGACCATTTAATATCAATGTATGCAATGATGTATTTGTTGCCCTTCTCAGTAGGGAATGTGGCCTACAAATACCTGAGTGTATTGTCACGAATGGGGCATCTGGTATCTCTAACATTTGGAGTTCATCTAACCTCTTGAGTTTGTGAGCTCGAAACTACAAGCAAAACTGGCAAGAGGCTAAAAGTCTTTACAAGTCTGCGTACATATCTCGCCAAAAATAAGAGTCTTTAATCCTATTAAAAGTTTTGTGAAAGCCAGCATGACATGCTAAAGATGACTCGTGGGAAAAATTAAACATTTTTGGGATAAGGGCTTTTGGTAAAACCACCTTATCCTTCGCCTCTCTTCTTGACTTAGGACTGACCTTTTACACAAAATGATTTAATCTGTAACAAAAAATTTCAGATATTTAGGCCTAATACACAGATCTTTACACAGCCGCGCACTAACATAATTACAAAATTTATCTTGCTGTTGTGACACTGTAATCTCACTCGACAAAGAACTGTTTCCAATGTGCACACCTTGATCAGAGTTTTCTGCAAAATTACACACCTGAGACTCCTATTGACTACTCCCTTCTACATTGTGATCTATGTACCGAGGCAAGAAATCAGCCACAGAATTGCACTTTCCCTTAATGTGTTTAGCCTCAAAATTAAATTCGCTTAACGTGCACAGCCACCTAGCAATCCGAGAAGTAGGATCTTTTAATTTTAAAGTATAAGTCAAAGCTGTGTGATCCGTATACCCCACAATTTTGTTTATGAAAGATATAGCCTTTAAAGTACTGTGTTACCCAGGCTATAGCTAACAATTCTCTCTCAGTAGCCGAGAATCTAGTTTCTGCCTCCTTGAGTTTTCTGCTTGCAAAAGCGACAGGGTGGGGAAAATTTTCGTCTAACTGGCACAAAACTGCACCCATAGCCACCGCAAAACTATCCGTAAAAATTAAGAAATTCTTGTTCATATCAGATAACTTTAAAGAGGGAATTTTAGCGAGTTCTTTCTGATTCAGCTTCCTGGGACCACACAAATTTATTTTTTTTCATTGGTTAAATTAGTTAGGTGAATTGTACGTTTTGAGTAATCACTTATGTGCCTCCTGTAAAAACCTATGGAACCAAGGAAAGACCTCACCTGCTCACAGTTAGCCGGACGCTTAATTTTTTCTACAACTTCGACGTTTTTCTTAGCCAGAAAAATTTTACCTTTGCTGACCCTAAACCCTAAAAAGTTAATTTCTCTTGGAAAAATTTGCATTTGGTAGGTTTTATTTTAACATAAGTTTATGCTAGCGAAGACGGTTAAGCACTAATTCTAACTTTTTGAAATGTGACTCAATGTCTAAAGATGCAACACAAATATCATCAATATAAATTATAAAATCTTTTTTGTAAAAAAATAGAACCGACTCCAAAAAGCAACTACTATTCAAACAAAAAAAAAAAAAAAAAAAAAAAAAAAAAAAGATATAAAATGAAACCGTAAATTGCGCCTAAAAGTATAAAATAATTTCCTTCGTTAAATAACCTATAACACTACAATTAATCATAACTTTTGAAGTCGGCGCAAAATTAAATAAAATTTAATTCATTTTTAAAGATTTGTTTTTAGATCGGCAGCTACAGATGCTTTTGTCGCGAATGATCAATTTTCGTGCTTCCTATATTATTTTATCGTTGTATACAATTGGTCCATTAGTAACATCTACAGTCGGTAACAAAGTGCCCGAACACTAGCAAAAATTCCTATGTAAAAAAAGTACACTTCATACGGTTTTGTTAAATAAATCCTTATCGAATCCTGTTCTTAGTCAGTGTAAGAACACGATTCGATAAGGATTTATTTAACAAAACCGTATGAAGTGTACTTTTTTTACATTAGAATTTTTGCTAGTGTTCGGACACTTTTGTTACCGACTGTACCGGTATACGGTATTTATGTTTCTACGAAGTTAGAGATTCCTTTGCAAACTTGGTATAACTTTGATAAGTATCATCCTTGGCGGCTTTTAGATTTGGCGATCAAAACGTAAGGCAAAAATATACACGCAAGATGTATATTTTCATTATATACATATATATATATATATATATAATTATATGAAGTATTGTTTCACATTCTTCATTGCTCTCTTAATATACCTTATTAAAATAACAATGACTTCTCAAAGAAATTAAATATCTTTTCCAGATAATTTGGCGATTTCCCTTTCACCAAGGACACCAGATACCAGCAGTTTGGTTTAAAATGGTTTAAAAAAAGATGGATCTGGTATCAATTTGTTTTAATATTGAAATAAAAATCTTATAATATTGATTTTGCTTGCTTCTTTATTTTATTTTTCAGGAAAATAACAGAATATCATATTATTGCTAAATACTCTGATGAGAATAGAAAATAGATTAAAAAAGCTAATCTTGTGAGAACAACAATCCAATCCATATTATTGCTAGGTACAGTCGGTAACAAAAGTCTCCGAACACTAGCAAAAATTCCAAATGCAGTTTTGTTAAATAAATCCTTGTCGAATCCTGTTCTTAGTCAGTCTAAAAACAGCATTCGACAAGGATTTATTTAACAAAACTCTATTAAGTGTACTTTTTTTATATAGGAATTTTTGCTAGTGTTCGGAGACTTTTGTTACCGACTGTAGGTAAAACAATTTTCTGTTTCAGATATGATCAGGTGAGGAGAAACTGAAATAAACCTGAAATTTGCCACTTATACTTATTGTAAAATAAAGGGAAATTGTTTCCTAAAATCAACAACAGATAGCAACACCACAAGACTGTCTATAATTTTTGTGAACTGATTTTCTGATTAATAGCAAATATCAACAATTTAATTATTCGTTTGAGGAACCTTTATAATTATTATTCTAGTTTATTATTTCTTTTGTATTATAACTTGATATTTTACAGAATTGGTTAACGTTTATGTGCTTTTCTAATCATTTATACTTTGTACTTTTAATTGTTTTAGTAAGTTAGTGAGTTTGCCCGACGAAATTATTTAGTTAAAAGGAAGTTAGCACCCTGGTCAAGGTAAGACACCTTTTATATGGATATTCTCTAGTTATTTGAAACCAGTTTCTCCACTTGAACTAAGAAATTAAATTTAAATAAGATATTTAATGAGAATATAGATAAGTTTTAAAAAAAGCTGTTAGAATCGTCTCGTATTCGACACAGTTCTTCATGTTGAAACACTGAAAAATCTTCTGATTTTAATGCGGGAAAAATTAAATTAGTTTTAATTAGTTTACCAAGTAATTAATTATAAAGTTTCTTTTTGTTCTGACACTTATCTCTGTCATAAACTCATAAAGACGTTTAAAATCGATTGCAAAATTTCCCATACACAAAACTAAAGAATAGAGAATAATTATTTAAATAAAAATCATTTTCTAATATACCATGTTTTTAAAAAAGACTAAAAAGTATAAAATAATTCTTCCTAGCTTCATACATATATCTAACTCCATAGAGATTCCCTTGATAATTTGGGATTGTGAATTTTAATATCTATGAAAGTATTTTACTGTGTTTTTATTAAATTGCTTTGTTGTCGTGGTGTCTTTTCGGGGATTGTAATCAGTTTTTAACTAACCTATCAATAAGCCTCTATTGGGAACTGTTGTGTGAATTTTCTCAATGAGCATACGCGCCCCATGATTTTCATTTTAAATCTCACAAATATTTTCATAACTATTAAAAATTCACAATCTCAAATTATCAGGGGAAGCTCTATGCATAGATATAGTAATAAGACATAAATTGATCACTGATGGAGAAAAAGTGATTTCTTTTACTCCGAGAAAGACGGCCATTTTGACCAGTTAATGGCCGTCTTTCTCCGAGTGAATACACACAGGTAATTTAGCAAATAAAATTTATGAATAATTTATGTACTAAAGGTGAATGCAAAACTGCAGATACAATTTCAAATTCATTTTTTTTTATATTATTATTAATTTAGTAATATTTAAAGTTAAACTCTTTTTATATACTAAATCTAACGTTCCTTACCTGTGCTGCTGCCAGTTCCTGATTTAAGGCAGGGCATTCGGGGCACATGCCCTGGGCCCTCACACTGAGGGGGCCTCCAAGAAATTCCATCATACATTTAAAAATATAGTTAAAATGAAAGATTTCCAAATTTTTCAATAATGATCGTTGTTTTTTGTTTTTTCATCAATGTATGGGGAGGTATTGCAGCGCTGTTTTATGAATCGGTGTTATTATCTTTCAAGGAAACTATCAGCTCATCAAAAAATTGCAGTACTTTCACTAAACACAAATACAACTGCATATTACCGATACGGCATTCCAAACTCTTACTAAAGCTAGCTAAATCGAGGCACGTACCGCAGTACAGAAACACGAGCGCGATGTACATTGATCCGATAGAAAAGCACTGGATCTAGTTAAGCCTTACTCTTACCAATAAAATGAAAAGTGGAGAGAATTTTTGGACGCGTGAATCAAAAATATATGGTTTGTTTTGTTTGTTATAATATTAAAATACGAGGAAAAGGGGACCGATGAACATGAGTTTACCGGGCTTCCAAGTGGGTAAATCAGTCCCTGGCTGCTGCTAACTATATTTAAAAGAGTTTTGAAAAATCTATATTACTTACTAATATAAAATCTTAAAAAATATCAAACTTTAAAAAAAGTATTCCATTAAAAATCAAAACAGTTTTTATTTCATAATAATAACAAAGCAACTGATTATAAAAATTATATATTTCCTAATTTAGTCGAATATAATTTACTTTTATGATAACTTATCCCATTTCTTTTCATAAATTTATTAGAAGAACTAAAAGACGCAATATTTCGACATTTTGAAAATCCATCAACATTCTATTCTATTACAATTGCCGAGTTTCAATACCAGTTAATGGCTGATTCCAAAAATTTTTTCGGCGTCAAACATTTATGCATGATATGATAACGTTGGGATGATAGATCTAAATTTACTATATCTATGGCTCTATGGGTTTATATATCTGTATAAGGTTGAGGCTAGGAAAACTTGTTTCATCCAACGAGATATATAGATTAGAGTGCTGATTCAATGGATGAAGGATTAGCTTTCCGTGGTTCAAGATGAATCACGTGACATGCTCCAATAGGTTGCTGTGTTTGGTCCTTTATCGCTATTTTGGCATTTAAAATATCAGTTCGACAAATTATCATTATTATTAGGTAACATGACAGTCCTATGGCCGAAACAAATTGTTTTTAAAATAATTTTACACATATTTCCCATTTTAATAAATAATAAAATACCTTTTTTTCATCGTTTCCCAACAAAGTTTAAAAGTGTTTATAAAAGAAAAATAATAATTTTTCAACTATTTATAAGCATTTTGTCTGTTAAAGTTCAACTACACGAAATAAAAAAGAAGTAAAATCAAAATCAAAATGATTTAGAACAAAAGAATATTAAACTAAGTAAGTAAACAAAAACATTGGCGGTTATGACTAATGCGAAAAACAATCTCCAAACCGTTGCCATAGAAATTTACTGAAAATAAGCTGTTACCAACGAAACCACCGAATACGCAGGTGTAAGTAGTCATGCCATATGACTCATCTTGAACCTTCTCAAGGGTTACCATTTATCACTCTACTTTATATATCTCGTTTGTTTTATCCTTTTTAGTCTGTTTTCAAAACATGGTATATAAAAAAAATGTTTTTATTTAAATATTTACAATTATACATTGGGGAACAATGTGGAATACTTCAACAGATTTTCCTTTGTATCAATTTGTTACTTCAGTGACTTTTGTAGTATAATACTAAATGAAATTTAGTTAATCGGGACAACCAGAAGCGATATTACCGGTGGTGCCTAAGACTACTATATAAATATAACTATTACACTACTTTATATAGCTTTTACTTTTTCCATATAACTATTATTAGGCTGACCCAACGGGATATATAAAGTAGAGTGATAAATGGTAACCCTTGAGAAGGTCCAAGATGAGTCATGTGACATGCTCTCCTTGCACCTGCGTATTCGGTGGTTCCCTTGGTAACAGCTTATTTTCAGTAAATTTCTATGGCAACGGTTCGGAGATTGTTCTTCGCATAAGTCATAAACGCCAATGTTTTTGTTTACTTACGTAGTTTAGTTTAATATTCTTTTGTTCTAAATCATTTTGAGTTTGATTTTACTTCTTTTTTATTTCGTGTAGTTGAAATAACGTGTAGTTGAACTAACCGACAAAATGCTTAAAAATAGTTGAAAAATTATTATTTGTTGTTAAATTTAGCTCTTTAAAAGTTTAAATTTTCTTTTATAAACACTTTTAAACTTTGTTGGGAAACGATGAAAAAAAGGTATTTTATTATTTATTAAAATGGGAAATATGTGTAAAATTATTTTAAAAACAATTTGTTTCGGCCATAGGACTGTCATGTTACCTAATAATAATGATAATTTGTCGAACTGAAATTTTAAATGCCAAAGTAGCGATAAAGGGCCAAACACAGCAACCTATTGGAGCATGTCACGTGATTCATCTTGAACCACGGAAAGCTAATCCTTCATCCATTGAATCAGCACTTTAATTTATATATCTCGTTGGGTTGACCAGATCAAAGTACCTTTATAAGAGAGAAACATTAAAAATTGCTACAATCAAATTGTGGATGTATTTTTTCATTTCTTATAAATAAGGACTAAAAATAAAAGTATTATTGATTAATAATTTAGTTTCTGCAATTTTTTAAAACTTAGAAAAGTGCCTTAAAAAAAAAAGGGCATCCCCATTTGTCCCCAGAAAATGGCGACGTTAGTCGGGAGCAAAAGTATCCGAGCACTAGCAAAAATTCCTATGTGAAAAAGTACACTTAATACTGTTTTGTTAAATAAATCCTTGTCGAATCATGGTCTTAGTCAGCTTAAGAACATCATTCGACAAGGATTTATTTAACAAAACAGTATTAAGTGTACTTTTTTTACATAGGAATTTTTGCTAGTGCCCGGATAGTGCTAATTCACGGTTGCACTGATATACACTTTGGAAATACGCTTCGTAGTTGCTTTTCGCAAATCGAACTTGCGAAAGTATTTATTTCATGCTTCCGTGCTTCATGAATGCTGTTATAAAATAACTACTAAATTTGTGTATTTTCATAATCTTTTCGGCAACACATTGAAAAGTCGCGCCGCGTGTAATAATCTTTCTTTTTCTTTCGTTTTGTTGTTGTCTGCCTTTGCATCAAATGTAAAATGTTTATTTAATGAAAGTATCGGGATATTTTAATCTTCTTTTCAATTTTAAGTTTTCGTGTATTGCCAGTATTAACAATTTAATATGACTTCAGGTATGGGAGCTAGTTATTTTAAGCTATTTGTTTTTCAAAAATTGTGTTGGAGAGTGTTATTATTATTTAGATTTCTTTTTTTTAAGTGTAATGTTTATAATTGCATTTTCTATTAGCTATTTGTTTAAGTATTCATAATTATTTTATTAGTTTCATATAATGGTTCCTTTTCAGTGTTTGTCTTTTAATATATTTCAGGTAACATTATTCAAGATGTTGATACCGGTCACTCTGACATGATCGTAAGTAATTTTAATTTATTGAAAGGCCTTGAATTTTGTAATAATATTTATGCATTTGTATTATGTTTGTAACAAATATACACTAGAATAAATTTTCAATCAATAATTTTTTGATTTAATCAGTTATAACATATGTGATATTACTTGTACACTGGGACAGGGTTTGCAGGTTTATTATCACTGTTTACTGTCAATCGTGCTTAAAACTGTCATCAGAAAAAAACTAAAAAGTTAAGATATTTTTAAAATTTGACGTATAAATCTTAATGTAACATTTTAAAAAGGTTTTAAGTTTTTATTTTTTTTTGTTTTTTTAATTGATGAATTTAGTTTTACTCTTTTTATGGATTTTAAAACTGTTATAGGCTTTTCACTGCGTAAACTTCAAGTAAGGCCTCAATTTTAATGTAAAAAATAAAGTTATGTATATATATTAAATATTATACTTCTTGTGCTATAAATATTGTTGTCTTAAATATTACACAGCCTTAATTGTTGATCCATGTTTTAATTTTTGGGACCCCTTTTTTGTGAAAACAAATTATTTTTGTGAAATTTTTATTTTTATAAAAAATTAAATAGTTTTGGGTAAATTTCTTTTTCCGTGAAAAAGAATTGTCATGTAAAACCTTTCAGTTTAGCAGTTTATCTAATGTTTAATATTAAGTTAATAGCGTTTTATTGAATCAAGTATAGCCACTTGTTAAAAATAATACTGTAAAAGTAGAAAATATTTACAAAACTATCGTTTTTATGAAATGAAATTTTGTGAAAGAGCTGTTTTCATGTATCTGAATTTTGTGAAGGGGCAGCAAAAGGGTCCTAATTTTTGCTTGGATCGACCCCTGGTGTGTAAAATATTAATGCTATTTTTATTTAAGAAATATGGTTAGTTATACTATCTATAAAATTAATTAATTTAAAGAGGCTTTAAATCTTTCCACTATGTAAACTTGACCTCTTTAATTAATTAACTTTAATGTAATATGTATTAAATATTACTGTTTTTTGCTGTTTATACTGTTATATCATGTTGAAGTTTTTTTTCTTTATATATATATATATAAAACATTACTAATATTATTTAAGCTGATAATAAGCGTAAATTATTAACCCGTTAGTGCCCATTGTCCTCATTTGAGGACAGCTAATAAAATGGCACATATATTTTTTGTGGTTTCTTGGAATGATTTCTGCTTTTTAGTGACAATTTATAGCGTCACTCTAAATGATCCCTGAAAGTTTTATGTGCCTACTATCAATTATTATTTCACAATTTAGTCATTTTATGATTTTTCATTCATCACACATATATTTGCTTTTTGTGCAGGTATACTAACTTAAATCAAGTTGAATAATAATATATATTTAATACTTTACTTTCGAGATTTTTGTCATCATATAATAGGAAAATAATTTGTTATCTCAAAGTTTTCTCGCTTGAACACTAAATGTCAGTAAATAAAGGTAATCTTTAAATTTAAAACTATCAGAAGAACTGTCAGTTGTCTATATTGGTTAATACTAGTTTATTCATTATTATGATTATTTTTTAAGAAATATGGTTGGTCATCTGCTGTATATGTGTTTTCTAGAAAACATTTTCAATAAATGTGGGGGAAAAAAATGTTTATACACACATATTAGTTTAAGAATTCAATGTATTTAAAACAGAGATGCACAACCTTTTCAGGGTAAGGGGCCAAAAAATGAAAAAGGATCATATCGAGGACCAAAGCAGCGAGTGAATGTTAAAACATGTTACAAACATGAAAACACTAATTTTTTACACTAACTAAATAAATTATTCAGTATAAAGTAAATTACACTGAACTAAAAGTACGAAATCAAAAGAGAATATCCAGTCCCTTCTGTTGCTGCAATTGCGAAATAACCGATCTACTAGCAAAACCATGCAATGTTGTTTATTAGAATGATCGTCGCCGCTAAGTAGAAGTTATTATTGGTAGCATTCACCATAGAGAAAAACGTGAGTTCAATCGGGAACTTTTGATTGGCCCATCGTAATTTCGAAATTTAACTGCATCCATACCTCCCATACCATCTGCTCCGCGAGACTGTGTCCCGGCATGAACTGAAAAAGCGCATAATAAAAGTAAATAAACTTCATGAACAACTGTAAATTATTTATACTGATGCAGAATCGTTTTCATACACTGATGGAAAAAGAAAAATCCCAACACCAAGAAAAAATTATTGTACAGTAATGAAATTTCAGCAATACATTTGTCTAGGTAACATATTTAATTGATTAAAGTTTCAAGATCACAGGTAGAGCCATTGGCGAGAAGAACCATTTCAAATGTGAAATGTTGTACATAAGTAACCGGTGTAACCGCCAGAATTTTGAATGCAAGCATGCAAACGTGCATGCATTGTGTCGTACAGGTGTCGGATATCAGTTTGTGGGATGGAGTTCCATGCCTGTTGCACTTGGGCGGTCAATCCAGGGACAGTTAATGCTGGTTGTGGATGACGCTGGAGTTGTCGTCCAATGATGTCCTATACGTGCTCGATTGGAGAAAGATCTGGTGATCTAGAAGGACAAGGCAACATGTCGACACTCTGTAGAGCATGTTGGGTTACAACAGCGGTATGAGAGCGAGCGTTATCCTGTTGGAAAACACCCCCTTGAATGCTGTTCATAATGGCAGCACAACAGGTTGTATCACTAGACTGACGTACAAATTTGCAGTCAGGGTGCGTGGGATAACCACGAGAGTGCTCCTGCTGTCATACGAAATTGCTCCCCAAACTATAACTCCAGGAGTAGTCCCTGTGTGTCTAGGCCGCAGACAGGTCGCTAGCAGGCATTCACCTGGCCTCCTCCTGACCAACACACGGCTATCACTGCGACCAAGGCAGAACCGGCTTTCATCAGAAAACACAACGGATCTCCACTCCGTCCTCCAATGAGCTCTAGCTTGACACCACTCACGTTGCAAACGGCAGTGGTTTGGAGTCAGTGGAATGCACGCTACAGGGCGTCTGGCTCGGAGCTGTCCTTGAAGTAACCGATTTGTAACAGTTCGTTGTGTCACTGTGGTGCCAACTGCAGCTCGAATTTCAGCTGCAGACGCAGTACGATTAGCCACAGCCATACGCCGAACACGGCGGTCTTCCCTCTCAGTAGTGCCACGTGGCCGCCCGGAACCCGATCTTCTTGAGGCAGTACCTTCCCTTGACCACTGCTGCCAACACTCATACACAGTGGATACATTCCTGCCAAGTCTTTCTGCAATATCGCGAAAAGAAAACCCACCTTCTCGTAGCCCTACTACACGAGCTCGTTCAAACTCAGTGAGCTGTTGATAATGGCTTCTTCGTCTTCTTAGAAGCATCCTTGACTAACATTAACCCACTACGTCAAATCTCAACTGTAAATAACGATCACGAACCTTACAGTGCTTATTTAAAGCAAACCTCATTTGCATATTCATAGTGTCGCTACTAGCGCCACACTTATGCGCATAGCTCGAAATTTGAATCGACGTCATCTTTCAGATGTATAAACACGCCTACCAAATTTCGTTTATCTAGCACAGCTCCTTCCTGGTGTTGGGATTTTTTTCCATCGGTGTATTAGATTTTTTTCTTTTGTTTATTTGAAAAAGTCTCTCTCTCTCTCTCTTTTTTTTTTTTTTTAAATTTTATTTCATTATCAACATTCGCGGGCCAACTTTAAAGGCTATGCGGGCCAAAATTGGCCCTCTGGCCATAGGTTGTACATCCCTGATTTAAAACAATAGTGTTACTGTTACTTATAACATTAAAATTCTATGTTATCAATATGGATATAAAATAGAGCATTTTTTAATTTTTTATATTGCTGGCAAGTTTAAGAATGTTACATTCCAATATCAGATTAGTCAGATGTTTAATTGTACATTTACTCTAAGAAAAGCAGGATGACTTATGGAAGTTGCCTTAAGCTTTTTAATGTATTATCTTTTATATTTTCATGCCTTCATTTTAAGCAACGAAACTTATTACAAAATCTTATTTTCAGAAGGAAAGCTTTAATGTTTATTAATGTAATGTTTGGAAATTAATTGTAAATTAACCACATTTTTGTTTTAAAATTTTGAGAATTTGAGATTTATTGTGAAACCAAATTCTCGAAATTACATTCGGTAATTGGTAGTAATTAAAACAAATTCTAAGATAATTTATTATTATTATTTAATATAATTAATGTTTAGTATATACATAAACCAATGCAACTTAAAAAAAAAAAAAAAAGGAAATTATTTACATATATTTCCCCCACTTTTAAACTTAGTATTTGATAGTTAGACCAAATTTTACAATTTAAACTAGTTTTTGACACATGTCATTAAAAAAAAAAAAAAAAAACTTTGGTATACAAGTATGTTATGTAACTGTTATATTATTATTCATAACAAAACAAGCAAAGTACATTATATAAAATTTACTTTTAAAATAAAAGTATAACTTAAAATCTTATATTGAATTTTTATCTTCTAGATATTTGTAAAAAAGGAAAAGACTTGTCAGAGTCAGACATGCATAATATAATATACATGAACATGCAAAAATCATTCATAGAAAGATTTTTGGTGCAGAAATTTTTTAAACTGTTAATGATAGCATTAACTACTGATAAGGTGAACATATTTTTTATTCCTCTTGAGATTCATGTTAACGAGGTTCGATTGTATAAACTAAAAATTAACACAAGGCTTTAGAGTTGTATGCAAGTATTTGTATTATGTACGTTTTATGAATATTTTAGAGAAGTTTCAGTATACATGAATCTTTATCATATTGTTCTAATTGTTAATAATCCTATTGCTTATTGTTCTTTTAATATAATCTTATCTCTGAATATGCTAATGAGTATAATTTTTTTGAAATACTTTAGCATGATGCCCAAATGGATTACTATGGAATAAGATTAGCCACTTGTTCGTCAGATAAAACTGTAAAAATATTTGATGTCAGAAATGGGGCACAGAAACTTGTAACTACTCTTAAAGGGTATGTATCAAAGCTTATATTTATCTTCTAACTTTATCACTGATGCCTTTAACATCATTTGCATATTTCACTCCTGCAAGAAAAGTGACACAAGTCAAAAAATGGTAGTTTTGAGTTTGTCATTGAAAAATGTACATGAAGTGCATGAAAGTGTTGATTTTGAAATTTATCCACCTAGAGAAGCAGTTGTCTTAGATTTTTTTGGCTAGTTAATATTTTTATGTTCTAAAGCCCCGTTCACATGAGCAGTTTCTACCCGGGTCCTACCCGCGTCAATCTTTGCGAAGCTGTTCACATTCATCCTTCCCGCGTAAAAGGAGGGTTTGACCAGGGTAATTTTTCCTCCGAAATCAACCCCGCAATATACTAGGGGATAAGAGGGAATAACCCGGGAATTACCCAGAATGCTTTTTGCTTGTTTCTGTTTCATTTCATACTGGGGCAGCGAATTGCGCACTATTTTCAAGAGATAAATTGCGTTCTTTTTTATTTATTTATTTTATTATTATTATTTTGCTTGTGTGTATTGTTCTGTGAAATTAATTGAAGAATAATAATACTAGAGGAAGGAATTTAAAATAATGCGGGGATATTATATAAATGAAAAATATAAAACGACACAGTGTTTTGCACTTTTCTTTTTTCCTTTTAATTGAAATTTCTAAAATTCTCAGTAAATTGAGATATAGTATATTAATATTGTTTTATAATATGAATAATTTTTTTGTATTATAAAGGTTATTTAAGGAAATGGTAAACATATTTTTTTTTTCCTTTGTAAATAATTTCCTAGAATTATAAATATTTTGTATGCATATGCATTGGAATATAACAATATTAAGTATTAAAATTTCTCAAAAACTATTTAAATTCAATAAAATTAAATTAAAAAATTATATATTTTTAAAAAAATTAATCCTGCTAAACAATTTTTAACCTTTTCTCTTTATTTTACATTATTATAATTTATTTAACAATATAATCTAAACATGTTTGAATATTGCTTTCTCTATTAATTGAGAAAATAATTTTTGAAAAATGTTTTGATGTTTGCATAATAAATTTTTTCATTTAATTTCCAGCATTCAAACAATATATATATATATATATATATATATATATATGCATACATATATAATCATTTTAAGAAATTAATTTATCAGCTAATCTTTAATATATATATATAAAGATTTAACTTACCAATGAATCTACAAAGTAATAACCAAATGTATTTATAAAATATTTCTGAGTTGCTGTAATATTTAAAATCCATTGTCCACACTAGAGCCTCTACTGGGTAGAATGTCCTTTAGGGGGACTTTCTAAGGGATACTAGCTCATACTCATGAAAGTTTTAGGGAAAACGACGGAAAACTATTAAGATCAAACCGACGATAGTTCGAACCCGATACCCATATTTATTCGCCTAATAGTATGGCCATTATATCGAATTTTGTTGGGTTAATAACAGTTATAAGAGCTATATAGTATATTTTTTTCCGGGTAAGAGGAAGAGAAGCAATTTTAATTATACAAATAGAAAAAATTTATAATACCTATATCTTGAGTTCACGCAGGGGCCAATCTAAGATTTCAAACTTAATACCTATTTTTGTGAAAAATCTTAACTATATTTTATTTTTGTGAAAAATTGTAGTGCACTCTTTTTCTTCCAAAATCCAAAACTTACTTCACTCTGAAGTAAACAGTTCAGTAGAGATAGTGTAAGTAGAAGTTGTTTTTATTTGTGTTAGTATCACTGCAGTATACATGAATTGTACCAGGGAGGATAAACACATCACCATACAGTCACCAAAATGTTAAACCACCTGACGAATCAGCAAACAGTACACTATGGCCACAATTTCAGAGCGTGTCTGTACCAATACACACAAGGATCGTTTTGTTTACATATGCTGCACTGTTTCTCGCCCATAACAAACGCTTGTGTGTAGATTAAAACCAACATTCTGTATGATTCTTGCTTCGCAAATCGCATCAACAGAAATGCACGAATTACTTTCCTTTGAAAATGTGCTAATTAAAAATGTTAGATTTTGCTGGGAGGACTAAGATTTTTGTGAAAGTACCGATTTTAGCTGTATGATTTTTGTGAAGATACCTTTTTTGCCAGGTCGATTTTTGTGAAGGTACCCATAAACGGTAGTAAACTCGACCTGTATTAACCCCTGTCACGTATAAAATTTAACTTTAGAAGTGGGTTAAAAACAGATAAACTATTTGGGAACAGATTTGAATAATATATATTTCATAATCTGTTTTATATTTTACCATATTAGAGATTTCATTGAAAGTTTTCTTTTATAGTTAACTGCATCCCATTGCTACTGTTCTTACACACACACACACATATATATAATTATCGGCATATTTAATTCCCCCCCCCCCCCCAAAAAAAAAAAAAAAAAAATCAAGTGGGTGTGTGAGCATTACGGCTGATTGATATCACAAGGGTTCTAGACCTAGGTGGAATGCCCTCCATGAAATTATTTTAAGAGGTTTGAATTTTAGTTTAAGATTATTTAAGAGGTTCCGTGATTTTCAATTGAATTTTGTTTTTAATACTTTTGGTTACAGAATATTTTTAATTACAAAAGGAGTTTTAATAATAAAATATATATGCACAAAAATCTAATTTATAGTTTTTATTACAGATGCACAAGAGTACTTTTTTTTTTTTATGAATTCTTATTTCGATGCATAATAAAAGATAAAGATTTATGTTGAAATATTTTTAAGAATATCTATTAGTTATGATAGCAAGAAATGAAATAAGTATCTGACCTAGTATTTATTAATGTAGTAATATTACTTTAAATCTTTAAGTTAATGAAATCTGAATTAAAGGTTTAATCATTTATTTTATTCTTTAATGCATTTAGATTTAATATAATTATAATGCATAATTTATTCTAACTAATTTAAAATCAAAGTATTGTAAAGTTAATTATATTAGTATTTCAATTGACATTTATAAGTTTAATTGTAATAACAATATAAATAAAACTAATATCAAAACTTATTTTATTTCTCGATCCCATTTACAATCTTAATATTCAAAATAATATTAATAATTAAATTTCTAATACATAATATATATATATATATATATATATATTACTACATATACAAAAGATACTGAAATTTTCATGTTTAAAAAATTAAATTTAAAATGATTTGTTTGTAATATTAAATTTGTATTTACAACTTAATATAAAATTAAATATTAATAATGAAGAATAATATAAAATATATTATCCTAAAATTAAATAATGTATGTAATCCTTTTATTCTCAGCTGCTGTCAAAGTCAAACATGAAATTAAATTCACTTTTTCGCGGACAATACGGTTTCGCTTCTTTTCTCCGAACTCATGCGTTAATCTTGCAAACAGCCAATCAGAATTCAAGAAACGTATGACGCTGCTACAGTGATTTTTAACCAGGGTTGATAGTGTGAACAGCCTAAATTTTGACTCTGTAAAACCCCGCTTTTCAAATTTCCGGGTCGTTTTGACACGGGTTGAAGTTGCTTCATGTGAACGGAGCTTTAGTTGATTTTTCTCAAATACAGAAGACTCCCAGAAATCCACACTCCTAAAATCTGCTCATCACAATTGATGCAAACAATGTAATTTATAGTAAAGTTTTCAAGAAAAAAAAAATAATTAAGGTAGCATATACAGTACAGAGCCAGAAATCCGCCGACCTAAAATCTGCTGAAGTCGGAAATCCGCACAGCTTTTCTGATACAATGAAATTTAAGTTCCAAAACTGCAAATCAGAATTTTTGTAAAAGATCTTGAATGCAGATTTTGTGCTTGCATTTTATGATTATAATAATAAAAATATGAAAAACTGCAAGAACCAAGTTGCTTATAAACAAATTATCTACATTATATTAAATTAATCAAAAGAAAATTATGATTATGCTATCAATGAGGAAATTAATAAACTAATTTTTAAAAATGCTATCTGATGAAGGCATAGTTTTAAGGAAGAATTCAGTTAAATTCTTCGCAAAATAAATTTGTGTTACATAAGAATTGATGACTATTTATAATAGATAAAAAAAAAACAAAAAAAACAAAAACAATGATGTATGTGTGCATGTTCAAGTGTAGCTTAAAACAAACTGCATATGAACTGATTTTGTCTAAATTTGACAATTATTTTTTCATTTTTATTTATTGTTTTCATTTTAAATATTTTTTTAATGTTCAGTATTATTCTTATGTACTTAAAAATTAAATATACAAGTGAAAATGTTTTGTTATTCATTGTTATATGTTTAGTTTGATTAATAATCTACTTTTATTATTCAAATTGAAAATGATTTCTTATGGGCTCCAAAATCCACCAAATCCTAAAATCCGCACAACCTCTGGTCCCAAGCTGTGCAGATTTTTGACTCTACTGTATTTCAGTAGTGATCAGGGGTGGCGCCAGCTAGGGGGCCGGGGCCCCCCCCCTCATCGGGGAGTCTGTGACCCCCCATCGGGGCATACTCCTAAAATCTCTCGGGGGAAAAAAAATACAAAATTTTCAGTTTTTCTACTTTTGGCAGCATTTTTCTTTCCTTGTACAAATTTGGAGCATTCCAGTTTTTCCTTTCTGTATTCAACAGAAGAAGGTATTGGATTTGTAAAAATTTTCAGCTTCCAGTTTTCCACGAATATACACGTTTTGAGAGGTCCAGAACACGTTTTGACCACGATATTTTTAGAAAATGTCTGTCTGTGGCACGATCTACAAAACCACGAGGAGTACTAACAAATGGAATGGTACAAATGTTAACAGTAATATTATTAACAGTATTGCAGTCTTTGATAAATACTTATATAACAAACTCTCTTTATGGAGTGCCCCCCTGTCGGGGAGGTGGTGTCCCCCCGTCAGGGAATTTCTGGTGCCACTACTGATAGTGATATTTTAGAAACTGAATCTAATGAGATGAGAAAGGTAATTTTAATTGAGGTCTTGGTATTGGAGATAGGTACTAATTTTTTCAACACAATATTTGTGTTTTAACAACAGCAACAACAACAAAAAACTATTAAAAAATTGCAAGAAAAAATTTCTGTGCAAAAACATATATATATATATATGTATATATACTTTTAGTTATAATAAAATTTGTAAATTTATGATAAACAAGTCTATTGTGTTAGATGTAATATTATTTATACATATTTTGAATACTTATGGCACTGTCATTTTTAATGCATTATAGTTCAGAAATACACGCAAAAAAATATCTAAAACCCCCACAGTCTCTGGTCCAAGCTATGTAGATTTTTGGGAATGTACTGTACTGCATTTTTAAATTGTCGTTTCTTTTGCCGGGGGGAGCTTATATTAACAAAACTAAAATTGAGAAAATGTACTGTATATTTCCAAATGTAAGCCAAAAACACACAGTTTTTCTTAAAAAAAATTTCTCCAAATTCAAAACCTGTATATATGCTGACCCTCGTAATTTAGTGTTAGGAAAAGTTCCAAAAATTTCTGGTTTACACAGTAAAGGACGCCTGAGTTAATCCAGTAGGTAAAAAGCGTGCAATAATGTGTTTAAGTATGCAGTGTTGTAGTTACCGTTGTTCCAAACATTTCTTCCCCTAAAGCATGGGGTGCAGTACCCCATGCTTTAGGGGAAGAAATGTTTGGGATGACAGTAATACCAACCCCATATTCTTAAACATATTTTTACTTGGGATTGTGGAAATCCCGCACGTAAAGAAAAGGTTAAGCTGGAATGCCCTCAGTGGGGAAGGAAGAGGGGGATGGGTCAAGTATGCTATTAATACATGTTTCTATTATCTCTGCTATGTAAAATTTGACTGTTCTTTACAATTGAGTACCATGACATTTTCAAACTCACATGACATTTTCTGGGAAGTCCATTGCTAAAACAAACACTGTAGTATTGAATGCCTCTAAAAAAAAAGCATAAATTCAAAATTTTATGACAAAGTTAAAAAAAAAAAATGTATTGGAGTGGTTAGAATGTGATTTATATATATTTTAACTAAACATTATGGAAAATGAAAAATATTTAAACAAACTACTATTGCAGCTATGTTTTATTTTTTTTAATGATTATTATTAAATATTTGTATTATATGTTAATTGTGCCTTTTTTGTTCAAGTTCTATAATTTGGAGGGGGGGGGGGGGATGGTATTTTATGTAATTTAGTTTGAAATGATACATTCTGCTGAAATTTAAATCGAAACAACCTTTTATTATCATAAATTGTGTGGATTAGCAATTGGGAGGAGGGGTCTTCTACAATATGTTGAAATAAATTAACAATTTCTTTATCATAAAATATATACCATTCTTTTTAGGACTGAGGGCCTTTTAGTCTCAATCTGGGATTTTTGCGTTGTCGATTTTGATAGTTGGACATTTGTCGAAATCTAAAATTTATCGAAAATATAATTGAATAATTTGGAAGCGATGTTATCATTTGAAAAAAAAAAAAAAAAAAAACTAATAGTTCTCTGTCCTAAACTAAATTCTGCTTTTGTCAGAATTTCATCAAAATCTTTTTTTTTTTTTTTTAATTGAAAGAAAAAGAAAAGAAAATTAATAATAACCAGTATCGTTACAAGCAATATCGAAAAAGTGTTTTTTAATAATTTTGAATTAGGAAATAAAAAGTGCGCGTGAAATAATATGAAATAAAAATAAATAAAAAAATGAATTTAAATTTTTTGTTTTTCGGGGGCTGCTCATGCATATAAAAAATGCGTATTAAAATAAATCGAAGAAGGAAGCGAAATAAGTTTTTTTTTTTTTTTTTAATATTTAAAAAAAAAAAATTTAAGAAATAATTAAAAATTTGTATAAGCCAAGCTCACTTTTTTTTTCTTAATCGTTTACAATAATAAACATAAAAATATAACATCCTTTATAAATTTTTTAAATTAAGAATTTTCAACAGTTCAGCATATTTCTGAATATGAAGATAAAGATAAATTATTCTTATGACATCTAATTTAATGCATCTAAAATATGTTTTCTTTTTACAGAATGCCAGATTACTGTGTTGATACTCAGAAATATTCTACGTAAAATTAAAATTTTTTATCTCATAGCTCTTATAACAAAAAATTAATTTCGTACCAGCAACTTTAAGTAACAAAAAAAAAAAAAAAAAAAAAAAACCTCTTTAAGAGCATTAGGAAGTAAATTCCAAGTGTAAATAAATCTCCGTCAATGAATTAACATTTCCATAGCTGCCAATATTTTAATTTATTCCGGAGTACTTTTAGCCCCGGATTTAAATCGCACCACTTTATTCTTTTCTTTCTTTTTTCTTTTCTTTTTTTTTTTTTAAGGCAATTGTGCAAAAATGATAATTCCTTGAAAGTGTATTTAATTATATTTATTTCAACTCTTAGACATGATGCTCCTGTTTGGCAAGTTGCTTGGGCTCATCCTATGTTTGGAGTGATTCTTGCTTCATGTTCATATGATAGAAAAGTAATTATTTGGAAGGAAACCGATGGTAACTGGGAAAATATTTATGAATACACCAAACATGATTCATCTGGTATGTTTTTATTTTATTTAATTTTGCATATTAAGTGTTCATAAATATCTGCTGCTTATGTAAATTAATATAATAAGCATTTCAACATTTTTACTCTAAATAATCAATGATAACAATAACGCTGATATATATATTTAGCATTATTGATAGTTCTGGCATGCATTGGTTTCACTTTGTAAACGGATATTTAATATACTTTCCTTGTTTTAATTGTGTTTTACAATGTTGTCCCTTATTTGTTCGATAGCAGCACTGTTACGAAATTTAATAAATGTTTCAGAGGAAGCCATAAGTAGAAGTCACTTTTAATTTCTAAGTAGGCACTAGTGCACCTTGCTGCATTGATGATGCTCTTGTGCCTAGTTTTTTCACCCGCTGAAGGGCTGTACTATTATTTTAACTTGAAACAATTGTTGAGAGTTCTTGCAACTTACAAAGTTATTTATTACATTCATTGTTATTTGGATTTAAGGAGACTTGGTACTGATGAAATGGCATTACTGAAGTTTTCGTATAAAAACATATATACAGTAGAAGATCTTTATAACGCAAAGCTTAAAACACAAGGTTTTGCGTTATAGAATTTTGCATTATATAGATCACATTTCACACATCATCAAACTTACCTTGTAAACATGGCCAAATATGTCTGAAACATATCAAAACAGAGTAGGACATTTTAAAGTTACATTTCTTGGAACATAAATTGGGTGGATAATAACTTTCATTCTAAAATTTACTTTATAAAGATAGTCCATATATGCCTGTCATTCATTATATTGCTCACTTAAAAAAAAAAAAAATAATAATAATGATAGCAATTTTTTCATTAAAAATCTCTGAATTAAGCAGATAAAGAAAAACAAATGTATCACACTTACTTCTCAACAAAGTAACAGTTTTTTAGAAAGTATTTCTTAACTGCAAAATGTATTGTTTATATCCAAGAAATTTTGCGTTATATAGAGAATTGCATTATATAGAATTGCGTTATAAAGATCTTCTACTGTATTTCTATTTAATATTTATAATTTGAACCATATTAGGTTTGTTCAGTAAAATATGTATCCAGGCAACAATTCTTATGGTTTTATATATATTTTTTGCAGATTTGAAATTCATTAAATTTCATTTTCTCAATTTGCATTTTTCTATGAATTCTTTATCTTTAAAATTCTAAAACTTCTACAAATATTTTAGAAAAGTCTTTATATTTTTTTATATTTAATAGAGCCTGCACAAAAGAATTAGGAATATGTAAAACTTTACAAAAGAAACACGACTTTTGTTATATTTTTACCTTTAATAAATTTTCTTTTAAAAGCATTGGAAAATCTATCTCTAATTCTTTTAAATAAATTCTATTAACCCCTTGGGTATGGATTTATTTGAGAAAATATTTGCATGTGGAACAGATATAATTTTCTGGTTGCTTGGAGTAGTATGTAAAAGCAGAACATTTTACGTAAGAATTTATTTATTTCTAAAATATTGGTGACATATGTAGTATTAAGATGTCTTCAAGTAATTAGAATTGCAAAACAAAAATAAAAAACAAAAAAAGTGAATGACGTGTCTCAGACGTCAAATGTACCCAAGGGGTTAAAAAAAATATAAAAAAAATTTATTTTTTAAATATCAGCAGAAGTTTAGCATTTTAAAGATCATAAATTCATGAAGAAAGGCAGACTGAGAAAACACAAATTAAAGATTTCATCTGTAAAAAATTCATCAAAAGCCATAAGAATTGTTGCCTGAATATATATTTTTTTAAACAAATCTAATATAGTTCAATTTATATATATTAAATGGAAATATAAGTTTTTATATAAAATCTTATGAAATCTTCATCAGTACGAAGTCAAATGCGCGATCCCCTTAATCAGGTTTATATATCAGATCCAAATGTTTCAAACCAAAAATTTCTTTTGGGGAAGATGCTTATTTTTTCTTTTTACATATTTATGATCAACTAGAGCCAGAATTTAAGTTGAGTTCATAGTTTCTTTAGGAAGAAAACTAAAACCAGAAAAAAAAAAAAAGTCTTTTTCAAAGTCGTAAAACATTATTAGGGTTAAGAATATTTGTTTGTGTACCATTCTAGATGAAAACCCAAATAAACTACTACGTCAGAAACACCAAAGAAAATTATTGGAAATGCATACAGCTGTTTCGGTAGCCTAAAGCGTACTGTCTTCAGTGCAAAAAGGAACTGATCCTTTTTGCACTGAAACGCATTTTTTTAATATTTCAACGCCAAGTCTCCTGTTATTATTTGTTATCATTCTAGATGACTCTTCATGTTACATTTTTCGTTTGAAAGCCAAATTTTTAATTTAATCATGACATCTTTAAAAAAAATTTGGAGTGGCATGCCTAGACTTTCTGAACATTTAGTTGATACCTTGTGTTTAAACAAATATGAATCGCTGAATATTTCAGTAGATGATAAAAATGAAAATCATGTCAATGTATTTTCATCCCACATTCATATGTTTGTTTCAAAGAATATAACATATCTGAAATTTTTCGGCATTCCTGAAAAAGAAAATAAGTGGTGAGCATGCAATTTCAGTAATGATCATTCTAGGAAAATTCTGAAACATACATAAATTAGTTTTGTTTCATTCTTTTAAATAATTTAATGAATTTAAGAAAATTAGTTTTTGTAGGATGTGATATATATACATATACAATCTTTCAAGCTTCTATGTAAAAAATACTATGCATAATCAGGGTGTCTGTTCAGAGGAGAACCTGGATCCGTTAAAGGACCCTTCCCAAAATTTTATGTCTTAAAAAAGCAGCTGTCACAGAATTTTTTATCCTATAAAGGACCTTTCACAAAAAATTTTCTCTTAAAAACAGACTTTTTGATAAATCTGTTTCATTTTTAAAACTAATCTTCCATGGAATGATCAGGTCGCCTGAATAATTGGACATGCTTTGCTGTATTTTTCCTGAAAAGTTGATATTCAATTTCAAATTTCTAAAAAGTTTATGCACATGTGCGAGTTTAGCTCTTTAAAAGCAAACCGTCATTGTCTAAAATATAACTTTTTGTAAAATTACGTTTTTCACAATTTCACCCCTTCTATTCTGTGTTACACAATTTAACTTTCACATATCATTTACCTTTTTTTTTTTTTTTTTTTAAATACTAGCAGTGTTTACTAAAGCGCTTTAGCAAAAAGGTGAAAATCTCTTGTTTAATTTTTTGCATTTTGTATAAATACTAAGTATTTTGAAAAAAAAAAAAAAAAAAAAAAAAAAATGTAACCATAGCGTAAACCTTGCCAGAGTTCTAATACCTATTCATAGCTACCAACTTTTCTGCTTTTTGCAGGAAATTTATGCATTTTAACAATGTCTTCTGCTTTTCTGTGCAGAGATGAAATCCTTTGCTTTTCCAAAATCTTTTACCAAGTGTTCATTTATATAGACAATTGTGTATTTTATGATAAAAATTTTACATTCCAGTTGCTTTTAGTGCATTCAGATAATAGGTGTTAACGTAAATATTGATTATAATAATGACTTTTCTATAGTTTTTTTTTTTTTTTTTATAATACCTTGCCACTAATATATCAATTAAAAATACATTTGATTTATATAGCTACTATATTTATATAACTTATCTCATTTATTACTCAAAACAAATATATAACTGCCAGAATAGATTATTGAGGGGGGGGGGGGTATCCTATCTAGTGTGTATTTTTGTTTTCAACGTTATAGCAACTATAAATTCTTCATGTTAAAATCATTAATAATTGTTATTTGTAAATATGTGTTAAGGGGGACTGAGACGTTTGCTGTAACCGTGAAGTGCAAAATTTAGGTTGTTGCTTTTAATAGCCATATATTTATTAATTATGCATGTATCAATATAATTTTTTATGAGATATTAACAAGAAGTTAAAGAAATATTTTATGCAAATTATTTACTCTTATGTGTTACATTTTTTTAATAATAGCACTGTAAACATACGTATTTTACTCTTAAGAATTTTTTCACTTTGGTACACTTTGTGAAAAATCTGTTGAAAGTTGTTCCTTGAAATTTTAGAGAGAAATAAAATAAGTGTCTCTGCATATAGTGAACCTATTTTTTTATGTATATACCTTGATATTTTTTTTAAAGAGCGAAAATATGTGTTAAAAAATGCATATTTCTAATAAGTAAAAATTGCCATTTTATTATAATTTTAAAAATAGAACAAAGTACATACAAAAGTATTTTCTATCATCATCATAATTTCAAGGTAAGATTTTCATTATTAGTTCCCCATCATACTATAGGTATGGGGAACTTAGGTAATCGTGAAAATTTTCGACCTCGGTTTTTTTTACTTTTTTACACGTTTTCAGGTGTGAGGAATCCGAAAATGACAAAATTTCTATGGTGTCTGTCTGTAGGGTGTCTGTTAGTGTGTCAGTCCGTTAGTTTGTTAGTCTGTGTACACGATATCTCAAGAACAAATTGCCGCAGAGAGGTCAGATCAGTTTTAAAATATTACTTTCGACACTGGCAAAAACCCTATGTATTTGCAACATTCGAATTTAAAAACTTCGTAAGTTATTAGAAATTTACGATTTTCTTAACATGGAAGAATAGGACAAAAATTCACTTAAACGTGCATTAAATGGAAACTTTTTACTGTAAAAATGTCAGACCAGTTTTAAAATATCAGTTTTGATGCTGGAAGGAACATCAGTAACTATAAATATGCTACTTTGAAAATTTCGCAAGTTATTGGAAATTTACGAATTCCTTAACATGGCAGTATAGGGCAAAATTTCACATAAACGTCAATTTTCAGAGATATTTTCATCGTAAAGATGTCAGACTACTTTTGAAATATTATTTAGGACACTGGTATGAATATTGATGACCATGAATTTTCCAATATAAAAATTTCGTAAGTTATTGGAAATTTACGAATTTCTTAACATGGCAACATAGAGCAAAATTTCACATAAACGTCAATCTTCAGGGATATTTTCATCTTAAAGATGTCAAACCACTTTCGAAATATTATTTAGGATACTGGCATGAATATCATAGACTATGATTTTTCCAATTTAAAAAAATTCGTAAGTTATTTGGAATTTACGATTTACTTAACATGCCAGAATAAGGCAAAATTGAGCATAAACTTTCGTTTTGAGGCTCATAAATACATTAGACAACTTCAAAATTACATTTATGATATTTGTTTGAACATGATTGAATACAAATATTCTAATAGGAAAATTTCATAAATTATTCGTAATTTACGATTTTACCAACATAGCGAAATTGTAAATTTTTCATATAAATATGAATTTTGAGGATTATTGCATTGGAAATAGTAGCATGAAAACTAAACAACGGAATTGACCCTGATAAAATAAATTAATAGATTAGAATAAGATAAATATATCGAAGTGAACGGTGGATAGCCTATTAGGCAGGGTTTTCATTCTGTCACTGTATCAAGCTTTTGTTAAATTCATTTCTTTTAACATGATTATATCTCTCAAACTAGAAATTTATGAGAACATAAATATGATGGGGAACTGAGCAGAATCCACCTATGCCAACTAGTTTTTATTTTAGAAAAGCGTACCAAAGTGAAAAAATCCTTAAGAGTAAAACACGTATGTTTACAGTGCTATTATGAAAAAGACTGTAACACGTAAGAGTAAATAATTTACATAAAATATTTCTTGAACTTCTTGTTAATATCTCATAAAAAATTTATATTGATACATGCATAATTAAAAAATATATGGCTATTAAAAGTAACAACCTAAATTTCCCACTTCACGGTTGTTGCAAACATCTCAGTCCCCTTAATATTATTGTTAAATTTTCAATGTTTGGATATTAATATCTTCTATTTGATAAGTTAAAGAAATCAAATATTCTGTAATCATTCTTAATTTTAATATATGCATGTTATCGCTAATCTGTATTTATATTTTAGTAAATTCTCTAAATTGGGCTCCTCATGAATTTGGTCTAATTCTTGCTTGTGGAAGTTCAGATGGTTCAGTATCCGTATTGAGTAGTACTGGAGATGGTCGATGGGAAACTAAAAAAATACATAATGCACATACAGTAAGTATAGAATAAATGGATTTCAGCTAAATTTAATTTAAAAAAATTGTATTCTTTTGTTTTTATTTAATGAATTATGTTTTTTATGTTCATTGCATAAACATGTTTCTGTGTCACGTATTTAAAATGTAATTCAGAATTCTATTAATAAGCTTCATCACAAAGTAGCTACTATATTACCGATCTGATATTTGATTTTTTTTGCATTTAAAAATATATGTTAAGTTAATGTTCTGGCAATAATTTTAATATTTGTCGTATACTTGGTGGAAATTCTACTAATGGATCTTTAAGTAGCTGACTCCAGAACTTAGGTTTATTATCAATAAAAGCCAAATTTGTAGTGAAAAAATTTGGTTGAATATTTCACTTAATTCAAATATTTTTTCTCATTGGAATTAAAAAGTTAACTATGTATATGTATTTTATATTTGTAAAAAAATGTTTCAAAACAACTTATTGTTTTATTTAGTAGTGAAATATTATATCTAATATTATTTTTATTTATTTAGTGTAAGAGAGATGATGCATTTTGCATACTAACTATTAAAAAAAATATTTCTAATTGCATTTAAAAAAATATTTTAAAATACATTATTATTAATTTCTATTACTTCGATTATGAAACTACCATAGATAATGAAAGTATTGTATTGGGTCAAATTTCTTTTTTTATTGATTTTCACCTGATTTATGTGTTTTAAAGTCTCCTAAATCCAAAAATGTGGTTTTTAGCAATTGGTCAGTGTGTTTGTGCGTTGCAAATCATTTGACTATCAAATATCCAGAACTGATTAATATAAAACGACAAAACTTCAGAATTATGACAGGTCTATTGTACAAATGATTTTTCCAATGTTTGTTGAAAATTGGAAAAACTGGAAGTGGGACATCTGAAACCAGAAGTGGAACTGTAGGTTATTATCTGAAAAACAGCTCTATCAATTTTCTTCAAAGTTGCTGTATAGACACTCATTTAGATGCCCTTTCATATGTATTAGTCAGTTAGTTCAGGAAAAGTGACAGGCATCTTATATAAAAAAACAATAAGTCAATCTTAGGTTTTGCAAGTGCATTTCTTTAAAAACGGCTCTACAAATTTTCTTCATACTCATCATGTTACTGCTTGGCTACATTTGAAAGACTGACCTTTACACACTGCCAAAAAATGAATTGCTCGAGAGGGAAAGAAACATGCATTGGAAAGGTGAAAAGTCACTATATTACTAAAACAGTGATGAAAGATCTGTTATTAACTTCCTATCCTATTTTAATGAATAGATTTGTTTTCTCCCATCTCCAAATCACATGAACTATCTTTAATCCTTGGTGAAGCTGTAACGCCCTTTTAGATATCATTTCATATATAATTGTTAATTTCTGGTGAACAGATGAATTTGCTAAATTTTAGTGAAAATCTGCAGTGAGACCAGAAATTTTTTTCTCAGAAATGCCTCTTAACGATTTTTTTCAAATTTGTTACCTAAACCTTTTTAGATGTCTTTTAGTGTGTATTACATGGTTGCTACAAGAAAATTAACAGGCATTCTAATTAGATAGAGATAGGTGAGTTATATGTCTGGAAAATTAGTGTTTCAAAAAATGTCTCTAATAACATTGCTCGGCATGAAAATTGCCTCTGACACTTCTTATGTAAAATGACCTCCTGAATCCAAATATGATGCCCATTTTGCCCTACCACCCACCATTTTTTAGGAATGGCCCCCTATTTTAATCATTTTTCGATGATTTTATGGCTACAAATTTGATTTTTAGGAGGGGGGAGGATTATTTTAACTGTTAAATATCTTCTGAGAGGCTGCAGAGTTGTAAAATTCTAAAACATGGACATTTGCGACAAGGAAAAAAATTTGGGGGGGGGGGGAATATTTTTTAAATCTATTATTAATGATATTTTTCAAACTTTATCTTTTTTGTTTTTAGGTGTTAAATTAATTATTTTTCATTATAACTTTATGATTTAAACGAAGTCATTTAAACATATATAAATATTAAACAAAATACCTTATTATTCGACTTCGTGCGTTGCAGAAGAGCTCTTTTCGGACGGGGGGGGCCCCTTCCGTCTTCAGTGTCGTCCGCACTTCGCGGCTGGCAGTCGTAGGTTTGATGTTTTTCCTTAAGTAGGTGCCGCCATATTTCTCCCATCTCTGTCGACTCGTGGTCATTAATTGCGTCACTATGATGCGCGATCTCTAGGCTTTCACGGATGTACGCGTAGGTGGAGTTGTTATAGTTTGCTATTTTTTCTACATTTTCAAAGTCAATTTCTATGTCATCCTCAAAATATTTTCTAGCTAGCGCGGTGGTACGGCGATTAAATTTAATATTGTTTTTATGTTCTTTTACCCCTGTCTTAATCTTCCTTTTGGTGACTCCTATATATTTAAATTCTTTATTTTCTTTATTTTTTACGGGAATTTTATAGATACCTGCAGTTTCGGTGGGGGGGATCGAATCTTTATCGCTTCTTATTAATTGATATATGTTGGGATTGGGTTTAATGGGAATATTAACGTTAAATTTATTAGCGGTGTGTTTTATTTTGTTTGAGGTGCCTTGATTGTAGGGAATAGAAAAGGTGTATTTTGTGGAGGTTTTTTGGGCATCTGGAATATTGTTTAATTGTTTTAATCGTTTTCTGTGCAAGTGGTTGACTAATGTTTTGGGGTATCCTGCATCGATTGTTAATTTATTGATAAATTTTAATTCTTTTCTTAATTCTTTTTCATCTGAGCAAATAAGAATGGCACGATTAATATAGCTGCGTATGGTATTAATTTTGTATCTGTAGGGGGTTTTGCTTTTATTACTAATGATTTCATTACTTGCGGTAGGTTTTCTGTATACTGTGGTTTTGAATTTGTTATTATCTTTAATGATTTTGACGTCTAAGTAGTTGATTTCCCCGTTATTTTCGTGTTCAAAAGTGAATTTGATATTGTTATCTAATTTGTTTAATTGGTTTAGGATTTCGTCGCTATTGTAATTATCTTTAATAACGGCAAACACGTCGTCAACGTAACGGACCCAGAATTTAATTTTATTTCCTAGTTGTTTGGTGATTTGATTTTCCATAAGTCTTAATTTATATTCTGCAACTATGCCTGATATGGGGGACCCCATAGGGACGCTCATATTTTGTTTGTAGATAGTGTTATTAAATTGAAAATAGCTTTCTTTTAAAATTAGATTACTTGTTGAAATTAGTGTGTTTGCAATGGGTGTTTCATATTTCTCTTTAATTGCATTATTAATGATTTCGGATATTTCGTTTATGTCAATGGAGGGGTACAAATTTACAACGTCGAAGCTAATAAGATAATCATTTTGGTGTAAGGAAACTTCTTTTAATTGTTTAATAAAATCTTCAGTTGAGTGTAAACTAGTATGGGAGGGGGGTAGGAGTTCGCTATATATTTTAGTCATGTATTTTTCTAGCGGATACGTTGGTCCTTCTTTCTTATTGACAATGGGCCTGAATTTTGGAGGATTTTTGTGGTCTTTGTAACGTCCGAATAAACGGGGGGTGTTAGGGGCAAAATTATTAATATAGGGAGGTTTGTTATTAGGCCAATTACCTTTTTTGATTAACTGTTGGACTTTATTAATAAGCTTTCCGTTGGGGTCGATTGATAATTTGGTGGCATTAATCTCTTTTATAGTTTCTTGTATTTTATTTTCGTAATCGGTACGATTGAGAACGGCGATTTTGCGTGTTTTATCTGTAAGTGTACAGGTTATATTTCTATTTTTCTTAAGTTGTTTTAGGGTTTTTAGGTCAGCTTGATTAATGTTATGGTGCTTGTCTTTTATGTTTTTGCTAATGAGATCGTGGGCAACGTTACGTACAGTAATTTTACATTCGGTCGAGGTTTTATTTATAGCGGTCTCAATTTTGGCTATTGAATCTTTAACATTAATAGGTTGTTCAAGTATGAATTTGGGGCCAAGTTTCAATAATGCATCTTCGTGGCTGTTAAAATTATAATCCGAGATGTTAATATATGGTTGTTCTTTTATCTTTTCCTCATTTAGAAAATCTCGATTAACCCACCCCCTAAGTTTTTTATTGTGTTTTTTAATCGCGATGTTCCTTTCAATATTATTATAGATTTCAATCTTCTTCTTTAATTCATTAAAGCAGTCATTGTCCATTTCACTTTTTGCTAGATCTTCCAATTCATTCTTTATTTTGATATAGTTATATAATTCAGATTTTTTACGCTTTATTATCTTGGAAAGGATTTTATTTTCAAAATTTTTGACATCGCGGGAAAATAATTGTCTAAGGGTTTTGTTATGTATTCGAAAACTTTTTGGAATAGTTTTAAAATTTTTACAATCTTGTAGGAAGTTAATGTTTTCTTTGGTTTTAGTACATTTCTTATTGATTTTCTTTAATTTTGACGCGTTACTTTTATATTTGTTCATTACACGGCTTAATGAAGAAGGACTCAATACTAAACCGGGGAGGAGGGGGGAAAGAAAAAACGGGAAATAAACAAGGGCAGAAAACGGAATCTATTAAATTATGGCTTCATAAGCCAACAAACTCCCATAAACCGGGTGAAAACATTCCAAAAACAAGAATTATTAAAAAAAAAAAAAAAAAAACTTGAATAGATCGGTTGAAATGAAATGGTGGTTTAAAAAATAAACAAAGAGAAACTATGAACTCACAAAATCAATCTCATTATACAATAAAACCTTTTTGTAAAAAAATAGAACCGACTCCAAAAAGCAACTACTATTCAAAAAAAAAAAAAAAAAAAGTTGTATGAAATGAAACTAAATTGCGCCTAAAAGTATAAAATAATTTCCTTCGCCAAACAACCTATAACACTACAACTAATCATAACTTTTGAAGTCGGCGCAAAATTAAATAAAATTTAACTAGTTTTTAAAGGTTTGTTTTTAGATCAGTAGCAACAAATGCTGTCGTCTCGAATGATCCATTTTCCTGTTTCCTTTATTATTTTATCACTGTATACGAGTACAATTGGTCCGTTGGTAGCATCTACACAGAACAGTGAACATTCTTCACAATGCGGTATTTATGTTTCTACGAAGTTTGAGTTTCCTTTGGAAATTTGGTATAACTTTGATAACTATCATCCTTGTTGGCTTTTGGATATGGCGTTCAAAACGTAACGCAAAAATATACACGCAAGATGTATATTTTCATAATATATTTTGTACGGAGTATTGTTTCATATTATTGATTACTCTCTTAAAATATACCTTATCAAATTAATCATGCTATCCCAAAGAAATTAAATATGTTTGCCAGATAACTTTGGGATATTTCTTTCACCAAGGACGTCAGATACCAGCATCTTCGCCAACTTTTGCTGCTTACGAAATCTTATTTGTTTTCTTGAATCAAAATAGTTTTCGGCTGCGTTTTGCAGGTGACAATGTGAGATGTGTATTTTGAATAGGATTTGATTTTTGTATTGAATAAAGATATCAATTTTTATTTAATTTTGCGCCGACTTCAAAAGTTATGATTAGTTGTAGTGTTATAGGTTGTTTGGCGAAGGAAATTATTTTATACTTTTAGGCGCAATTTAGTTTCATTTCATACAACTTTTTTTTTTTTTTTTTTTTGAATAGTAGTTGCTTTTTGGAGTCGGTTCTATTTTTTTACAAAAAGGTTTTATTTTTCTCTTTTCAGTGAAAACTTATTCATATAGCAGAACATCAAAAGACGTTCAACGGCAGTTTCAAAAATCACAACTTCCAAGGAATGTGACATAACTCAAAAAATGGTTTATGCCACTGAAAAATACATGAAATGCATCCAATGTGAACAAAAAAGTTACATCTCCATCTAGAAAGTTATATACTCGAGAGACAGTTATGCCAGTTTTATTCTAGTCAAGTTATTTTTAAATTGATTTTTCTCAAATGCTGCATTTTTAAGTTGTGTGACTTTTCTTGCCTTTATCGGATATGAACAAAAAACTATCTATTGAATGAACATACGTTAAGTTAAAAAGTCTTTAAAAATGTAAAGAACGGATACGCTGTATTCGTAACCAAAAATTCTGTTAGGCATATATATTGAACTCTACAGCGAATACGTGTCACTCGCTGCGCTGAAAATTGGGCAGAGTAAAGTTCAAACAAAAAGAAAAATATGCATTGCAGCTGACGGACAGAAGTTTCAACATCGATACTTACATACTGCTTTTACCAGTGTAGCTGCATGCGTTCAGTAGTTAAAGTGAGAACAGACTTTTGTGAGTATCCTGCAATTTGTTTATATCTTAATGAAATCATAATGAAGCCTATTTCAGGCCAAGATCATTACGACAACAAAATAAGTATTAAAATTAAATCATCTCTTACGAAGTTATAAGCTAACAAATTTCAACAACAACAACAACAACAACAATGAGAAACATGGTTTGTATTGAGAACCTCTTCCTTTATGAAGTCGGATTAAAATGTCTATGCGTTAATCGATGTGACCGCTTACAATAACCATACTTTGAATTTTACATAGCATAAATTGTGTTGACATTTATGCTATGTTGCCCGCTATGCTACAACATGCCCGCTACGCTACAACATATGCAATGTCGTTCAAGTGCGCACAAAATAGAAGATTGTGAACAAAGAAATGCACGTTTTAAGCGTTCTGTTTTTAGCATTAACGTCTAAACTGCCTTTTCGTACTAAATCGATGCTGCTCTGCAATTTTATAATTCACTTTTTCCCCCTTTCTTGAACTGTTTCCGAGATAGGAACGTTAACTCCACTGTTTCGCACCAGGTGGCGCTGTAGGCGGTTTAATAGCACAGCACATATCCACTTTACTATACCTACATACCACTTTTATGACTATAGCTACAGCTGCTCAGAAGTTAAGAGAGTCGGGACTGACTTTTTTTGGGCACCCTGTATTTTCTTTTGATTGTAAAGATATTGCAGTGGGACCTATTTCAGACCAAGACCTTTACAACAAAACAAAAAGTAGTAAAATCGGATCATCCCATCAGAAGTTATGAGCTAATAAACAAAAACAAAAGCAAAAAAACATAAGCATTGAATTTAGAACCTCCTTCTTTTTGTAGTCGGTTAATTAGAGCATCTCTTACGAAGTTATAAGCTTGCAAACGAGAACAACAACACATAGCGCGAAATAAGAACACCCTCCTTTCTGAAGTTGGTTGAAAACGACTTTGCGTTAATCGATGTGACCGCTTACAGTAACAGTACTTTGAACCACAGAGTATACGTGTCATCCGCTACGCTGCAAAGTGTGTCAAGTGTGCACAGTGTAGGAAATTGCGAAGAAACATCTGCACTTTTTAAGTGTTCTATTTTTAGCATTAATGTCTAAAAACTGTCTTTTCGTAGCAAATCGATGATGCTCTACAACTTCGTAATTATCTTTTCTCCCACCTTGAACCGTTTTTGAGATAGGGGCGCTGATTCCGCTGTTTTCCACTGATGGCGTTTTATTTTCTTTAGATTTTAAAGGTATTACAATGGGACCTACTTCAGACCAAGATCTTTACAACAAAACAAAAAGTATCAAGTAACCGTATTTTGAACTATATAATGTATGTCTTACCAGCTACGCTACAACGTGTGCAATGTAGCTCAAGTGTGCATAGTGTAAGAAATTGAGAACAAACAAATGCACGTTTTTAGCATTGTATTTTTAGCATCAATGTCTAAACTATCTTTTCGTACTAAATCTATGATGCCCTGCAATTTTATAATTCACTTTTTCCCCCTGTCTTGAACCGTTTCCGAGATAGGAACGCTAGCATGAATGTCTAAATTATCTTTTTGTACTAAATCGATGATACTTTTCAACTTTGTAATTCTCTTTTTTCTCTAGAACCGTTTTCGAGATAGTAACACTAACTTCGCTATTTTCCACCAGGTGGCGCTGCAAGCGGTTTAACCTTGTACTGCATGGGCACTTTGCTGTACTTACATACCATTTTTAACACTATAGCTGCAGCTGTTTAGCAGTTAAAAGAGTTGCGACTGATTTTTTTGGGCACCCTGTATTTTCTTTAGATTGTAAAGATATTACAATGGGACCTATTTCAGACCAAGACCTTTTCAACAAAACAAAAAGTGTCAAAATCGGAGCATCCGTTCAGATGTTATGAGCTAACAAACATAAAAAAAACATACGGTTTGAATTGAGAACCTTCCTTCTTTTTTGAAGTCGGTTAAAAAGACAAGGGTAAAAGAACATAAAAACAATATTAAATTTAATCGCCGTACCACTGCGCTAGCTAGAAAATATTTTGAGGATGACATAGAAATTGACTTTGAAAATGTAGAAAAAATAGCAAACTATAACAACTCCACCTACGCGTACATCCGTGAAAGCCTAGAGATCGCGCATCATAGTGACGCAATTAATGACCACGAGTCGGCAGAGATGGGAGAAATATGGCGGCACCTACTTAAGGAAAAACATCAAACCTACGACTGCCAGCCGCGAAGTGCGGACGACACTGAAGACGGAAGGGGCCCCCCGTCCGAAAAGAGCTCTTCTGCAACGCACGAAGTCGAATAATAAGGTATTTTGTTTAATATTTATATAATTATTTTTCATTTTTCAAATCAAATTCATAGTCATAAAATTATCGAACTAGGAAAGAAATTGAGGGAGGGGGTGGTGTATCTAGAAAACGGTGGGTAACTGGGCAAAATGGGAGTCCTATTTGGATTCAGGAGGTAATTTTACATAAGAATCAGCAAAAATGGTATCAGATCTCGATTTTTTTTTTTTTTTTTTTTTTTTTTTTTACAGAGCAGTATATTTTTTCTTTGAAACTCACTTTGTAAACTCTCTTTTATATGTCTTTACAACATATGTATCAGTTTGATCTTACAGGAAAATTGTTATGTGTCTAATTTGTTGAATCAGTTTTATGTCTTATGACCAGACTATTTCTATAAATAGTATGTAATATGTGTAGTAGTAGGAAATGGAAGTCATGTGGTTCTTATGCACCAGATATTTTTCATGTAATTTCAAAAATGTAATTTGTTTACATGCAGACCATCGTCAATAGCCAACTATATAGCTCTAATGCATAATTAAATTCATTCAGCCGCAACATTTTTAAGTCTGTGTACCTGTGATCATGACTATTCAAAGTTTCATAAACTTAGGAGGAAATTTTGTCATGCAATAGCTGCTAAAAAATTCAATAGTTTGGAAAAATGTTTGACAATATAGTGGGAAGTTTTCTACATCTTGTTATTGGTTTATATTTGAAAAAGTATTTTCAAAGATAAAAATGTAAAAAAAGTAAATCAATATCAAAATGCATAAATATTTTCGAATTTTTATCATATAAATTTATTATCCTTTTGAATTTTAATTAAAATTTTTTAAAACCAGCAATAAATTACAAAGTTCATGCTTTTTTTTTTTTTTGTTTCTCAGTCAAAAGGGAAAATGAGAAATTTTAATTAATTGCTTCTCGTTTTGTGTTATCTTTCTTCCTTGCGTCAAAAGGAAAACCCCCCTTCTGTTAAGACTCATTTGCAAAACATCTGAATACATATTTAGAGGTGCCAATTATTACAGTTTGTCCGTAATTATTACGGATGTACGGCAATAATTACGGTATTATGAACAACATATAAAAATTACGGATTATACGCTTTTAAAAAAATCGCGGATATCGATCATTAAAAAACAAAAAAAATCCCGACTAACGATCGACGATAAAACTCACGACGGAAGCCTTCCAATTCTCAATCTTTCTCCATCCACAACATAAATGTCAATATTCATTTTAAACTTGCTTTATTAGATTCTAGAAACTATAAAGAAATAGAATTATACAATATTTCTCGCTGATATATTTTTTTTACCCCCCTCCCCCCCCCTCTTTTCTTATCTCCAGCTAGCCATTGACAATAAAAGCTCTGCAGTAGCCTTTAGTTTGCCAATCTTTCTCCATCCTCCATCAGCAACATAAATGGCAATATTCATTTTAAACTTTCTTTATTAAATTCTAGAGCCTATAAAGAAGTAAAATTGTTTCACTTCTCCCCCACTAACCAGCTAGTGATCAAAGCTTACTTCTAGAACCAAAAAAGTGACAGAAGTGCTCAATATTTCTCACATATGCAGTTATTTTTAGGCTTTATTACTGAACTTGATGAATCTATTTGTTTTTCCTTAATAAATTTAAAATACGTATTGTATCACCAAACAAAAAATATGCAAGATGCATAAAGAAAAGAACAATGTTTTAGTATTAAATGCCATAAAAACAGTTAAAAAAAAAATATATATATATATAGTAAATAAAATAAATTTTTGTAACCCTCCCCCTCCCCCCCCCCCCCCCCCAAAAAAAAAAAAAAAAAAAAAAAGAGAAATAGCCAAAAGTTTTCCCCCCTTTCAATGCAGGTTTAAAAAAAAAAAAAAAAAAAAAAAAAAAAAAATCTTTCATTTTGTAAGAAGGTAAAGAGAAATACAAATTTATTTACTTTTGTTCAGAAAATTTTCTAATTTCTTAATTAATATATTATATTTGTTTATAAAAACTGCACAATTCGTTATTATGTGTGAGTTTGTTAGTAAAAAAATATTCAGTGAGGCGGTTCACATTTCATAAATGTTCTGATTACTGATAGCTGTTATTGAGACTTGGCACCCCTACATATTTTCTGTGCTTGTGTTGAAATAAAATTTCTTTTTCAAATAGAATAATGAATCAATGAAATTCTGTCCCTCGTCAACAGAAATATTTTTACCTTAATATGAGATTATCATGTTTGTTTACATTGGATGAATACAGAATTTATATGAACAAGTTTGTTATTATGAAAAATAAAATGAGTAAATGTTTAAGGGAACCTAAGAATTATATTGTTATATATTTTATTTTTTAAAATAAAATGCATTGCAACAATATTATTATTATTATTATTATTTAATTAAAATATAAATGCAGGAAGACAAATGAAAGTATAATAAACGTTAACTTAACATTCCATCTGGAAAAACATAGTTATGCTATTGAAAATATAAATTCATAAATATAATATCACTAAATCATAGAATTAAAAATTCCCATATAAAATTCCCAACCGGAGATGGCAATCTTCTGCTCTCTAATTTAGTAGATAGAAGGTGCCAAATTGAAACCCAGATTGTATAATCAGCCCATCCATTTAGAGTTTTCAGTGGTTTCCTCCGAAACTTGTGTGAATACCAACTATTACTCCTTAGAAAGACCTCCCCATAGAGAACATTCTGTCCAGGTCTAGATCCATACAGTAGGCAATTGACCTAATCCCAACACGCACATACAACTCTTATATATAGTATCTGTACATCCTTAATCCTCCAGGGTTACATGTATAAATTTTCAATACATGAATTTATTTCATAAGAACTAATCAGTATCTTTAAAAACGGTTTAACCATATATTTGACAATTTGAAACTAAGTTATCCAACTCTTTTTTTTTTTTTTTTCCTTTCTTTTTTGAAATAACCCCCCCCCCCCCCCCCCCCAAAAAAAAAAAAATAAATAAAATAAATAAATAAAATAAATAAATAAAATAAAAAATAATAATTAATTAAAAATAAATAAAATAAAAATAAAATAAATAAATAAATTGAAAAAACATTTTTTAAGATGTGTCTATAGGCACAAAATTGACTTTCTTTTTATATTTAGGTTTATAGTTTTCTAAGTTGACACTATCTGCACTTACCATGGAGAAAATATTTATTAATAAATAATTTCCATAGAAAAATATTGAAGAATGTTTTGTGATGGCCACAACATAATTAGTTTTAAAGGGTAAGAGGAAGCACTTTATTGGAAAGTTGTTGATCAGTTAATATAGAAATGAAATTGATTAAAGAAAATTTTGCCGTTTGAGCTTGTGCTTGACTTGACTTTATGTTTAATCGTGCTATGATTAAAAAAAAAAAAAAAAAATCCAGTGCATTTATAAGATTATTATATACCAAGTGAAATATTTCATTTTCCATGTAAGTCCAGAATATCTCAAAATACAAGCCTTGTTATAAGTAGCTCCTATTGTACTAATTACAAATTTAAAACATTTTTTTTTTTTTTTACTAATTACTAAGTAAAAGTGAATTTCAGTCCTTTATTATTATTTCAGATTGGATGTAATGCTGTTAGTTGGGCACCTGTCAATGCTCAGTTGGTGTTTTCAAGTGGTACCGATTACAGCAGCTCTAATATAACTGCAGCAAGTTCTGCCCAAAGATTTGTTACTGGAGGTTGTGATAATCTAGTTAAAATATGGAAATACAGGTATTTTTTGTTTGTATAATTTTGTCTACTTTATAGAAGACATATGTATTTTTACCATGTTTCTATTAACTCGCTCTCTTATTTGTTTGTCTAGTACAAATCTTGCAATCAATTTTTAACTAACTTCCCAACTAGCTAGACATTTGAAACTTTTAGAATAGCTCAGAACACGATGACAATGCAATACCTCGAAGCCCAATTTTTGATTTTTTGATTACTTTTCTTTTAATTAAAAACTTTAATAAAACATACAACATCATGTTTTCAAATTGCCGAACTAGTTTCCTCTGGGGCGCCCCAGCTTGATCACCGGCATCTTGGTGTGTGAAGTCGCTCGAAACTGATGTTTCTGGTTTCTTCCCTCTTATATAGACTCTTCGCCATTGGCGGTTGAGTAATGCCCCATCGTTGCCATTGCAGCAATTTGAATTTGTTAAAATTTCTACGGATTCTCTCACTGTAGCGTAACTGTGGTTATGGTAGTTGGCCAACTTTTTTACTTGATCAAATTTTATGTCTATCTCCTCGTTTCTATTTACCTGGGTTAAAGCGGTTGTTATTTTTCCTGTCGTTATGTCATGGCTATGTTCTTTAATTCGCGTTTTTATTTTTATTTTTGTTTTTCCTATATAGCACATTTCGTTATTTTGTTTATTGGTATAAGGTATTTTATAAATTCCCCCCTCACCACATAGCCTAATTTCCACAGAAGAATTTATCCAAAAAATTTATGAAATAGAAATACAGAAGAATTTTAAGTTTGTTAGTTTTGACGTTGTTAATCTTTATCCATCAATAAACATTGAAAATATTACTAAATTAATAAACGAAAAAATAAATGAACAATATACAAACCCCGCAATAGCCCAAACCCTAAATATAGCTACTAATTTTTTGTTAAATGAAAACTATTTTATGTTCAATAAAAATTATTATAAACAAGTCAAGGGAGTCCCAATGGGATCTCCCATTTCGGGCTTCCTTGCTGAGTATAAATTACGTAAAATCGAAAATAACTTGGATGAAAGACTTAAAGAAAAATTTTTTTATTGGTTCCGTTATGTTGATGATGTTTTTGCAATAATAGACCAAAAAACTAACCCCACAGAAGTTTTAAACTCCCTAAATCAAATAGACCCGGATATAAAATTCACCCTTGAAGAAGAAAATAATAGTCAGTTAAATTTTTTAGATGTTACCATCAACCGCCACAATAATAAAATAACCACCCAAGTTTACAGAAAACCTAATTGTAGTAATGAAATTATCCATAAAAATAGTAGTACCCCCTTTAAATATAAAATAAATGCAATACAGGCCCATATAAATCGCGCAATAACAGTTTGTAAAGACCCTAAAATTCTAAAAAACGAAATAAAAAATATTAAACAATTTACACAAAAAGCAGGTTACTCAAATAAATTAATAGATAACTTATTTAAAAAAAGATTAAAAAGTTTAAATCAGATTAATAACTTTCAAAAACCTCAACTCAAATACACCACTTCAATTCCTTATGATCGCGCAATCTCAAATAAAATCAAAAAAGTAGCAGCAAAACATAATATAAACATACCTGTCAAGCCAAACCCTAATATTTTTCAATTAATCAGAAATGACAAAGATAAACTAAATCCTTTAGAGACAGCGGGAATTTATAAAATACCTTATACCGATAAACAAAATAACGAAATGTGCTATATAGGAAAAACAAAAATAAAAATAAAAACACGAATTAAAGAACATAGCCATGACATAACGACAGGAAAAATAACAACCGCTTTAACCCAGGTAAATAGAAACGAGGAGATAGACATAAAATTTGATCAAGTAAAAAAGTTGGCCAACTACCATAACCACAGTTACGCTACAGTGAGAGAATCCGTAGAAATTTTAACAAATTCAAATTGCTGCAATGGCAACGATGGGGCATTACTCAACCGCCAATGGCGAAGAGTCTATATAAGAGGGAAGAAACCAGAAACATCAGTTTCGAGCGACTTCACACACCAAGATGCCGGTGATCAAGCTGGGGCGCCCCAGAGGAAACTAGTTTGGCAATTTGAAAACATGAAGTAATAAAAGGTTGTATGTTTTATTAAAGTTTTTAATTAAATCAACTTCATGGTTATAAATTATTTCAATGTACTTTTCTTTTAATTAAAATATGAAAATAATGACCTTCTAATAGCTTTAAAATTAGCCATTTAATATTAGCTATAATTTAATTGTTGCCAAAAAAAGTTAACGAGTTCTTTTTCTTTTGACATAAAAATACATTTAAATAAACGTGAACATTAAAAAATTATAAAAAGTTAAATTATGCATCTCACAAACATTGACGTCATTATCACTTTAAAAATTTTATACACATTGATAAAGTGCTAATACAGTTCTATAGCTATGATTCAACAGAAAATTTAAAAACATGGTATATAAAAAGTTTTTTTTAATCTTATAATTATTCGATAATAAGTTTAATTTTAGTAATATTTTTAAAAAGTAAAACCAAGTAATAGTATTCATATTTATAGGTCCACCTACATTGTTACTACATTGTTACTGTATTCAGAAAAACTGTAAAAGTGAAAATAATGCAAAATTTGGAACAATAAAGCAGGTTTTTTTTTTTTTTTTTTTTTTTTTTTTAAATGATATACAGTAGAAACCCTGATTTTATGCTTTTCATCAAAACTGTTACGAGATGAAAATTAGTGTGCATCAAAGAGATAATGTTTTAATACATTAGGGCTGGATTAAATAGTAATATATCATTAAATATTGATATTTCTTTAATATCATGATAACAATATTTTAAATTTTATTTCATTGATATATCCCTTTTTTTGTGATATGTTTTTCTTGCACCGAAATTTCAGAACAATTTCTTAAAACAAATAAATAATCCACCGCATAGTAAAAAAATAAACCACTATTTATTGAAAGCCATCTGCTTTTATTATTGCACGAATAAGTAAAAATATGTTCCTTCAATTACCGACGCTTTGTTCTACTCCTCCAGAAGAAAATACTATCTTCATCACTCTCAGACATATTCCAATAATATCGCAATACACTCACTAGCAATACATATTCATTCCTACTATCAGCAGCCGTGTTCAGTAGGAAAGACATTTGATACTAGTCTAGTCAAAACGAAATATCCCTATTGCGAATCACGATAGATGGTCAGTGGGAAGTTCTACTATGGTTCTGAAATATCATGATATATTAATTTTGATCGCAAGAGCAATAATCTCGTCTGCCTGATATTCACTCAATGATATATTTTTACTTTCTCTTACCCATAAGGTAGAGAAAGTATTGTTTTTGGGTCAAATTTTCGATCGCGAGATTTTGTTATATTTACACGTTTTGAGGTCTCCTGAATACGAAAATCATGTTTTTAGCAAATGGTCTGTGTGTATGTCTGTGTGTGTGTGTGTGTGTGTGTGTGTGTGTGTGTGTGTGTGTGTGTGTGTGTGTGTTATCAGCATATCTCAAAAACAAATTATGGCAGAAAGTTCAAACTTGGTATTCTAAATGTGTATCATATAGGGATGCTACAGTAAGCTTTTCGTTAAGATCAAGCAAATGGTTCGTGTACAGGGACAATCATTCTAATACATTACGTCTATGGGGGAAATTGCAGGAAAGTAGAGTTTAACGTCTATAGACTGCACTAAACCAAATGAAACTAATATATATATTTTGTAATAGAGATAGTGAACTGGGAAAAAATTTTTGTGTATGTAGGAGCCTCGCCCACCCCCCTGGGGGGAAGTCCCCCCTCGAGGGGAGTAAATTTTCATGATGGGTATCTTTCAAAAGAGCTCGGCAATACCTTTAAAACGAATGGTTGAACCATCGATCTGCGATAATTTAAAACAAAGTTATCGTTTTTTTTCACTTTTAATGAAAAAAAAAACTTAGAAAAAAAATCTTTTTTTTTTTTTTTTTTTTTTTTTTTTTTAAATATTGAAAATAAAATGGACTTTTTTTTGGATATTTAGTGTTATACTACTTCTCTAATATGGAAATTGTCTGCATTATCACGAAAGATAATTTTTTTAAATAATAATTTTAATAAATTATTTTTTAAAAACAGAATTATTTTTTAATAAACAAATTAAATTTTATATAAATCTACCAGGTGTATAAGCTTAAATCCGCTGTTTTTTAGTAATAAAAACACATTTATTTTTTATATAAAGCAAAACAAAATTTTATTCAAAATAGTTTCCCTCGCTAACTATACATTTTACCCATCTTTCGGGCAATTGGTGAACTCCACGCCAAAAGAATTCCTTATCTTTTGAGGCAAACCACTCGTCCAGCCATTTTCTAACGTCTTCCTAAGAAACGAAGTGCTGTTCGGCGAGTGCATGGCCCATTGATGAAAACAGGTGATAATCAGAAGGAGCCAGGTCTAGTGAATTAAGCGGGATGGGGTAACACCTCCCAGTTAAGTGTTTTGAGATAATTTTGGACCAATTTTGACGTGTGTGCTGGCGCGTTATCATGAAGAAAAATCAGTTTGTCATGTCTTTGTGGATAATAAGGCCTTTCCCATTGCATGTAGACGGATAGAAATGGCTGGTTGAGTGACACCTAACTTCTCGGCAAGCATTTTTTGCGATTGGGTATCATCTTCGTCCTAAAGAGCCTGTAATTCATGGTCGTCAAACTTTCGGGGCCGATTTTCACGCTCTTTGTCATTTCAGTCAAAATAGCCATTTTTGAACCGACGAAACCAGTCTCTGCAAGTTGTTTCTGACAAAGCACTATCACCATAAGCTTCCACAAGCATTCTATGCGATTCGGCAGCTGATTTCTTCAAATTGAAGCAGAAAAGCAGAGCTTCCCGCATATGCTCTTTTTTTGGTACAAAACGAGACATGTTTACACGAAGAAAAATTAATGTTTTTATCTGAAATCACTAACGATTTGCACTGATTTATGTGAACAGACGTCAAACTAATACAAAAACAATAAGACATTTAAATGTCCGCTGTTAATAGACTCACTAGCGCCATCTATACGCAAACAGCGGATTTAAGTTTATACACCTGGTAGGTGCATTAATGAAACGGGGGGTTGAGGGGGGCAGTAGCCCCCCCTCACACAGAATTAATTATCATATAAAACTCTTCCGAAGTCTAATTTGAATTGTTTAACATAGGTTTACATAATATCGTTATCTTACCTCTTAATCTCCAACCTGTATTTATAGTATTAAATTTCAGGGTAAGAGAAAGTTGTTTGAGTGACACACCAGATTATTTCATGTAGTATTGCGGTTTATGCAAAAGAATAATTTCAAATATTGAATGTAAAATGAATGTTTGCAGCCACATCGATTGCTCGAAATAATATCAAGTGGTATTTAAAAAAAAAAAAAAAAAAAAAAAAAAATGCAAATACGGAAATATTTAGGTTGTCTTGGAGATGAAAATAGTGAAATAATATCCGAACGTATTTCGATCTGTAATTTGTGTTCCTGCGTAGTATCATAGAGTGTAAATTTGTTTGTATATATGTTTACTTCTATTATTATCTCTCTATGTAGAAATGGCTAAGAGAGTTTTCTTCATGTCTGTCTGTTGCTGGACGCAAGTTGATTAGCTAAGAGACATTTTATTCTGTTTGTCTGTGTGTTGTTGCCACCAGCTTTTCATACTTTAGTTAATTTTAAAAAATCTAGTTGTCCGATCGAAAAGGTAATTAAACCTACAGATTCAGAAAAAATTCCCCTTTCATTTGGTATCTTATTTGTAATGAAATTTTGATTAGATTTTTTAAAATTAATTAAAATGTGAAAATAATAACCTGGTAAAAGTTTTAAAAATGGATTTAAATTTGTAATTGTTGCAAAAAAAAAAAAAATTACTTTTTTTTTTTTTTTTCACCAACATAAAATGAAATATGCTTTCACGCGAAAAAAAAATAAATAAAAATAAATAAAATAAATAAATTTGCTCATGCACATAAAAAAGTGGAGTTTAAAAAAAAACAAAAAAAAACTCAATTTTAGATTTTTTTCCCCTTTTTGTTTATAGTATGTTTTTGGCACGGATTAATCGCGCTTGGCATGAAAGCTAATTCAGCATTACATTAAAGAGCTTTACGTATTGATAATCCTGTGTACTTTTTAAAATTTTGATGCTGAAATAGATCTGCTGCTGAAAATATAAATAAATTATAAAATGAGCTACATTAAGGCTGTACCATGATCAGGTTTACATATTTCATTATTTATTTTTCTATATACCAACTACTATTAACTAACTCAACTACTATTATAACCACAAAAATTGTCTCGTGCTATAGACGTAGCCGTTCATAACACATTGTAATATTATATTTGGTGTGAAATTGTTGTCATTTTATGGTTGATTGAATAAATCAAATAAATATAGAAAATAAAGTGAAAGAAAATATTATGTACACCACGTATAGTGTTGTTCAATGTAACTGGGATTCAAATATAAAATGGCTACTTCAATTTTTTTGATACTGTCCTTTTAGAGACTGTCATCTGATAAGCACCAAATGGAAGCCCACTGGTAAGCTATTGTCACAGGCAATAGGGACAGACATCAGAGAGTCTGCAAATGAGTGGGTCACTGCCGAAGGCAGCAGGGAATCAAAGCGGGCTTTAAAGCAATTTCATGATTTCTTTAAATTTTATTTTTGTTTGTAAAGTGATATAGAAAAGAGTTTCCTTTAAATATAGTGACCAGCAAAGTGAGAAAAGCCTTCGTTGATTCACTACCTTCATTGATTTCATGAATTGAAAAATTAACAAACTTTGATCTATTGGCACACAAGCAGCATCAGGCCAAGTTTTGTACATTTCGAGTTTGATTTTGAAATTTTTCCCCCATTCGGAATTTGGTTCGTTCCCGTACCGGGGCTTCGCTAGTTATTAAATATTTTAATAAACTTAGCTAGTGAAATATATTTTTATCTTCAGTAATTTTATAGTGACAGTTTTTAGATTGAACAATGGTATAACACTGAATATTTTATTTTTTCTGCAGTTTTTTTTTTTTTTAATATAAGTGATTAAAAAAAAAAAAAAAAAAGAAAAAAAAAAGTGAAAAGAAAGAAAGAAATTCAGCTTACATTCTACGTAAACAGAATTCAATTTAGCACGACTGGACCTATTTTAATCTATTCTTCCATTAAGGCATGCAGTAACTGTGTTTTATTCACTAGCATCAATTACTATATTCATTTCTAAAAATAAAAATGTCTTTGGTATAACTTTAGCAAAGGAGTCCCTTTGTGGTTTTTAAATTTTTGTTTTCAATTTATTGATGAACTAAAGGGGCTATCGAATTTGCATAAGTAAATATTTTGGCAAGAAACATTCAGGTTACTTCGGTACCAAATTTAATTTTTGCCAAGGGGTTCTGTACTGAAGTGGTTCCATTTCTTTAGCACTGTTTTTCTCAATTTTATTTTAATTAAAAAAAAAAAAAAAATTGTACATTTATATATATATTTTTTTTTTTTCGACATGAAAGTAAATGTATTTACTTACATATTCATTCATTTTTTTTTTTATATATTTACTTATTTATTCATGTTTGGTTTTTACAGATTTGACATAATGTTTTAAGATAGTTTAGGAAATTGAATGGTAAAATTGTATATTAGCAGGTATCCTGATACAGTCGGTAATAAAAGTGTCCGAACACTAGCAAAAATTCCTATGTAAAAAATGTATGCTTAATACAGTTTTGCTAAATAAATCCTTGTTGAATCATGTTCTTAGACTGATTAAGAACAGGATTCAACAAGCATTTATTTAACAAAACAATATTAAGTGTACTTTTCTTACATAGGAATTTTCGCTAGTGTTCAGACACTTTTGTTACAGACTGTATGTATAAGATGGAACACTAAAAAAGGCGACATCGCAAAATCGTAGATTAAAAGAAATAAGCCTGTCGTTCTAAAATAAATAAATAAAATAAAGTTTTAAATGCAAAATGAGTTATTTTAAATAACAAACTAAAACTTCAGTGCAAAGAGTTTTTTTTTAAACTTATTTACATACTGACAATATATATATAAAATAATAAACTTTCGAATTGTTATAAAACTATTACCAAATGTGGATTCAATATTTAATATTTATTTTTAAAAAAATTACAATTGTATGGTAAGTAGATACAAAAATAAAAATGGCAGGTAACTGACCTTTAGAATACTGATGAGTTATGAGTGCTTCAAATTAGAAATATTACTCTGCAACTGAGAAATATTATTTGATGGCAATACTGGAGAAAGTTTATAAACAATATTTCTATATACATACTGTGCATTTCTTATTCACTGAAATTAATTTAATTATAACCTATCGTTATCAATGATTGTCATGACTACTAATAAATAAGCTTTCTTTATACTCAGGGTTAGAAATTCGGTGAAGAATGCATACTAATATTTATTTTTAAAAATTCTGCATATAACTGAATCATTGATATATATATTATTGTTGCGTACTTGGGGGTTCGTGAGTTGTCTGAGAATGAAAGGCCCAAACGTACAAAAATTCAGTAATTTATTCACAGAAAGTTCCAGAAAAATACAGGTCTAAAAACCAAGTATCAGCTTCAATTCAAACAGTAAACACAGCTTAAACAACCGCTGTCAATAGCAAATCCACAGTACAAACTGTATCGCAATAACACATAAAGCAAGTCGCTCCCAAAGAGGCTCAAGAGCAATGCAAGCACTAGCGAAGCTGGCGGAAAACTGAACTGAACTGAACTGACTGCCTTGGCGAGGAAGCGCTCCTTATATGCTGTTCCATGGAACCCAGATTTTTCGAGAAAACTCTAGAAAGTGGTTAACCAATCAACTTACAGCTTCCATATTTGGTATATCCCATATAACGATTTTCTCACCAAGGTCGCCAAAAAAATCGCCAAGGTGGGAAAAAGTCGCCAAATTTGGCGCCAAATCCATTACCTGCATTACTGGGGCTTTTTAATGCGTTTTTAAGGGAAAATAAGGCTATTTCAACGCTAAAATGACTAGAAATGCACAAAATTAGCACTTTATCAACTTACTAAGCCTCTTTGAAAGAATTTATACAAAAATAAACACAATTATTTACAATTTCGTAACACTGCCCCCTCCCAAGGACTGCACGTCCCGGGCAGTGCAACCCTTGGTCAAGAGGCGAAACTAAACAAATTTACACAATCTAAAACACAAAAACTAAGTTGCATATAACGATAATATAGAAATACAAATCAAGTGAGAAATATTTACAAAATTCACAAATATGTTCAAATATTTATATACAAATATTTACAAAATTCACAAATATGTACAAATATTTCTATACAAATATTTACATTACGCATGCGCAAATTTTACCAGTATTTACATTTTTAATTTTTAATATTACCGTTACTTGTGGTACTTGGCCTATTATAGTGCACCACCTTCGGTTTTGATGAAGGTGTTTTAGTGATCCGCACCACTACATCATTCAGCCTTTTTAAGACTGTGTATGGTCCTTCCCAGTTGCACTGTAACTTGGGAGAGAGTCCTTTGCGTCGAACAGGATTCCACAACCAGACCTTCTCTCCTTCCCAGGCATGAAAGTTTTCAGACTTTAGTCTGAAATCCTCCTTTTTGAAGGCCATTTTGGCTGTTTCTGAGATCAATGTAAATCCAAAGAAAAATCATAACCAAAATTTATTGGGGGGGGGGTTAGAAAATTATGATACCTCTCCTCATATGCCTTATTACTAGCGATGCAATATCTACAACAATTAATCCTCTATATTTTGCTGCGAATTCTGGAAATAACAAGAATATTTTATTGTTAATTAAAACAAAATTTACACTTTTTTCAAAGCTGATTCCAGAGAAAAAGGTGTTAGAATAAAATATTAATGTCTTTTTTGATAGCAGATTTTTGAAATATGCTATATATTCACAGTTGTTTGGTGGATTATTGATTCATTGAACTGCTGTTTTGGAAAAAAAAAATATATATATATATCCATTAGCTAAATGCTGAAATTAGGGATAATTTTTGCTTCCAATTTCGAAATACATGAATATTTTTGTACTACTTGGAGAAATTATTATTATTATTATTATTATTTTTTTTTTTTTTTTATGTATGTATATGAGATATGTAATTATTTCACCAAAATTCCTGCTTATTTTAAATGTCTGATTAATAAATGTGGAATAATTGCTGATTTTTCTTTTTTCTTCCGACACTACAATTTCTGAATTAAATTATTGTTTTACTGCAGATTGACAAATGTATATTTTTTGTATTACGCGCAAGTTCAGACTTTTAGACGGACTTGCACTTTCATGCCTGCCTTCCTGAAACTCCTGTTGCGTAGCCTTTAGATCGTACCTTGTCTTCATTGTCTCCGATGCAATGTGAATTCGCTCCCGAGCAAAGTTGTGAACGTCCTCAAATCGTGCCTGGAGATCTTGGATGTACTCCTCGGGCGATGAAGGCGCATCGAGCGGACAACCAAACAGGAGATCACAAGGGAGACGAAGTTCACGTCCAAACAGCATCTGGGCTGGAGTATAGCCGGTGGTTTCATGGACAGCACTTCGATAAGCCAGCAGGAACAATGGCAACTTCAAGTCCCAATCTTGCTGGTTCCTTGATACTAGAAGGGAGAGGTTATTCAGGATGGTACGATTGAACCTCTCGACCATGCCGTCCGACTGGGGATGTAAGGGTGTTGTCCGGGTTTTGTCTATGCCGAGTAGTTCACACAGTCTGATATCTATCAGTTGTCCTCGCACATAAAAATTAATTTTATGAATATAAATGCTTATATTTTATATATATATAGTTGTTAACTTACCTTTAATTTGAATTTAAAAGTTTTCTCTATTTAAACTCGGTCAGCCATTTTTTACTTACATCGCGCCATTACTAACGATGTTCTGTTTACATTGTTGCTGTTGCCAAATTTACTCTGCATAATTTTCTTAATTTTTGCTGTTGCCACTTCTATTAAAGTAGTTATGATAAATTGTATTTTTGGCTTTGACTGTTGAGTGGCAATGGTAATGCATTGTTTATATGTAGATTTTTGACTTGTCAGTCAGTATAAAAAGATCGCGATGCATGTGTTAAGGGGCAGTTATCGGCAGTGTTTAGCAATGGCCAGCTAGTCTTCAATTAGATATGAAGCAGTAGTTTATGAGTTGTGTAAGTAGCTTGATGGTCAAGTAACGATGTATGTGCTTATAGTATCGTTCCTGCTAAGCTATTAATGCTCTTTGGCTATTGCACTTTTTTTTTAAGAAATGATGGCTGCCGTTGTTAAGTTGTTAATAGTTTACACATGTTAAGTTTCTGTTTGTTAAATTGTTCCTTGTTAAAGGTTAAATTTTCCGTCGTTCATGGATGATGGAAGTTTTGAATAAAATGATAAATTGACGTCCTTTTGAGACGAGTTTGTTAAATTTGATAGTTTAATTAATGTTAAATTTTGTTTAGACGCTTTTTAAGCGTCATTTGTTTAAGTTTGAAATCTTTTTAAAAGTTAATTAAAAGTTAAATGAAAGTTTCTAAATTGAAGTGTATAGTGGATGAACGTAATTGTCTTCATTTCAATTTTGTGTTATTTCGTCTTGCTTCACTTTCGCTGATCAACCAGGCAATCGCGGAAGTATATTTCTTCATCGTATTTTCCCGCTGATCAACCAGGCGATCGCGGAGGCTCTGCGACGTTTCTTGAAGTATATTGTCATCTGCTTTTTCATTGTGTTTATCAATATGCCTAGCTCAACACCTGTAAAAGGTAATCTTGTTCTTGTTAAATCTCTTGTTAAATCTAATTTCTTGATAAATTTGAAATCTTAATATATCATTATATCTTGTTGAATAAAGTTGTTTTATTTGTTAAAAACTTTGGTCTTTAATGTGTTATAATAGTTGAACACTGGTCGGGTTATTTCTATTGAAGCCCTTAAAATTTAAATCTTAATGTTTCCACTGTATTTAATCTGCTTAATAGAAATGATTTGAAACATAGACTTTTAGTTTATAATATTTGGTTATGGGCAAGTTTTTTTTGAGGGTGTCATTTTTAAACTTGACCAGTTGTTCTTTTCTTGTTTTCTGTATAATTGATAATTAAGTAACTATTTAAAAAAAAAAAAAAAAAATGGCTTATAATATTGTACCTCAAATTACCAAGTTAAATGCCACTAACTACTCTGGTTGGAAGTGTGATATTAAATTTTTACTTATGGATAAAAATGCTTATGATATCGTCATTGGTAACGAAACTAAGCCCAAAGTCAGTGAAACCGTGTCTGAGGAGGCAGTACAAGACTTTAAAAGAAGGCAGAATGCTGCCATGTCAATTTTATATTTGAATATTGATAATGAATTTAAAAGTTTAATAAGTGAATGTACTGACCCCTCAGAAGCGTGGAAAATTTTAAAGGTTAACTTCCAGCCAGATAGTAGAAGTTATCATATGAAATTGTTTTCTGAAGTTATGACATGTTTTTTAGAACCTGGCGAATCTATTGGTGTTTTTGCAGCTAGAATATCTAAAATTGCTGATCAGTTAAAATCCATTAATAAACCTATTGCTGACGAATACTTATGTTTTCAGGTTTTGAGATACCTACCTGATAAATTTGATCAGGTTGTTCAACAAATTCTTCGCTGGCCTGATAAGGACTTTAACTTTAAAAATATTATTGTTGAGTTATGTGCCGAGGAAACGCGCCTTCAACTTAGAAATTTTGATAAAAGTAGAACGGAATGTTCTATTGAGGCCCAAAATGTAAAATTTAAACGTAGGCCTGTTTTTACTTGTTGGAGGTGCGGAAAAAAAGGCCATGTTATTAAAGATTGTAAAGTTAAGTTAAATAATGATCTAGCTGCAAAAGAAAAGGAAAAACCACTCAGAAGTAATTTTTCTAAGAGGGGTGGCTCTAATCAACAGTCAAAACGTGATAAAACTCCTAAAGCTCAAAATTTCATTGCTGAAGCAAATTTGAGTAGTTTTGATAGAGAGGGCAGCTGGGCTTATGATACAGCGGCCTCTCATCACTTCTGCAAAGATAAATCTTTCTTTTGTAATTTTTCTGAAATTTCCGGTGATGAGCTACACGTGGCTGTTGATGGCGTCACTTTTCCCATTACTGGTAAGGGTGAAGTAGAACTGAATTTTAATGGGACTGTTATTAAACTTTGGAACGTCTTGTATTCGCCGAACTTGCGGAAAAATCTTTTGAGTGGTTCTAGATTCGACCAGGGTGGTGCTAAATTTATTGGTGAGGCCGGCAAAATAAACGTGGTCGACAAGTATGGTAATTTCCTTTTCTCTGCTAAACTCCATGACGGGATTTATTATACATTTCCAAGAGTAATTAAAAATAAGCACAGTGTTAAATTGAATGGGGGGCAGAATTCTAATGAAAATTTAAATGATAATACTGAAATTTCAGCTTTTCCTGTAATAAAACCTGTTAATATAAAAGACTTTGATACCTGGCACCTTCGTTTTGATCACCTAAGTCCTGACTTAATTTTTAATACTATCCGTAATTCTGCTGTAAAAGGTCTGCCCAATTTAAAATCAGTTGATAATTTTTTTTGTGATCCCTGTCATGTGAGTAAGCAAAATCGTATTTCTTTCAAACCCTTAAGTCATTCTTCTTCCAAAAAACCTTTAGATCGACTTTTTATGGATACTTGGGGTCCAATTAAAATTCCTGGCAAAAAGGGTGAACGTTTTTTCTTGTCTATAATAGATGATTTTTCTGGTAGGTCATCCGTTTACCCCCTCCAGGAAAAATCCATGTGTTTTGATGTTTTTAAGAGACATGTTTTGAGGGCCGAAAGGTTTTTGGGAACCAAGTTGAAGTCGATCAGAACTGACAATGGCAAAGAGTTTGATAATGATTCTTTTAAGGGTTTTTGTAGAGAAAATGGAATAAATCATGAGCTGACCAACTTTTACACGCCAGAAGAAAATGGAGTTTGTGAGCGGTTCAACCAAACAATCATGAACTGTGTTCGGGCTATGCTAAAATCCAGTGGCTTGTCTGATGATTTCTGGCCTGAAGCTTGCTTACACTTTAATTATACGTGGAACCGGATTTGTCACGGTGGGAACTCTAAAACTCCATTTGAACTCTATTCAGGAAATAAACCTTCTGTTCGACATTTAAGACCATTCGGTACGTTGACATATGTGGGTGTTCCAAAGGTTAGACGTAAGCACAAGTTAGACTCCAAATCAAAACGTGGTGTCCTTGTGGGCTATGCCTTGCGTACCCGTGGTTACAGGGTCTGGTTAGAAGACGAGAGGAAGGTTGTGGAAACCATTAATGTTTCTTTTGTTGAAAGCGGTGATGTTCTACGCAGTGGAGCGGTGATGGGCGACTCTTCTTTTGAGTTGGTGCTTGTCCCAGAGGAACAACCACGGCCCGTAGACCGGTACCTTCTTCCTGGTCCGGAGCCTGGTACCTCTGGGGTCTTGCCCAGCGAGACTGAAGTTGTCGTCCCAGCCGTCTCTCCTGTTTCTCCTGCTCCTCAAGTTACTCCGCAGACTGCTTCTCCTAACTGGATGACCAATCCCGTGTGGTACAGGAAGGTTGTGCCTCGACCTCAGGGAGAAAAGGTCGATATTTACTATTATCCTGATGGAGAGGGTAAAAGGTGTTGTCAAAGGTCACCTAATGATGTCAAAAAGTTTTGTAATTTAAATAATATTGTTTTTAACCCTGCTGATTTTGATTTTTCCAAGTTTAATAAGTTTACTGGTGTTGTTAATCCTGGTGTTATACCTTCCGCGTCCAGCACGGCTAGTTGACTAGATGTGGTGGTCCCGAGAACGTATAAACAGGCTTTAAAATCTGCACAATCTGATGAATGGCATGGGGCTATGTTGGAAGAGTTAGAATGTATGGCCACGAGAGGTGTCTGGCATCTTGTGAGACTCCCTGAGAACAAGACTGCGTTGGGAAACCGCTGGGTTTACACAGTAAAGCGTGACGAGTCTGGCAACATTGTCAGATACAAGGCCAGGTTGGTCGCGCAAGGTTTCAACCAGATCCAGGGCGAATCGTACGATGAGACCTTCTCGCCTGTGATAAACTTTTCTGTTGTTAGATTTTTTTTCTCTCTTTTAGTCTCATGTTATGGTTGGTTTAATGTACAGTGCGATATTAAGTGTGCCTATCTGTACGCTCCCTTAGAGGATGAAATTTACATGAGGCAACCAGTTGGCTTTACTGAAAAAGGTAAAGAAGACTGGGTCTGTAAGCTGGATAGAGCACTGTACGGATTACACCAGTCAGGCAGATTATGGTTTTATGAATTAAATAAAGTATTGTTGGAACTTGGTTTTAATAAATTTGAAAATTGTAACTGTGCTTATTCATATTATGATTTTTCTGTTTTATTGGTTTATGTTGACGACATCGTTGTTTTTGCCAGGACTGAATCTCAAGCTAATGACATTTTAAGTTTGCTGAAATCAAAGTTTGATTTGAAAATTTTGGGTATCACACGCAAGTTATTAGGTGTGGAGTTTGAGTATACAGATACAGGAGTTTTGATCCACCAAAATCAATATATTGACGAAGTCGTTAAGAGGTTTCAAAATCACCGTGTACCTATCTCCTCCTTACCTATTGTTAAAGGTATCAAATTTTCAAAAAGTGATTGTCCTGTTATTCAAGAAGACATCGATGAAGCTTCTCATTTACCTTACAGAAATCTCTTAGGTTGTATTTCTTTTATTTCAAACCGTACTAGACCTGATATCGCATATGCTACCAACATTTTCTCACAGTTCCAACAAAATCCAGGTATTAAACATTGGCAGGGCCTACTTAAACTTCTTGGATATATAAAATTCACCAGTCAATATAAGCTCCATCTTAAATGCACACAGGTTAAATTAATTTCTTATTCTGACGCTGACTTCGCCGCTAATAGGGACGACTATGTTTCTATGGGTGGCCAGTTAATTCTTTTGGATAGTGCTGCTGTTTCTTGGCGTACTAATAAACAGAAAGGGATTACCATATCAACGATGGAGTCAGAATTTGTTTCTATGTGTGATTGTGTTCGTGAGCAGGACTGGTTTTATAATATTTTATGTGAATGTTCTGGCTTAAATCTTATAGAAAATAATTTTGAAATACCTACCCTATATGCTGATAATCAGGCTGCAATACGTTTTACAAAGTCCAGGATTGAGAGTTTCCATACACGTCATGTTAATATTAAACTATTTTTTATAAGGGATTGGTTTGATGAGGGCAAATTCCATATTGAATATATTTCCTCTAAATTGAATCTTGCCGACCAGTTTACGAAGCCGTTGACAAAAAGTGATTTGTTAAAATTTATAAAAGTGATCTTTATATAAATCTTTCGTGTTTGAATAAATTTCTTCGCTCTGTAGATGCTTTTCATGATTTTTTATATTATGTTATCATGGTGTGAATGTGTGTGTGAAATCGTGAGGCGCCTTGCGTATTTGTTCATTGTATATATATATTCATTTTTCATAATTTTTCATATATTGCATATATATTCATTTCTTGTATATATACCTCATATTTACTCTTTCATGTTTGAATATTGCATCATATAATTAATATTGTATATAATGTATATTTTTCATATCACTTTTTCTTTAGTGTATCTGCGGAGTGGGGAGTTGTTTTTCATCACTTGAAATTTTTTTGTCAATGGTTATCTAGTAATTAGTTTATTACATCACTTGTGACATTTCGTATGGACTATGGGGAATCTCATGATGGTATTTTGTTAAATTTTTTTTATATGCTGTGGTGGGGGGCAATTGATATCTATCAGTTGTCCTCGCACATAAAAATTAATTTTATGAATATAAATGCTTATATTTTATATATATATAGTTGTTAACTTACCTTTAATTTGAATTTAAAAGTTTTCTCTATTTAAACTCGGTCAGCCATTTTTTACTTACATCGCGCCATTACTAACGATGTTCTGTTTACATTGTTGCTGTTGCCAAATTTACTCTGCATAATTTTCTTAATTTTTGCTGTTGCCACTTCTATTAAAGTAGTTATGATAAATTGTATTTTTGGCTTTGACTGTTGAGTGGCAATGGTAATGCATTGTTTATATGTAGATTTTTGACTTGTCAGTCAGTATAAAAAGATCGCGATGCATGTGTTAAGGGGCAGTTATCGGCAGTGTTTAGCAATGGCCAGCTAGTCTTCAATTAGATATGAAGCAGTAGTTTATGAGTTGTGTAAGTAGCTTGATGGTCAAGTAACGATGTATGTGCTTATAGTATCGTTCCTGCTAAGCTATTAATGCTCTTTGGCTATTGCACTTTTTTTTTAAGAAATGATGGCTGCCGTTGTTAAGTTGTTAATAGTTTACACATGTTAAGTTTCTGTTTGTTAAATTGTTCCTTGTTAAAGGTTAAATTTTCCGTCGTTCATGGATGATGGAAGTTTTGAATAAAATGATAAATTGACGTCCTTTTGAGACGAGTTTGTTAAATTTGATAGTTTAATTAATGTTAAATTTTGTTTAGACGCTTTTTAAGCGTCATTTGTTTAAGTTTGAAATCTTTTTAAAAGTTAATTAAAAGTTAAATGAAAGTTTCTAAATTGAAGTGTATAGTGGATGAACGTAATTGTCTTCATTTCAATTTTGTGTTATTTCGTCTTGCTTCACTTTCGCTGATCAACCAGGCGATCGCGGAAGTATATTTCTTCATCGTATTTTCCCGCTGATCAACCAGGCGATCGCGGAGGCTCTGCGACGTTTCTTGAAGTATATTGTCATCTGCTTTTTCATTGTGTTTATCAATATGCCTAGCTCAACACCTGTAAAAGGTAATCTTGTTCTTGTTAAATCTCTTGTTAAATCTAATTTCTTGATAAATTTGAAATCTTAATATATCATTATATCTTGTTGAATAAAGTTGTTTTATTTGTTAAAAACTTTGGTCTTTAATGTGTTATAATAGTTGAACACTGGTCGGGTTATTTCTATTGAAGCCCTTAAAATTTAAATCTTAATGTTTCCACTGTATTTAATCTGCTTAATAGAAATGATTTGAAACATAGACTTTTAGTTTATAATACAGTCCTTTGAAAACATCAGAGGTAAAGTTCCTACCTTGGTCGGTATGAAGTTGTAGGGGCGTGCCGTACCTTGACACTCATTGCTGCACTAGGACTTCTGCGACTGTGCATGCCTCTTGATTGGGAATGGGATATGCCTCAGGCCACTTGGTGAAATAGTCCATCATGACGAGAATGTATTTATTTCCACTGGAGGTCCGTGGCAAAGGACCCAAGATGTCGATTGCAATCCGTTCAAATGGTGCTCCCACGTTATACCGTTGCAGTCTTCCTCGACTTCGTTTCTGCGGGCCTTTACGTGCCTCACAAGCATCACAGGATTTACACCATTTCTCCACATCCTCCTTTGCCTTGCACCGGTAGAGCTACTATGCAGTTGTTCTAAAACAGCTGGAATTTTTGATCTTGGTAATAAAATCTGCCATCTGAAGCTTTTCCCATCATCATATTCCCACTTTCTGTATAATACGCCGTTTCTGATATGAAGAGAGTCCCAAAGTGCCCAATAACTTTTCGTAATGGGACTAAATCTGGAAATGTCCTGCCAGATAGGTCTGCTGCTGGTCGTCTCCTTCAGCTGTAATATTGGCTTTATGTCAGGATCTTCCAACTGGGATTTTCTAAGTTCTTCGTCACTCCATGGATCGAGATCTTGATCTGATGGTGTTGAGACAGTAACTTGGCAGGCAACCGGATTTATCGGCAGGTATTTCTGTTCGGCTCTAGAGCAATACTTGCAGCTTTCCGAGCAGGGCTTCCGTGACAAGGCATCTGCATTACCATATAGAGTCCCTTTACGATGACGTATCTCGAAGTCATATTCCTGCAGGCGTTGTATCCACCTGGCAATCTGTCCTTCCGGGTTCTTGAACTGGAGCAACCACGTTAAAGATGCATGGTCAGTCCGGAGCAGGAATCTTCTGCCATAGAGGTAATGATGGAAATGTTCTATGGCTTTTACGATGGCGAGTAGCTCTTTCCTGGTGGTACAGTAATTTCGCTCTGGTTTAGACAGGCATTTACTCCAATAAGCAATGACATGTTCTTGACCACCAATTTCCTGCGACAGAACAGCACCGACACTCTCATGGCTGGCATCTGTATCAAGTATGAACTGTCTGTCGGGCTGTGGATATGTCAAGATAGGCGATGATGTTAAGGCCTCTTTAAGTCGCTTGAACGCTTTTTCACATTCATCTGTCCACAGGAACTTCTGTTTGGCTTCCGTCAGCTTGTGCAGTGGTCTGGCAATATTTGAGAAACCCTTGACAAACTTCCTGTAGTAAGTGCATAACCCCAGGAAACTTCGTAGTTGGTGTACATTTTCAGGGCGACTCCAGTTCTCGACTGCAGAGATCTTCTCAGGATCAGTTCTCACACCTTCGGCAGAGATGATATGGCCGAGGTAGCTCACTTCACGACGGAACAAGTTACACTTGCCTGGATTCAATTTGAGGTTAGCCATTCTGAGTTTCTCCAGCACCTTTCGGATGTTTCGTAGATGGTCTTCAAAGGTGTGCCCCACAATGATAATATCATCCAAATACACCAGACAGGCTTCATAGGAAAGTCCTTTTAGCACTGTCTCCATCAGGCGTTCAAAGGTGGCAGGTGCATTACATAATCCAAATGGCATAACTTTAAATTGCCACAGTCCTTGTCCCGTGGTGAATGCAGTTTTCTCACGATCATCAGGATGTAATTCTACTTGCCAGTAACCGCTCTTCAGATCCAAAGTCGAAAACCATTTATTGCCAGCAAGTGTGTCTAATGTGTCGTCAATTCTGGGAAGAGGGTAACTGTCTTTCTTCGTGATGTCATTCAAACGACGATAATCCACACAACATCTTGTTGAACCATCCTTTTTTCGCACCAGTACTATGGGAGAGGCCCAAGGACTCGTTGATGGCTCGATGACGTCATTGTGCTGCATTTCATTTAGAAGTTCAGTGACCTCCTCCTGCTTAGCAAAAGGAAGTCTTCTTGGATGTTGTTTGATTGGAGGATGATTTCCTGTATCAATTCTGTGCTGGGTGATGTTCGTTCTCCCGACGTCTTCAGGTGTTCGAGAAAAAAGGTCTTTAAATTCTTGGAGTAGCTTCTCCGCAGCACATCTCTGTTCCTTTCTTAACTCTGCATTCTTGAGTAGTTCCGTTCTTAATTGCTCAGAAGACTTGGATTCGGTTGCTTGCATGGGGCGGTTTATGCATGTTACAGGAGTGCAGGCTGCTAACACCTCATCCTTCTTCACTGTTCGGACCTTATCGCTGATGTTTGCGACTCTCACAGGATCTCTCTTTGAGAGATCAACTAGAGATGAAGCTATCAGAACTCCTCTTGGGCTATTGTCTGTATTCGGGTATTCAATCAGTCCATAGCGGAAGTATTGCTTGGTAGGGGGTGTTCCTGAAACTATTGTCTCTGTATGTGGAGGGATGGAAATTTCAGACTTGGCTGTTATCTGGCAAATTGTCTGAATGTCTTGATTTTCAGTGTTGAACACAGCGATGTCTTCCGAACTCGAATGCAGTTCATTATTCTTGAAGTCCAATTGAAAGTTAAATTTTCTCAGGAAATCAATTCCAATGATTAAAGGATCTCTTATCTCAGCCACATATGCGATATGATGGTAACTGGCATTCCCAAAAGTGATGGTCAAGTTCATTTTTCCATAGATTTTGATTTCGTCTCTGGTCACAGTCTGGAGTTTAACACAGGGTGGCGTCCAGATGATCTTCTCGTTTAGTTCTTGAGCCAAATCCTTTCTAATGATGGTCACGTTGGCTCCCGTGTCCAGAATCATCCGGCAGGTGGCGTTGTTGACTTGCCCATAGACGTGAAGTCCATTATCGCCGCCACTCATCGATGAAACATGAAATACTGTAAATTGGGGCTCTCTAATTTTAGGCAACCTCCGCCCCGCGAGATGGCCTCCTCTTAGTTTCCCTGCTGTGATGGTGAAGCCGGGTGATTTCCTATAGTTGGTCGTACGGGGCAGTTCCTCTTCACATGACCATCCCCTCCACAGCCCTAGCACTTTATCTTCCGATCCTTTATTTCTATAATATTTTCCAGGCTGCGCAATCTCTTTAGGATCTCTGCGAAACTTCTCTTCATTTCATTCTCATCAGCAGGCGTATCATTTAATGAGACTGCTCTTATGGAATGGCGGTCTTTACGGGAGGCTTGTTGGGCTGCCTCTATCCTAAGTGCATAGCCTAAAGCTGATTCTACGTCTCTGATGTTGGAGAGTCTCAGCGCTTTTTGAATTTCTGGATCCCGAACAGCATCGATAAAGTACTGAAGAGCTAAGTCGTTCCGAGTATCAGCTTGACAATCTGAGAATGCCAGGTGTGACAATCTCTGAATGTCCGCTGCCAGCTCTTGCAAACTTTCGCCCGTTTTCTGGTAACGGGACTTTAGCTGGAGGCGACTATAGTCCTTAGAACACTTCTCTCCGAACCGTAGCTCCAGTGCTCTAGTCAGGGCCTCGAAGTCGTTCCTTTCTTCTTTAGAAACATTTCTCAGGATCTCGGCTGCATCTCCCCGTAATGCTGCTGCTAAGTGGACTGACTTGGTGGCAGAGTCCCAGCCGTTAGCTTCAGCAACGATGGAAAACTGCGTCTTATATACATGCCAGGAGGAACTGCCATCGTAGGTAGATAGCTTAATAAATTCCTGATTCTGGATTCTTCTCTCTTTCTTTTCAGTTTCCTGGGGCATGGATTCTAACTTTTCTTCCACTTTTCTCTCCAGATCTTCTTCTGTTCTCTTAAACTTACTTTCTATCTCTGAAACCCTTCCTTTCAGCTCTTGATCAAAGTTTTCTTTAAATTTCTCCTCAAAATTCTCTTCTATCTTCATAAATCTCTCTTCAAAATTCTTTTCTACTTTCATAACATTTTCCTCGATCTTCATTGCTTTCTCTTCAAAACTCTCTTCTATTTTCAAAACTTTCTCTTCTATTCCATCTATTCTGCTTCCCATATCCGATAATTTACTTTCAATCACTTCCTTTACTGTCGAAAGTTCTCTCTTCATCTCGTCTTGATTAGATTTAATTTCTTCGGTCAAACTGTCTTTCAACTCTCTTTGCGATGTTTCCATTTTCTCTTGTGCTACCTTCATTTCTTCAATCAAACCGTCTTTCAACTCTCTTTGCGATGCTTCCATCTTTTCCTGTCCGGCTTTCATTTCCTCTATCAATCCAGATCTTAACTCATTCATCTGAGCAGTGAGTCCTTCTAGAAATTTCTTCATTTCTTGTTCCATAGCTCTCGTTATCACCATTCACAGACAATCCCGCTTCTGACACCAGAAATGTTGCGTACTTGGGGGTTCGTGAGTTGTCTGAGAATGAAAGGCCCAAACGTACAAAAATTCAGTAATTTATTCACAGAAAGTTCCAGAAAAATACAGGTCTAAAAACCAAGTATCAGCTTCAATTCAAACAGTAAACACAGCTTAAACAACCGCTGTCAATAGCAAATCCACAGTACAAACTGTATCGCAATAACACATAAAGCAAGTCGCTCCCAAAGAGGCTCAAGAGCAATGCAAGCACTAGCGAAGCTGGCGGAAAACTGAACTGAACTGAACTGACTGCCTTGGCGAGGAAGCGCTCCTTATATGCTGTTCCATGGAACCCAGATTTTTCGAGAAAACTCTAGAAAGTGGTCAACCAATCAACTTACAGCTTCCATATTTGGTATATCCCATATAAGGATTTTCTCACCAAGGTCGCCAAAAAAATCGCCAAGGTGGGAAAAAGTCGCCAAATTTGGCGCCAAATCCATTACCTGCATTACTGGGGCTTTTTAATGCATTTTTAAGGGAAAATAAGGCTATTTCAACACTAAAACGACTAGAAATGCACAAAATTAGCACTTTATCAACTTACTAAGCCTCTTTGAAAGAATTTATACAAAAATAAACACAATTATTTATAATTTCGTAACACTATATATTATTATAGGGATGATTTCTGTGCAAAATTTTATTAAGCTTTTATCTTTATTGTAATTATGAATTTTTATGATATACTGTGTAAATAAAACCCATATCACATATTAACTCTGTTAAAATGTTATTTTAAAATAATTAAAGCTTAAAATGGGAAGAATGGAGGATAAATTACATACAAGCATACTTAAAAGCAATGATATAAATTAAAAGAAACACAGAACATCGATTCACTCTTTATGCAATTTTTTTAATTATTATTATTTTATTATATTTATTTTTTCATTAAAAAATTATGAAGTAATATACCAAAAAATATATAGAAAACAGTCTACGCTTGTATACATTAAAATTAGTGTTAATTTGTCTTTAAAAAGTAGCATATGTCTATTTTCCTTTTCTTGAAAGAAGTATCGCGTTATATCATTAATATCAATATTAATTTGTTGATATGTTGCGATATTTAATTTCTGATATTGTCCAGCTCTATAATACATACAACAAAGGAATAATGAGGGGATTATTCAAAGAAAGTTATAAAACTGCGAAGCTTTGCCATATTTGAATGTGACATCCGTTTCAGATTACAAAGTCAGAGTATAGTCGAATGTACTAAACTGATCGGTCATTTTATGTGTTTTATAATGCATGGACACTGAAAACATTTTAAAGGCTGCTGATATCATTCAGCACAGAATGGTGGATTCAAGCAATCTGATTTGTCTAAATATTCCTTTCTTGCAAGACATAAGAGTTTGTTTGTAAATATGCGCTTACGTTATTGTTATAAATTGTAAACGTGAACAAATTTCAGTTTGTTGGATTCCAAGTTTTTTGTGCTCCCCCTCCGCACCCTGGGTAAGTTGAAAAAAAAAAATATATATATATATATACAGTAGAGAGTCAAAAATCCACACAGCTCGGGACCAGAGGTTGTGCAGATTTTAGGATTTTGTGGATTTTGGGGCCCTTAAAAAATGATTTTCACTTTGAATAATAACACTGAATATTAAATTACTAGGTACATAAGAATAATAATGAACATTAAAAAATATATATAATGAAAACAATAAATAAAAATGAAAAAATATATATATATTTGTCAAATTTAGATAAAATTTATTCACATGCAGCTTGTTTTAAACTAAACTTGAACCTGCATGATTTATTTATTTATTTTTTATTTATTGTAAATAGTAGTAACACAAATTTATTTTTTTACGAATTTTATTGAGTTCTTCCTTACAAATTATGCCTTCATCAGAAAGCATTTAAAAAAATTAGTTTGTTATTATTTACCTAATTGATACCTCATCCCTCATCCCCATACCTTACCCCTCAATTGATTTACCTCATCGCGGTTGTTTTACCTTTTTATTCTTCACTCTCTTTTAAAATCTCTAAAATTCTTTCACCATTTGGTTTCAAAGTCATTTACAAAACCGTCAATAAAATTAAATTATCTTCTCTTAAGGATCCCATTCCCACCGAAAACCGTTCTGGAATTTATTTAATTCAGTGTTCGTCCTGCAACTTAGGTTATATTGGTCAAACTAGGAGGCGTTTGAAATACAGAATAAATGAGCACCGTCGGAATGTTCGTAATGAAGAGATTACCAAATCTTCTATTGCTTCCCACTGCTGGTCTCAATGTATCGTTTTGATTTTTCCAAAACTAACATAATTTCATCTCCTGTCTGTTCCTCCCATTTGGATATTCATGAAGCTTTTTACATATTTAAAAATTCGAAAAATCTTGTTAATGATATTTCTTCCACTCCATTCTTCTCTGATGCTTGGAAATTACTCACGTAACTTAGATTTTCGTTTAATTTTGATATTCTTAGATTGTTATATGGTTAATCTCACTCATTTATTCATTTTCTTGTTTTCTTGTATAATTCTACTCACACCGGTTGTCATATTTACTTTCTACTTTATAAAGTTTTTCTTTTCATTTTAAACGCTTTTGTGCATTGCCGCTTTGACTGCAGCACTCGTGCTTACTTTATTCGCCTGATGAAGGGTCGTGTGTTTTTTTGACCCGAAACAATTGTTGCGAGTTTATTGCATTTTATGGTGTTTATTCAAAGTTTGTAAGTAATATCAATAATTTCGTTAGAAGCAACTTGGCTCTTGCAGTCTTTAATATTATTATTTTGTTTTTCTTTTTTGTAATCATAAAATCTGTATTCAAGATCTTTTTCAAAAATTCTGATTTGCAGTTTTGTAATTTATTAATAGTGAATTTCATTGTTTGTATCTGACAAGCTGTGCGGATTTTGGACTTCGGCAGATTTTAGGTCGGCGGATTTCTGGCTCTCTACTGTATTTAAATTGATAAATTTTAGCTTTAATTTACTCAAATTTGAACTCCTGGGACAATGCCTGATTTGCCCATACAATAGCCCTGGTGTCAACATAGGTTGATGAACTTAATTTTGATTTGAAATGTGTGTATGTTTCTTAGTTATTTTATTTTTCTACTTGTCTTATTTTTAGTGATAAAGATGATACATGGGTTGAAGAAGAAAAATTAGAAGCTCATTCTAACTGGGTTAGAGATGTTGCATGGGCACCATCTGCTCATTTTGGTCAGAGTGTAATAGCAAGTTGTTCACAGGTACTTATTTTTTACTTCTTTTATTATTATAGATTACTCTAATAAAATATGTATGTATACAGTTAATTTCTTATGTGAGCGGCCTAGACATCAGCGAGCTTTCTTGTCTAGTTTTAAATACTAAATATTAATTTATTTTAATGAATTTTGGTGTGTCCATATATGTATGATACAAAATTTTTAATTTAAGAAAAATAATTTACACTTAATAAGGTAAAAATATAATGTGACAGATATGATTTCAGTGATTTATCTATATCACTTAATGGCTCTTAAGTGAAACATATTTGAAGTTCAGAAATTTTAATTTACACAAATAGAACTTTCATCTGTTATGTAATTTAACAAAATTTCTAAAATTTAAATAAATATATATAAAAAAATTATTTAATAGTGTAACAGACTGACATTTGCTTACTTATTTTTTAATTTAAATATTTTTTTTAAATTATTGATATAAAAAAAATTTTTTTTTATATATAATGTATTGTACATAAAAGTGGCTGTTATGTTCCCCTTTGCCTGAAAATAACCATATATACAGTTCCCGCCGCTTATTAAAATCACATTCGTTCTGAGCCAAAGTGATTTTATTAAGCGGTTGATTTTTATATCCGGCGAACGTTCCTGCCCTTAAGGAAAAGGTATTACTTCCCTGAATTTCGAAAGAAACTTTAAGTTCCCGTGCACTTTCGTTCGAGGAAAATCATCATTACTTTACCAAAAGTTCATGCTGTTCTTATAAATTTAAAATCTTTCCGTTTAAACTTCATGAATTATAGTAATTTCAAAATAAGAACTAGAAATTGCCTTCTAATAAATAGACCAAAAAAAAAAAAAAAAAATTCAAATTAAATTTGCATTTTATTACTGAGCTTTGAAAAATACGTTCCTTGAAATTGTTACGGAGATAAGTTGCAGGGCGTGTTTAATTTGTAACTGTGCTGCAAGTATTAAATCTTGAACAATGAACGATAACGGAGAGTTTGTTGTGCTTTAATTTCTTTTTCTTAAAAAAAAAAAAAAAAAAAAAAAGTATAAATGATATTTTTGACTGCTGCTGGGGATATTTTTGAGTTTATTAACCGGCAATGCTGATTTTATTAAGCGTCGGCTTTAAAAGCAGTTTGTATTGATTTGATTCTGGTCCTAGCGATTTGATCGGATTAAGTGGCTGATTTTACTAACCAGTGATTTTATTAAGCGGCGGTTACTGTAATTAAATAGGTACTGAGAAAATGCCCCAGAAAGTTTTCTGAGTGTAAACTTATAAGACTTAAAAATCAAGGTTTTCAGATGAATACTAAATTTTTTTTCTGAACTTAACTATTTTTTATAATATAACCACTTTATATAAAACCAAATGCTAAAAATTCCCCATTTTTTCCCTTCCTCTCCCAAAATTATGGGAAAATTCCCAAATCCAGAGAGTGACATTAACCTTAAGGCAAAATTTAAAATGATATACTTTGATAAGTTAAATGATTAAATGAATTTAATATATATGAAATATTGCACTTTTAAGTATACATGGTTTACTGCAGTGTCTCCAACACAAACATTTTTTCCCTGCTAAAAGTACACATTAAAATCCGCTAAAATTTCAATTGTCCATAGTGTAGCACCAGTGCAATGTAAAATCCAATCCGCTAAACCTTTATATTTTCCCATTGATCAAGTCAAAAATCTGCTAAATTTAGCGGAAATTCTGCTAAATTGGCAACACTGGTTTACTGATAGTAGTGCTACTAATTTAATTTGTGAATGTTTACTTCCATTACCCGACTACCATAGGTAATGGAAGTATTGTATTCGGTCCAAAAATTTGATATTGAGATTTCACCTGATTTACATGTTTTAAGGTCTCCTAAGTCCAAAAAAGTGTTTTTTGACAATTGGTCAGTGTGTGTGTGTGTGTATGTATGTGGGGAATCTTCTTGCTATTATGTCTCAGAAACTAATAAAGATAGAACTACAAAACTTTAGAATTAAAACAGATGAATTTTCCAAATTTTGGTGAAAATTGGAAAACCGAAAGTAAGTCCATATCTCAAAAACGGCTATAACGATTTTTCTTCAAAATTGCTGTATAAACACTCTATTAAATATCCTTTTGAATGATATACTTGGTGTTAGTTCAGGAAAATTGATAGGCGTCCTGTATAAATAGCTGAATTTCAGGTCCTGCAAGTGCATTCCTTTCAAAAACGGCTGTATGAATTTTTTTTAAAACTTGCCATATTAACCCTCTTTTAAATCTCCTTTTGCATGTAATTGTTGTTTTCTGGTCAACAATTAATTGTGCCAAGCTTTTATAAAAGTGGATATCTCAAAAATGGCTTTAGCGATTTTCTTGAAAATTGTTATGTAAACCCATTTTTGATATCCTTTCTCACATTTTACTTGGTTATCACAGGAAAATTAAGAGTCATCCAGGATCAGATAGATCAGTTTTAGGTCTTGGAAATTGGTGTTTTAAGAAAATAAATAAATAACAAACTCTACCAATTTTCTTTTCATTTCTTTTTCTTAAAAAAAAAAAAAAATTGCTGTGTAAACTCTGTTTTCCATTTGTATTTAGGATAAAAGAGTTATAATTTGGACCAAAACAAAAGAAACATCCTGGACTCCCAAAATTCTTCATACTTTTGATGATGTAGTATGGCATGTCAGTTGGTCAGTAACAGGAAATGTTCTCGCTGTTTCCGGTGGTGATAATAAAGTAAGTTTAATTGTTTATTCTTTATTACAAAAATTGTGTCAAGTGTTTAATGCGTAAAAAGTAGTAATGCCAAGGTAAAGGCTATGTGGTTAATTCTCCATACTAATTCTGGCATAACTAAAAATAAAAATAATTATAAACTAATATTAAACATTACATAAAATATGTATAACAGTGGTCATTATTAAACTTAAATCAACAAAATGATACCTCTAAGACCACTTACATTTCCTAAGAAACTTTCGGCCAAACATTCATGGCCTTAATCATATATGTATAGGTATTATGGTGTGGTTCAATTACGTTGCATCCCACAACACCCGTGAATCCTCCTTCCAGTTACTAAAATAAAACTTTTACAAATAAAATGAATAAGACGATTAATGAAATAAATAAAATGAATGAGGTGACTCTAATTAATAAGGTTAATTCTGTTTATTGACCGCGCTAGATATCAGGAATTATAAAATAAATCCTCTCATAAAAAAAAAAGGGTAATAACTATTCATATTATTCTTGATTTACGAATTAAGGCTCTTGTTTTTTAAAAAAAGTATATAAAAGGGGGGAAATGGCCACATAGAAAGAAACATGAGAAACATATTAAATTCTCTCCCATTGAGGTTTTGTGCTGTTAGGCATCTTTGGGAGGTCTGTCTCTTTCGTCTGGAATCCAGGGAGTGCGCTCCAAGCAGAAGTTCATCTGAGCATTCTATCTTCTCTCTTCGTGAGGGTCTCTCGGGATCTGAATCCTCTATTGCTTCACCTCCCGTTTCTCTTTTTTTTATTTTTTGTTTTGCAGGGGCGTTGTTTTTTTTTTTATTGGATAATGCATATTAGGCTGCTTACTTATGCCTGTTTTATGATTGGGCAGCACTGTAAAAATTTGCATGTGGGGTTTGTTGTGGGGTGAGAATCTATTTATTTGTTTATTTATTTATTTATTTTTTTGAGACGTGGCCATTTGTTACAGGGGGGCTTAAGAGAGGATATTATTGGAAAAAAAAGACATTTTATAAATGTCTTTTTTTTTTTATCAACTTTATTGTGTTTTATAAATGTCTTTTTTTCCCAATAATATCCTCTCTTAAGCCCCCCTGTAACAAATGGCCACGTCTCAAAAAAAAAAAATAAATAAATAAACAAATAAATAGATTCTCACCCCACAACAAACCCCACATGCAAATTTTTACAGTGCTGCCCAATCATAAAACAGGCATAAGTAAGCAGCCTAATATGCATTATCCAATAAAAAAAAAACAACGCCCCTGCAAAACAAAAAATAAAAAAAAGAGAAACGGGAGGTGAAGCAATAGAGGATTCAGATCCCGAGAGACCCTCACGAAGAGAAAAGATAGAATGCTCAGATGAACTTCTGCTTGGAGCGCACTCCCTGGATTCCAGACGAAAGAGACAGACCTCCCAAAGATGCCTAACAGCACAAAACCTCAATGGGTGAGAATTTAATATGTTTCTCATGTTTCTTTCTATGTGGCCATTTCCCCCCTTTTATATACTTTTTTTTTAAAAAAAAGAGCCTTAATTCGTAAATCAAGAATAATATGAATAGTTATTACCCTTTTTTTTTATGAGAGGATTTATTTTATAATTCCTGATATCTAGCGCGGTCAATAAACAGAATTAACCTTATTAATTAGAGTCACCTCATTCATTTTATTTATTTCATTAATCGTCTTATTCATTTTATTCATTTTATTTGTAAAAGTTTTATTTTAGTAACTGGAAGGAGGATTCACGGGTGTTGCGGGATGCAACGTAATTGAACCACACCATAATACCTATATGTGGTGCCGTGAAAAAAAATAATAATAATAATAAATATATATATATATGTATGTATGTATATAAACATGCATATAACAATAAATAAACTACTATACGGTTGAGAATCAATAATCTCCCTTCCAGTTGCTATACAATATATGTTTGTCCATAAATGTTTTTCCTACTCGTTGATTTTGGCCTCGGCTGTGTTGCAGGCATTTTTACACTTAATTATTTCCAGTGCTTCCCTTTTTATGGAGTAGTAATGGCTATTATAATTTGAGAGTTTTTTAACATTATGGAAATCAATATTAATAGTTTCGTCATGGTGAAACTGGGCAAGTGCAGTAGTACTTTTATTAAATTTAATATCACTGGAATGTTCCTTAATTCTATCTTTTAATTTGCATTTGCTCATACCTATGTAAGAACCAGAACCCCCCCCCCCCTCCCATATTTTTGAAAATCAATTTTATAAATTCCTGCAGTTTCTGGATTATGAATTTTTGACCTTATCATTACGAATTCTTTGAAATATGTTTTTATTGGGTTTTATTGGTATGTTAATTCCAATTTTAGCAGCTTCAGCTTTAATTTTATTAGAGGCACCTTTGTCATAAGAAATGGAAGTGGTATAAGTAGGAGAAGGCTTTTGGGCATTATTTAGGGATTTATTTAGTTTTTAAATTCTATTATGATATAGTTTGTATATAAATTTACGACAATATCCGGCTTTATTACAAATATCAATAATTATGTTAAGTTCTTGTTTTAGAAGGTCTTGGTTATTAACCGTGTACTTAATATTTGTTCCAACCAAGACCAATAACAAAACAGTTAGAGCACGGAAAGGATAAAATTTTAGGATTTAAAATAATAATAAAATAAATGTAATAAAATAAATTTATGGGAAAGGTTTTAAAATAAATATAAATAATTGCATGAAATTTTTACCTACACAAATTATATATTTTTGTAAATATAGTATATATTACTTTGCAATAAACTAAACCATGAAGTAAAACTTTTTAAATTAAATTTTTAAAAACATACAACCTTTATTCGTCATGTTGACTTGCCGGACTAGTTTCACATGGGGCACATCTTTTACACCGGCAAAACGGTGTTCGAAGTTTGACAAAATTGACGTTTCTCTTTAGCTTCTCCACTTTTAAAGACTCGGCACCACTGGCGATCAAGTAGGGCCCCAGTTGTCATTGCTATTATTAAGATGAGATAAAATTTCAACAGACTCCCTAACCGCGGCATAATTGTGGTTTTGATAATTTGCTATTTTTCTTACATGTTCAAATTTAATATTTATATTTTCATGTCTTTAAATGGTATGTTGATGTAAAAATTCAACCTAAAACTATTATTATGGGAAATTTGGTAGTTTTCCATTAGATATCTGCCACTATGCATATGTACATAGTATGTATGTATTGTTATAAATGTGTTTATGCATATAATTTCTTGCATTAGTCTCGGTTTAATTACTATTTTAAATGAAATGGGTCCTTATTTAACTTTACATTCTTATCATTAGCCCATAACTGAAAGATATTTTTGCGTAAAATGGAAGCTAGTCCAGCTGGTATATTAATATAAGTCATTATTTTTAAAATGAGATATCTCTGAACGTATCTTGCTTAGAGGCATAAGATTTCTTTTGCTTTTTTTTTTTTTTTTTAGATAAAGTTAATGTTTTTGTAAATGTAAATGATAGAACATAGGGCCAGGTTTGAGAGAATTTTTAGAAATTCTTCCCGGCCAAACTTTTTTTTTTTTAATATGGTGTTCGGCATAAAATAATGGTAGCTTAAAAAGATAATAAATGCTGCCCATCATCAGTGGCACCTTTCCGGCTTTCTCTTCAACAAGTGGTCAAAAACTTGCTGTCGGCTCGTTGCTATTACAAAAAATAACATGATTAATAATTTCTATGGTTTTGTGGTTGGTAAGCATAGTAAGGGTTATTGGAATTTGTGATTTTCATGGCTTTATTGAATTAGATTTTAATGTCGACATTATGGTAGGTTTTAGTTAACACTGTTGTAATTTTATCGAATTTCATATTGTTAGTGCGCCTTTTTAACCTAGTTTTTCTTTTTCTTTTGGTCACACCAGTATAGCAGCCCTCACTTTTGTCTTTATTAATAAAAGAAATTTTATAAATACCAGCAGTTTCGAGTGGGGGAAGGGCGAGGGGAGGCTCTGTATCATTCCTTATTAGTCGTTAAATGTTTGGATTGATTTTGATAGGAATGTTAATGTTATATTTAGCACCTATATTTTTAATTTTAACTGAAGCACTATAGTCAAAAAGAATACAATGGGAAAGTTTAGGAGGTATTTTTTGGTAGCTGGAAACATGATTTAATAAATGAATTTATTTTTGATATAATTTACTTTCAAGGTTTTTAGATTAACCCAGCTTTATCAGTTATTTCTTTAATGAAGTTAAGCTTTTTTTTTTTTTGTTGTTAGGTTTGGAACAGATTAAAATTACACAATTAATATAAGCCTGGATTTCATTGATTTTGTACAATTACTAATAATTTCATTACTACTTGTGGGTATTCTAAAAATTCTAGTTTGAATTTTATTTTTAAATCAAGTGATTTTAACGTCTAAGTAATTATTTTATTGTTATTTTTAACTTCACAAGCTACAAAATCAACGCATTTGAGGTTTACATTAATTGTGCTATTTTAATCTTGCTCTGAAACTAATGACCTTCAAAAAGAACTTTATTAAAGAAGTAATGGGTATACCCATGTATAATGGGTATGTGTACCTTTAAAAGCCTTGTAAGTAAATTATATCAAAAACGAATTCATTCATTAAATCATGTTCCCAGCCACCAAAAAATACCTCCTAAATTTACCTATTTTATTCCTTTTAACCGTGGTGCTTCAGTTAGAATTAAAAAATATATGTGCTAAATGTAACATTAACTTTCCTATCAAACCCTATCCAAACATTTACCAACTAATAAGGAACAATAAAAACCCTGTCTCTCCCACTCGAAACTGCTGGTATTCATAGAATTCCATTTATTAAAAAAGACAAAATTGAAGGCTGTTATATGTTCAGTTTGAACATCAGAATTTCTAGGCAAAACTCAAAGTCCCCTTGTTGTCATCACTTTTTATGTGCATTACCAGACAACTATAAATAATGGAAGTTGTTCATTTGCTTGAAAATTTCTATATGAAGTTTTCTCCTGATTTGTATGCACCTCCGTTTTTGAGATACCGTCTTTCCATCTCAATTTTCACTTTTTTTTTTTTTTTTTCTGATATTCCAATTTTCTCCAAAACTTAGCGAAGTCATTTCTACACCAGATCTCTCTTAAGGCTGCACCTTGTCAAATTCATTCTGTCTTCCTCCCCATTTCTTCCTGGTATTTTTCTTGCTTCATATTATAAAGATATCTCATTTAAAAATGAAGTTTTTTGTTTTTGTAATTTGTTTTTTGAAGTACACCAGATCACTCTTAAGGCTGTACATCAGTCAAATTTACTTTTTCTTCTTCTCCATGTAATCCTATGGGATTTTTGTTACTTCATATTATAAAGATATCTCATTCAAAAATAAAGTTTCTCGTTTTCATAATTTTTTTTTTTTTTTTTTTTTTTTTTTTGAATTCTACTGTATTTTGAACTCTCTGTTTTTATATTAGTGAGCAATTAAATATGAATATGTAGATATATGTGTTAATTTTATTTTGTTAGCTCTCCTGAAAATTTTAGTCTTAAAAAATTTAATAAATAAATAAATAGATACATAATAATTTGTGAAAAAAGTTACTCATTAAAATAAATAGTAACAAATACAGTTAAAAAGAAAATTTTCAAATGAATTATCAATTTGCAGCAGCAAAAATCCCATAAGGTTACATGGTGTGGAGGAAAGAATGAATTTGCTGATGTACAGCCTTAATCTGGTGTAGAAATGACTTTGCTAAGTTAATTTAGAATTTAATTTAGAATTAATTTAGTTTTAATTTTACTGACATGAAATGGACTTTGCTAAATTTTGGAGAAAATAGGAAAATCAGAAAAAAAAAGTCATAAGTGAGATGAAAAATCAGTACCTCAAAAACATATCTAAAGATTTTTTTTTTTTTTTTTTTTTTCCAAATTTGCTATATAAAACATTTTTTTTTAGATGTTTAGTTGGTTACTTTATTAAAATTGACAGGCATCCAGGTGAATTAGGTCAATTTTATGTCTTCTATCCGCAATCTTTCTCCCGAAAAAGCATCAAATAACCGAATTCTGTATTTGTGGCAGGTCTGACATTTTAAATAATTTTTAAGGTTTATGATATTAGTAGAAAAATTCTGTATTTGTGGCACGTCTGATGTTTAGACTAAATAAGTTAAGGTTCATGATATTAGTAAGGAAAAAATGTTGTTGCAGTTACGAATTGTTTTAAATAAGGAAGTCTCTCTTTTACCCACAGGGACATCACTGAGGTAATGTCCAGTATATGGAGAGAGTATTTCTAATAGTAGATGAAGAAAAATTAAGAAAATGTAGTAAGAAAATTTTAAAGTAATTAAGAAAAGTAGGTGGGTAAAAATTAAGAAAATTAAGTCACTGGTCTGCAAAACCAGAGATTTTAAGATTTTACTAGTCCATACACATTTTCACAAGTTCGTTCACCCATTCTAGTGAATAGATTTTAAAAAATACTTATGAATTTTAAGACAAAATAAATTTACATAAGTATGATAATAAAATATATTTGTAATCAGTTTAAAAATACAAATGAAGTCATTTTTTTTTAGATGAAGTCATTACATAAATCAAAAATATTTGTTTTAATAAGTGAGAATATGTAATATTGATAATTAGGGCTTGGAATTAATGGAGGCCTGCTGGTCCAGGACTACACAAATATACAGTGGACTAGCAAAATATAAATTCTAATGGTCCAGAGGACCATTGAAGCTTTTCAAAAAAATTTTATATTTTTTACTTTTCTCTAAAATTGCCTGAAAATTTTTTGATTTATATTTTTAATTATTATATTATATTCTCTTGTATTTTTTAATTAATTTACAAAAGTTTATCACATTTGACTTGTAAATTTATATAGCGTGAAACTAGTTTAACCCCGCAGGCAAGTCACAAGTCTTGCCGCCTGCCTCCTTCCTTCCTTTTTTAAGTTTCTTAAATTATTTTTTCATAAATTTTTATATAGTTTACGGTTTTAAGTTAAGTTTTGTTGTGTTAGTTTATTGATTCATTTGTTTTGCAGGCTGTAAATTAACAAATCTGGATTCTTTAAATTTGCCTAATTCATCCCCTGAGATTTTTTTTTTTTTTATTATTTTTTTTTTTTTTCATTTTTCTAAACTTCTCAAACAAATTTTTAATCTTATTGGTCATTGGTGTTTCAGTGATCTTGTATCTGTTGCTTGGCTTCTACTATGCTTAATAGATCATCATTATTATATATATATATACTCTTAATAAAACAAACAGTTTACAAATTTTTAAATATTTTTAAAAATATAATAAAACGGAAAAACAAACCAGTTAAAGTATCATGTATGGACCAATGAAATCTAAAAATTACTAGTCCACAGAACCAGTAACTTTATTTTCTTATTTCTACTCCTGTTCATAATTGAAATGAAGTACACTTACTAATGTTGTAATATACTATATTCCATGAAAGATTCATAAACAATTTTTGAAAAAAAAAAAAATAAATAAATAAACCAGAAAGGCCTTATTGGTCATATGGATCCCTATAATTTATATTTTGATGGTCTGTTGAATGATTTTTTTTTTTTTTGTTCCGAACCAACAGATCATTTTTAATTTTGAGCTGTATGTGTGTGTATATTGTACATTTTGGTGACAGACATACAGATATCCATATTATTATTTTTAATGTTCTCAGATTAGAAAAATATCTTAAGTTAAATCTTTTTTCTTGAATGGTTATTATGGTTATTAACATGCAACCATTTTTTTTTACTAAAAAAAAAAAAAAAAAAAAAACTAAGTTGCAGTCAACTTATGCACAAATATTTTATTTTTAATTTTTCACCCTCAATTCAGAGGGTTGATTTACATACAGTATAAAAGTTTTATTGTGAAAAGTTCTCAATTTTATAATGTGCTTACTATACAGAATAAAAATAGATATTTTTTTAATTTTAGGTTACTTTATGGAAAGCAGTAAATGATCATCAGTGGGTCCGTTTGGACGATGTACATAGAAGCCAAGATGATCGAAAAGGCTGAAATGAACTAAGTTCCTAAAGTTATATTTTAAAACCATGTATGTCATGAAAGTTGAATGAAAATATTGTTTACATTTTAGTTCTTTTTGCACTGTCCACTTCCGATTTATACGTCTGCATTTAAGTTACAATTCTTATATCTGTAACTTCAACTTCATCAGATTTTGTTTAATTGTATTGAGTAGCATCACTGGATTTTAACTTAATTATATATATTAAATTTATTTGAACTTGCACCTGTTTCTTTGTTTCCACTGATATATAGCGTTTATTGTATCACCAGATGGTTTATTTATATTTATAGCACAGTATTTGCTTTTAATTTTTTTGTAAAAAGAAAATTGAGCATATTTTTCTATTTATCTTATTTGTAGAAATAATAAATAAATAGTTTGAACAATGTAAGAATCAAAAATATTTGTTTTAAGATGTTGATTTTACCTGTGCATATGTGAATAAAACTCATCTTTTTTCTTGTTTTATTATGCTTTTTATTGTATTCATTTATACTTTCATTTTTGTGAATTATCCAAAAGCTCAGAGTATATTAGCATGCTTTGCCTTAAGAGACCAAATCAAACCTGAAATAAATATAGAAGTTTAAAAAATTGCTTACATTTCGCTCTTTGGCAGAGTGCCAATGTTAAAAATGTGAAGTTTTGTCATTGTTGTACTTGTGAAGTAAACTCCACAATTTTTGTTAGGGAACTAAATTTTGTATGTAGTGTTTTTGAATAGAACTTCAGATTTACTCCATTTTTTTAGGCTTTTTGGTTTGTCATATGTGGTAGGTAACACTTACTCGAATTTTGTTTGCCAGGAAAAAAGCGTATGTGATTACAGTTGTCCCAAACACCACGATTGCATCACTTACATAATTTTAATTTGCTTTTTTAATTCTTTTAGTTTCCAATGAAACCTGATACAGAATTTGTTGGTTATAAAGTTTAAGATGTAAAGTGCTAATTGGAGGCATATGGAAATGGTCACAATTTTGTAACAAGCTGAGTTTAAAAAACTCAAAAAGTTCCAGATTCATGATAGCTTTCATTATCTGGTCATTTGACTTATATCTCTTAATGAACTGTTGATGGGTATGCTACACAGAGATTAGTGAAATCATAAAACACAAAATTTTCATCATTTTGCTAAAATATAAATAGTTGATATTTTTAAAAAGCCGAATAGTTGTAGTTCATGCCTAGAAAATTTCAAAAGTGTAAGTATAATAGAAACTGAGCAAAATGATGTCAAAATTTAACTATAGTAAAATATTGTTACACTTACCCCCATTCACTTTAACATAAACTGAAGATTGTAAATGAAAAAAATGTAGTATGAAAATATTATTTAGGTGGATTGGCAAGGGGGGCAGGGCAAATGGATTACATGCCAATTTCAAAATAAATGGTAAAAATAAAATATATCTGCTGTATTTTTTTTTTTTTTTTTTTTTTGAAAATTTTAATACAAAACTTGATTCTTTAAGCATGTTTGATATGCATTTTTACTAATGTTTGACTCAAGTGTTTTTTGTACTACAGAAGATATCTAGACAATAACATGGTTCTTGTGACATGTCAGAGTCTGTATTGAATTTGTTTGATATGTCAGAGTTTGTATGATTTATTGAATCAGCCACAGTACTGAAAAACAATTGCTTTGATTGTTCTTAAATCAATTTAAGGTTGCTTTACTCTGCATGAAAGAAGTGGAAAAACAATAAATTTTCATGGAAAAATTAAAAATATTTTTAATGGGAATTATTAAAAAAAAAAAAAAAAATGTGAATCATTTAATAAAAGTAAGATATTAATGACACTAAAAATAGTTTCTTCTATTTGAAACACTGAAAAAAATGAAAATAAAAAAAATTATAATAGAATTAAATAAAAAGGAATTATCTTCTGATTTGCCTTTATGTTTATGAATATTCTCTTCGGGAGTTGATATTAGAGTTAAATTTTGTTTTTCCGATCTTTTTCCCATTAACTATGCAATGCTTCTTGAAGCTCAAAAAGGTGTTCAGACTATTTTTCCAAACAACTGTTGCCCATGTATTTTGTATTTAGAGCAAGGTATTAGCTGACCATTGTGAAGCATATTCATTTTTGTAACAAATCAGTTTTTGACTCCATTAGGAGTATAAATGGATTTTCTTATTAAAATATCCACTCTTCTTTTCGCATTAGAGCTATTAGAAAGATACTTATCAGAATTTAGCACTTGAATGTAGGGTTATACTTTTGCGTACAATTCAGATAAAACAATTTTTCTACCATAAACAAGTTTTTCCACCATATCTAATAGCGAAACGTAACTTTAAACTTCTTTTTTGGACTGAATAAAATTTTTCTTCTTTCTTCAGACAATGCCAGTAGTATTTCTAACCATCTGAATTGTCTTGGTAGAGATTTTTCTAGTTTTTAAATATCACAGAAATTCTTTCATGTGCTTTATTTCCACTTGGGGTGATGCCTCTGATTTCTGAATATAAATTATTTAGACATTTTTATATGGTTTTCATTCTGTTGTATTGACGCATTTTTATGTCCTGTTTCAATTTTTAGCTTTAGCAATACTGCCATCGGTCGTTTTATGCTCCTAAGCAATTTTTTTTTTTCATCACAAGAAGGAATTTTTTGAAAACTGCCAGTTTGTGTGTCTTAGTTTTTGGTGAAGTTAATTTTATTGTGATTAAAATAAGGGATAAGCTTTAACTCTAACACAATTGCCATATTTTTTATTTACAAAAAATTGGCCTCCTTGGAAAATATTTTCAATTGTTATAGAAGGAAGAGAGAGAGAAAGGATGCAATTTTTAACATTTTTTTTTTTTTCCCCCCAACAAAAGCAGTTAAAGAAAAGTGGATATTTTTCTCTTTTATTAGTCAACAACTAGTAAATGAAATAAAAGTTTTAGCGTCATCTTATTTTTTAGACACATTAAAAAAAAGCCTTGAAAGCTAGTATTAGTAGCAGATATTTAATTTTTCCCGCAAAAAAAAAAAAGAAGCATTGTTAAACAAAATCTATATAAGATTCTTATAGCCAAGATAAAAATATAATTTATAAAACATGTCTGCCCTCTCATTTTCTTTACGCTATATATACACATATATTTTAGCAAATATCTGCAATATTATCAATATCTGCAATATTTCAATAATTCATCAAAAAAAAAAAAAATGTGACACAGTTTGCAAATGTACTAAAAAGTAATTTCATTTATTGATTATGGAAAATGACTTATTAGTGGTAAAATTAATTATGTAAACAACAATGTTCGAATGCATCGGAGAAAACCTGGAATACTTAGGGAATTTGGATTTTAGTAAAAAAAAAAAAAAAACTCGGAAAATTTTTATTAAAATACTTGAAATTTTTTTTTTTTTTTTTTTTTTAAATGATCCGATTACTTCCTTTCTCTCATATATATTTTTCTTTTTACTTTCTGAACATACATATGTAAAGAAAGTAGATACTAGATGCTTATACTAGGTGACTCGTATTAACCCTCGACGATATATTAAATGCCCCAGCCCACCTGTTCCCGCTCTTTGGTGTCTTTTTCTAGTCAATTTTGTCCTTTTATTTTTTCTGGTGTTAGTTTTTTTTTCACACACTTTGTGAGTTTTTTTTTTTTTTGTTTTTGTTCTATGCTTTTTTTCTATGGAATTTTGACTCTTTTTTTTCCCATGTTTTTATGGGTTTTTAGCTTTTTTCCCTTGTTTTCTACATTCTAAAGTGCGGATTAAGAGTTTGGTGTTTCTATATGTTTTGAGGTAACCTCAGTTCGTTTTTGTTATTTTTATGATGTGTGTGTTTTATATATATATATATATATATATATATTTGTGTTAACGTGATAGTGCCTAAACACTTTGTTCAAATGAGCTGAATAATAGTTCGTATGTTATAGACCACCATAGCACAAACCTTATTGATTTTGGTGAATCTAGGACTTATAGTTTTTTACTTGGACACAAGAAATATTCTTTATCATTATAGCATATAGGCCTAAATTGTTTAAAGTGTGATGGCTCTAAACGCCTTATTCATTTGAACTGAAAATTTATACACATATTATAAGTCACACTCTTGCCCTCCTGTTTGGTATTCATCATTTTTTCGCACTTAACCACATTTCACGAAACAATTTTCTAGATTACTGAAGAGGTTAGTTCATGCCATGCTGAAATTAGAAAATGAACAGATGGTCCAGAGACATAGCATCACAATGTACATCCTCTATGGAAATGGGGAAAAGAGATTTTTTAGGATGAAAGAAGCTATTCCAGTTTGTATGCCATATCCCAGGTAGCACATAACATTGTTGTAACTAATTTTTCACTGTTTAAACTTAATTGCAACAATATAACAATGCTATGTGCTACCTGGGGGAACCAATTAGCCTTCAGGAGAAAATTTTTACAATGATGAATGCAGGAAAATGACTTTTTGAAGCACAATACATGCAGGTTTCGTTAACATTATTTAAATACAATTTGTGTAGGGACTATAGAAATAAAATGATCAATGCAGGAATGATAGATCGGAGTTTTACTCTATTATCTTGAAAAAAGTCTGGAAAACTCAAGAATTTTTTCCTCATATTTCAGTATGAACCCTGAACATTTTGTCTTATACAGGAATTTTCAACAAAGGGTTTAATATATATACGAGGGTTATAAACTAAATAGTAGCAACTTAACCTTAAAACTCGCAGAAGGGCGGGCATGCGCAAATAGGATATAGGAGTGGTGAGGTGGAGCTGTCGTCGATGTGTAGAATGCAAAAAACAGTCGATCTGCTAAGAAGGGTAGTTGTTGTGTGGCGTTAAAGTGAGGAGTTTTGTTTTCATCACTCTAAAGCATGTTTTCAAAAGGTGATCAGCGGTCGTGGCTTAAAATCGAAGTTGCCCGTGGAAAAAATGCAACAGAATGCTATCGAGGATTAGTGAAAGTCTGTGGCACAAATGCTTTACCGTATAGGACAGTAGCACGATGGGTTCAAGCATTTCGTTCGGGTCGGAATGAGACTGCGGATTTGCAACAACAAACATGCTTTAGAGTGATGGAAACGAAACTCCTTACTTTAACGCCACACAACAACTACCCTTCTTAACAGATCGACTGTTTTTTGCACTCTACACATCGACAACAGCGCCACCTCACCTCTCCCATATCCTATTTGCGCATGCCCGCCCTTCTGCGAGTTTCAAGGTTAAGTTGCCACTATTTAATTTACAACCCTCATATATAAGTGACTGATAGTGCAAACTGTCTTCTCGTTAAGTGGATGCTTCATCTAATGTAGTCGACTGCCTAATCCCATGTTACTCTATTGGAAAATTTGTTTTGAAACTTACTCATTACCTTCAAAAATTACTCTTGAATAATAATAATAATAAAATCTAATTTCATATTTAGAAAATTCACAACCGTTAATTGACTCTCATTTTTCAAAAACAGTTAGTACTTTAAAAAAAAAAAAAAAAAAAAAAAAACCTAGGGTAAGTGCATCAGTGATTGACACTTTTAGAGCAGTCTCCGATGTTTTTAATGTTCTAGTCATCAGAAAATATTTTTAGAAATCTTAAGTTAGTACATATGGCATGAAAGACATTCAGAACCACATATATGATAAAGTATATAAATTTGAAAATTATTATTATTATTTTTTTTTTTTTAATGAATTTTTGACACCCACTCAATGTTCCAGTAATTGACATTGTTTCCTTTTATTAGTAATTGGCACCCTATGTTCCAGTGCTTGACACTGCTAGTTATTCATTTTACCAGTTACTAGCACCCTATGATCCAGAGTTTGACATTAAATGTTAAAATTCTTATATGTAAAATACATTATTTTATTATTTTTCTTATTTATTAATTATTTTGGGATAGATGTCAATTACTGGAGCCTGTCAATCACTGAAGTACCTACCCTATATGTGAAAACAGAATTTCAAAAAATTCATTATGAATAAGTTTTAAAACCAGTTTTCCAAATAGAATAACATGGGAGGCAGCTGTCCATGTTAGGTAAAGTATCCCCTTAAGACTGTACATTAGTCAGATTCCCTCTTTCTTTCTTATCATGTTATCCCTATGGATTTTTGTTGCTTCGTTTTATAAGGATATCTCATTCAAAAATGGAATTTTTATTAAATTGTCATTCAAAAGTTTTTCGAATTCTGTTTTTTGAATATGTCACCTTTTAGCTTTGTCAACAATTTTTTGAAAAAAAAAAAAAATAAAATAAATAAATAATAAATAAATATTTTATTTCATTGAGTACTTACTCTAAGTTTGGATCTCTAAATAAAATATTTAACTTTATTTATTTTTTTTTTTTTCAAAAAATTGCTCACTAAGCTAAAAAGCGATACATATTCAAAGAGTACTATTAAAAAAAAGAATTCGAAAAACTTCACTTTGTAATGAGATATTCTTATAAAACAAAGCAATGAAAATCTCACTGCATAATATAGGAAGAAAGAAAAAAGGAATTTGACTGATGTACAGCCTTACACATGGTTCATACACTTTTAAAAATCCTTGAAAAGTGCTTGAAAAAAAAAAAAAGTTTCATTTTCAAGTACTTAAAAAAGTGCTTGAAAATTGCTGTAATATGTTAAAAAGTACTTGAATTTTTCAAAAAAAAAAAAAAAAAAAAAACTATTCTACTGCAATTGATTTTTTTCCCCACTGTTCTGTTCATAAGAGATATTACAGACAGAATTAGGAAACCTTTGTTTAAGGCGACTTGGCATTATTAAATGTTTTTATATGAAAGTTTATATTTCCATATATTTATAAATTGAACTATATTAGCACAATACTAGTCTTGCTTTTGTCTCCAAGACAGTAGCACAAGTTTTGCACCTGAAGAAGAAAAGCCACTTTCTTTCGAGACCGGTTGTGCTTTCCAAAATTTCATGATTTGTGAAGGAGTTTTCAAGTTTAAATTTTTAACTATATTAGGCCCTACGGCAAAATTTAAGCGAGACATTGGCGGTGGCGCAGAAAGAAAATTGTCACTTGCAGAAAGAACTGCTTATGAAAATTAAAGATATTTCTTAATTTCAGTAGAAAATAGAAACTCATGTCTTATACTATTTAAGAATTCTCCAATAGTCTATTGTAATATTGATATCTTTATAATTAATTATCTGAACCTATTATGTATGAATTAAAAAATACGTCAATATTACTGAAACTAAAATTATTACTAATTGTACATTAGAAATATATGTATAGTGTTTTATATATTGCTCTAAATTAACTAAAAAATTTAATAGTAAAAGTTATAAGCATTAGAAAAAATAGTTACTAGATTTTTTTAAGCAAACAATTATCAAAAAATCGTCGTCAAATAGTGAAAAAAAATTGAAAGTTGCCAAACGGGGTCATATATTAAATCTGTAGCAGAAAATGGTCAAGATATAATGAATTTTCTTCTATTCTGAAAAAATACGTTATTGATTTTTAACATATCTTTTTTTTTAAGTGCAATTAAATGTTACGTAGTTCAATCCAACATTGAATATGGGGATTTCTATAATATTTTTCTGTTTTTGTTTTATCAAATGCACTATTTATATTCCTATTTATTGCATAGGAAACAGCGAACAGGTAGGAAGAGTCCTGCCGGGGTTAAAAAAGCAAGGTGAGTCAGCGGTTGGTGACTGGAACGAGCAGGAGGCAGAGCCCCTTAGTTATGTTAATAAATAAATAAATACATTTGGTACTGAGCATTTAAGTAGGTAATTCTCTCCTCCCCCTCCAGAAAAAGGTGTGTGTGTGGATGCATCTAAAATCCTGGTTGAAAGTGCTTGAAAATTTCCTGGAAAGTGCTTGAAAAATACAAGTCCTTGAATTTTTTTTACCCTAAGTGTATGAACCTTACAATACAGAGCCAATTTTCTATCCCATTTCTATCATGAAACCAAATTTATCTAGAAAATAGTTGTTCATACTACAAATTCTACGTCAATGCTTTCATTAGTAATTTTTGAAAAATTACAAATTTAAATAAAAATGTTTTTAAATATTACTTTTTATTAAATGTATTTGCTATTATATACATACATTATAGCAAATCAAATCATGAAATATGTACTTACCATTAACATTGTGAAAGTAGTAAACTTTTGTAAAGTGAATGCTCGTTCTGAAGAACATTTTTATTGTTTGAAAACATATCACTTTCCATCCCCCTTATTTGAGATTTATTGTTTTGTTGATAAAGTATTCTTCTGTATTAATTAAAAGGCATATTTAAAGATTCATTTTCGAAGTTTCCTACTAAATTATTATTTTTAACTAGAATTTTTTTTTTTTTTTTATTCTATTTTCCAATCACCTACTAAAAATCACTTTTTTCTGTCGGGCTTGTGAACCCTTTTTCCGAACTTGAAAAAGTTGTTTCTCGAAAAGTTGTTTCTTGAAAAGTTGCAACATGCACTCTCAATTCCAAATCAAATAACTTTTAAAATGATATATTACTTATGAAATTATGTTAATTAGAAGCTGAGATACAAAATTAATTTAGACATTGTCATAAAAAGATTTAAGTCTCACTTTTCTCCGAAACTTGCATAATTGAGGGCTATATAATGTTAAAAATCCTTAATAAGAAATGTGAGTGGAAGAATTCAAAACAAAAAAGAATAAAGGTGTTTCGGGTGTTCTGTTGTTTTCTCTGAAACTCCCGTACTGAATTTAATGGCTTATAACAGTTTAAAAGTTCGCGATAAAACTACTGTAAAATATATTTCAAATGATATAAGTAATTTAATCATAATTAGAATTGGATATATTGGAACAAAGGTGTTCTGGGTTTTCCGTGGTTTTTGCTGAAACTCCCACATGGAATTTAATGGCTTATATCCAGTTTAAAAGTTCACAATAAAATATATTTCAAATGATGTATTAAGTAATTTAATCATATATAGAACTGGAGTTTAAAACTGGACTTTAAAATATTAAAGTGCCATCTGGTGGCAGAGATTGGCGATTGCTACTCTTTAATTCCAATTCAAGTATGAAATTATGTTAATTAGAAGCTGAGATATAAAGGTAATATAAACATTTTTATAAAAAGATTTGAGTCTGACTAATCCGTGGTTTTCTGCAAAACTTGTGTAAATCTGAGCTATATACCATTAAAAATCCTTAGTATGAAATGTGAGCGGAAATCAGAATTCGAAACTCTGTAAAATATAAAAGAATAAAAATGTTCTGGGTTTTCAGTAGTTTTCTCCGAAAGTTTCATACAGAATTTGAACGATTTATATCACTTTAATAGTTCGCAATAAAAGTACTTTAAAATATCTTTCAAATGATGTATTATGTATAATATTAATGAATATCTTTGATAAATTTTAGACTGAAATTGGCTAATCTATCAAGGGTCATCAGTGATTTCTGTTGAAATCTGTCTAAAATTTAAGAATTTCTAAAACTGCTTTTTTACAGCAGAGTTCAGAAAAGAATTTTTTTTTTTTTTTTTGTTGTTAAGAGTAACTTTTGTCTCTTTACATTAACAGATGAATTTAAAATTGAAAAAATTCAAAAACTGCTGTTTTATTTCCAGTACCTTGTCACATGGCTGAAAAGCAATTATTCCCCACTGGGAGAATAGTCAGCCAATATGTCTGGCACTGAAGAACTGATAAATGAAATAATGAAGTGTTGCCACCTAAATTTCATACTTTAGTTAATTTTAAAAAATCTAATTGTCGTGTTGAAATGCTGTTTGCACCCCTGTAATCAGAAAAATCGCCCCTTTCATTTGGTACTGAATTTTTAAAGATTTGACCGATATTTCTAATTTATTTGGGCATTTAATGCTGCTTAAGCTCTGAATTGACTCAATTAAAATGTCAACCTATATCAATTAATAAATGATTTCTCCGCAACTAAATGAAAATTTTAAATTCTGTTTTCACTATCCTCTCGGGAAGGCCGCTGAGCATCTATATGTGAATTTTTGTACTTCTACGTACTGAATGTATAGATGCTCGGGCAGACAGACATCTTTTATTATAGTTTCATTGTTTTAAATACCACCACTCAAATAAGTTTTTATGATTTTCTTTTGTTATGCAGTAGAAGCAAACAATTTTGTTTGAATAATTAATAAAAAATAGAATTTACATTAAAAGTTTTTGAAAAAATTACCAGTAAAGCTAGGCACTTCAACATTTAACCCTCTGAGTGCTATTGTCTTGCAGTGAGACGATTTGTAAAATCTATATAACAACTCGTAAAATCGAGATATCAATCGATTTTACAAATAGTCTCACTTGAAATGTAGGTGCCTTAAAAAGAAGGCTTAAACAACTAAAAGAACACTTAAGAGTGAAACGATCAGCACTTGTAGGGTTAATGTAATATGTAATAATGTAATTTATAAAAAAAAATATATTTATCTAAATTACTTGTAGAGAAAAAAATTCCTAATGAAATGATCCTGCATAAGAGCTTTGGCACCTAATGGATTAAATTACTAACAAGAGCTGCCTATTCTAATGAAATGCAGTCTAGCAAGTAGAAGCAAAGTCTGCACCATTCCCTACAGTTTTCATAGCATATTATCCCCAAATTTCTTTTTGACTTATCCCTCTAAATCCCTATAATTATACTGGTTAGTTACCCGTCTCTAGAATCTGCTTTCCTGTTTTATATATGTCATATATACGATATTTCCAAAGTAGGCTTACAACAAGTATAGATGCAGTTTAAAAAATTATTGTAGACAAAATTAGCAATAGAATGTAAGTTTTTTTACGTATCGCTCACTAAACAAATTATTCGGAAGCTGTATGTGATTAAAAAAAATGTCACTATTATAGCGAAACTTTCACGTAACCCCACAGAAAAAAAAAAAATCACGAGGGATGATATCAGGGACTTAGACCATTTTAGTTCACATTCATTAGTTATCTCACCAAGATCAAGTCAACAATAGGGAAATTAAGTGTAAGTGTTCCTATACATTTTTAATACCTTGTATTTTGGTTACTTCAATGGGTTTTGATTATTTTACCATGTTTTTATTAAATTGCTTTCTTGTTTGTCCAGTACAAATCTTGCAACTATTTTTTTTACTAACTTCCCGATTAGCAATACATTTGGAACTTTTAGAATAGCTCAGAACATGACAATGTATTCTTCTAATACTTTTAGCCACCTTTAAGCAGAATTGAATTCATTTTCAGTAAATGTTTTGTATGGAAAGTTAGCTCAGAAAAAATCCGCAAGGTGACGCAAAAATTAAAAAAGTATTTATTAATATATAGAATTGTCAAGTTTTTATGATTCAACAGAAAATAAAAAAACGTGGTATATAGAATGTTCTTTTTATCTTGTAATTATTTGCTATCAGATCACACAATACATCTAAAGTATTTGAAACCATATTTTCTGAGGGTTGCCCCAAATTTTTTCTTTGAGTGTAACTAAATTTTTGTATCTAGTAGCTTTATCCACTTCATTGGCCACTGTTGTGTGTGGAAGGCTAAATTTTCGTCATCTCGGTATAGCCGGTGAAGTGGTTAAGCTGTCATTTGAAAGATTGATTATCTTGAAGAGTTTAATCTCATTATATATTGTATGAGACAGTTAACAGTGGGGGAGGGGAAGAGAGGGAATTGCAATTAGCTGTAAAATATTGGTGTCGAAAGTATAATGAAATTATTAACTTATATATACAAGTTATTTATCAAACGTACAGTTTCATAGATTGTTTTTCTATAAAATAAGTCAGTAATGACTGAAATTGTATTTACTAAAATTTTGCTGCGTAATATTTATAAGTACTTTAAAGATTATTGCATATCTTGATTATGTACCACCTACTTTTCCAAAAGTGACTGGACACTTTTGATTTCGGACGTTTTGTTAAATATCTAGAAAAATTCTTGACTAATTATTATTCTGAAACTTTAGGTGTGTAAAAACCTTGTTATATATTTCAGTAAAAATTTTGTCCCAAAGACAAAATTGAACCAGTTACAAATTAAAGAAAAGCTAGAATGTTTCAGATCACCAGTCAAAAGGTAATGCTGAAATGCATTCTAACTGTAGCATGTGATTGAAGTTTTGTCTAATTTTCTGAATTCCTTTATATGAGACAAGTGTATAAATTCGTAGAAATGTAAAGGTTTCTTTAAAAACCTTCAAAAAAATTACTACTTTAAAATATATATATAACATGCAGAATTTCAAACCCAATTAAATCCATTTTTACGAAACCTGACATACTACATTAGACATAACATACTGCAATCAGAATATAAAAATATTAAAAATTCTTAATGAAATATGAGCTTTGTTACTGAATAGTTTTTAACTGCATATGTGTAAGCATTATCGAAATTAACAAATGAATTGAGCTGCTTACATGAAAACCATAAGCAAATATCGAGAAAATTCAAAAAGTTATCAATAAAATGAACTGAATTTGAATTCTCAAAAAATAAACAAAACTGTAAGGATTTTACCCAAATTTTATTTGTTCTTTTTTGTGACTTCGTTTTTAATTTTATTTGGAAACTCCTTTATCATGAGAAATTGTGGTTGTATATTTGGCTTGAGGTGTTTGTCTGCTTTCAATATGATTTAGTTTTTTAAATCATATTGAAAGCAATTTCCTCAGTTTATTCAAGAAATCTCCATGAATATAATGTTGGTAGGTACTGCTAAGCTAGATTTCAAAGACTGGCTTTGGCATGCTGCCAAAAAAATGGATTATTCCGGAGAGAAGGAAACATACACTGAAAGGGTGAAAAAAATCATCCTCTCACCAAAACAAGTTATGCAGTATCTTCCTATCGTTCCCCTACTATCTTTTTTTATAGAATAGGTTCGTTTTCTCCTCACCTCCGAGTCACATGACACGTCTTTAATCCTTGGCTAAGCAGTAATTAGAAGAATATCATAACTTATGCTAAGAGCCAGAATGCATTTTAAATATTCCTTTTTACAGGGTGATTCCAAACTCTTTTTCTACTGGTTTTCTTTTTGCTTTCATGGCAAAGCGTTCACTGAAATATGAGATGTAACAAGTTCTTTACACTCACTGAAATATATGAGATGCAACATGTTCTTTACACTCTTGAAGTTTCAAGGTAATTCGTCAAATTCTTTTTGAGATATTCAACAAAATGTCTGACATCAAGTGTCCAGTCATTTATTGAAAGGTAGTATATTATTTCAGTTGAGTTCTATAGATGGTAAAGCTTAATTCACATGTTTATAAGCACATTGAAATTGACTCATATCTATAAAAAAAAAATTAAACTTTATTGCACTTTCATATAAAATATAAAATTAATTACATACATTTCTTTTTTATACAAAATATTAAACATATATATATTTATACTTGTGATGATTAAAGACTTTTTTTTTTAATGGAAAAAAGTATTAAAAAAAAGAAAGAAAATACAAACATTTACCAGACTTTGGTAATATTAACAAATATATATCTACCAAATGCAGCAGAAATATTTATGAATTCAAATGCTTTTAAAATTTTCTTTTTTTACTGAAGTTTAAGGTTTTTGATACTGGAAACTTTGATGATTAATTAGTTATAAAATTTTATAAATATGAATGAAGACAGGCTGTAGGAAGAGCATTTCGATTGGTGATAAAAGAAATATAGCTCAGATGTATCTGTAGTATTGCAATTTATTTTAAGCAGTAAATATGTAAGATTATTTAGCATTTTATCACAATGTCATATTAGAATTTTTTTCTTTTGTTATTAATGAGATCATACCAATGAATATAATTTAAATGACATACAATATATTCCCAGGAATTTCTACTTCATGACTGATATAAACAATGAAATTTTCAGCAAAGTTTTAGATTAAATAACTAACACCCCTCCCCTTCCTGCGTTATTGCATTATTATATATCTACATTTTTTTTTTTTTTTTTCTGAAATTAATTTTTCTTCGATAATAAATTAAAGAACTGGTGTACCATAAATAACTAGAAACTTCTTCACACACCATAAAAGGGAAGCATTACCGGTTTTGAAAAGACATGGCTTTTCTTCTTCAGGTGCAAGAAACACATGCTACTACTTTGGATGCAAAAGCAAGTCTGCTTTTTGCAGTTGCTTTTGGTAATTTTGCTTTTGCTTCTAAGGTAGTAACACATGTTTTTTCCATTTGAAGAAGAAAGGTCACATCCTTTCAAATCGGTAGTGATTATATTAATTGTATGGTGTGTGAAGAAGTTTTCAAGTTTAATTAAGTTAATCAAGTTTTTTTTTTTTTGGTTCATTTACATTTGCATAAAGAAATTCTTTCTTTACTAGTAACTCTCTTCTTATTATATATGAGGGGGAAAAAATTAAAAATCTTTAAAAAGAAGTATATCTTTCTCCTTGACAGGGGTTGATGGTTTGGTCTTTTTTTCTTGGTATGTATCAAAATAACGAGTATCTCCAGCATGACTGACCTTTGGAACTAAAGGTGTCTACAAGAGAAAATATATATCAGTAAAAATAATATAAGAGAAAAAAAAAATTCCGATAAATAAAAGACACAAGATTTAAATAAAGTGCAATAATTTTAGTCAAACTCAGTGTAATAACACATTTTAATAGTAGCTTTTAACTACATTTGTGGTTATCTTTTCACAAAGTAGGAGCATTAGCTTAGAATTAATCATCAGAGAGCAATAGAAATACTAAAATAGAAATAAATCATTCAAATTCTTTTAAAAATAAATGTATTAAATTAAGAATAAAAGTTTAAAATCATTAAAAATTTGAGTTTATTAAAAGCTCAGTTCGTAATGAATGTATAAATCTTCTGTATTTATTTCAAGCTTCTATGGCAGTAGAGAGTGAATGCCACTTCACATTAATTTCTATTGGTCTGTTTTTTGTATGCTCGTTGATCTACCAAAACCTGATCAGCTTCATGTTTCAGGACGTAATGATAGTTATTGTAATTTAAAGGTTATGTGGGCAGAACAAAAAGGAAAATTAAAACAAGACAAAAAAAAAAAAAACACTCTAATAATATATAAATTTAGTACAGCACTCTCATCCCCCCCGCCCATCCCCATCAAAAAAAAAAATAGGGAGAGAGAGAGATTAAAAAAAAAAAAATTAAGAAACTGAAATTACAATAACTGTCATTACACCCAAAATCGCAAAAACACTAAGATTTTGGCAGAACAACAAACATGTAACAACAATGGACCAATAGAAATCAATGTGAAGTAGCACTGTGTATTCCATAGAACTTGTACCTGATAATATAAACAGAGAAGATCTTATGTTTACTACAAACTGAGGATGGTATTGAAGGATGGAAAAGATACAGTGTGATATTGAAACATATGTTGACATTTCAACTATTAAACTGTTCTTTTAATAAAGTGCTGTAAAAAACAAGTATCTGTAAAAATTATGTTTTCGGTAATAATAATGCATGTACTGAAAAATTACTTTTAGAATTTTGGATGGAAAAAATAAATTTCATTAATAAATAGGAAATATTACATTGAAGCTTTTTATGAACTATGTATGTATATAGTTATAGATGTTAATGCTTTAGTTTCTTCAGCTTACCCACTATGGGTATACTGTATAACCCTTGACTAAGTACACAAAGAATACTTAAAAAGTTTCATTGAGTTCAAAATGTGCTTCAGGAAATAATTGTTTTTAAATAATACATTTGATTTTTTTTTCTTCTATAGTTTTGTGTATGGTTATACATTTTACATAGCTGTGAACTTTTCTGCTTTTTGCATTTTAAAAATATCGTCCAGGTTTTTGTGCAGAGATGAAATCTGCTTTCTAAATTATTTTACCAAGTGTTCATTTATATAGGAGATTGTGTATTTTATGATAAAATTTTTACATAAAATACACAATTTTTACATAAAACAACAATTGCTTTTGCTGAATAAAAGTAATGGGTGTTACCATAAATATTGATTATAATGACTATCTTTTTATAGTTTTATGTTAGCACCGTGCCACAACTAAAAATACATTTGACTTATATCTTCTGCTTATTTAAATACATGTTTTATTATTAAAGTATCAAGAGAGCACAATAGCTTGAGTAAAATCCATGTATTGTATATGTTTCTATTTTTATGCATAAAATAATGCATAAAATCTTCTGCATTTTTGCTATTTCTTCTGCTATATATATATCTACCTCTTTTACTAACACTGTAACCTGTAAATGCAATGATCCTTCTTTCTCAAAATTTATTGACAGAGACCATGGACACATTATCACGGGTAATCTCAATATTATTGATAATTATCAATTAAAAAAATTCATGAAATTTGGCACCAAATTTAGACTTCCAGTTAAAACTAGCATTCCACAAATCTTTCAACAGTTTTCTTATGACCTAGATTTATTTATTTATAAAATATCTATTACTCATAATAAACATATTGCCTACTTCACTCAATGGAAAGTTTTAATGTTACAAAAAATCAAAAATGCATTATTTATCAATTCTTCAAATCTGGTGTTATTTAAAAAATCTGTACTTCTTAACTCAATCAAATCACTACAGGATGACTTTGTGATCACTTATGTTGACAAATCACCTAATAATTATGCCATTATTTGTAAATCCTACTATCTCTCTATTTTAAACTCTTCAATCAATAATAGTAACATCTTCAGTTTAACTAATAATAACCTTATTATTAATAACCGAAAAATACATAATTACTATAAACTACTTCAACTTCCCTTCAATAACTTTAATTATCCTTATATAGTTCTCATACCTAAGTTTCACAAATCTCCAATTAAATTTCGCACTGTCACTGTTGGGTGTAACACTTATAACAACAATGCTAATAAAGCTCTACTGGATATTCTAAAACAAATTTACAAATGTACTTGCAAAGTTGATAATTTACACTGTCTTAAAAATAGCTTTCAATTAATTCAATACATAAAATCGCTCGATTCAATAGACAATATTATGACTTTTGACTTTCAAGATCTTTTCAATAATATTGAGTTATCAGATCTTAGTAATATCATTTACAGTCTTTTTCAAGAATATAAAGCTCAAATTAATCTTCCTTACAATTTTAAAGCAGAAAAATTTAAAACTCTTCTTAACTTTGTTATCCATAATAATTATATCTTCCACAACAACGCTATCTATTTGCAACAATTAGGCATCCCACAAGGAGGTTGTAGCTCCAGTATTTTGGCAGATCTCTATCTTTATTCTTATGAAAAGCAAATTTGCAATGATGATGTTCGATTTTATCGTTACATCGATGATATTATTGTATTTTATCTCAACAAGAACTCACAAAATGGCTTTTCCTTTAATTATCCACCTAATTTAAAGCTAACTCAAAATACTCTGACTAATCAATCAATTAACTTTTTAGATCTAAAAATAATCATCGATGGTAATAAACTTTACACAGATATCTATGACAAACGGCAAGATTTTTGTTTTAATGTCAACTTATTTACACATTTTAATTCATGTCTGCATCTTTCGGTATTTAGAAACATCATCATTAACCATTTATTTCGAATTAATAATTTATGCTCTGCAAAGTTTAAAAACAAGAATATTAATAAACTGATCACAGCCACTGCTAAAATGGGTTTTCCTAAAAACTTTGTATTTTCTATTTTATATTTTTAACCATGTCTCTGTCAGTACAAAAAAAAAAAAAAAAAAAAAAAGCTGTGTACACTCTTGTGTATATCAACAAAAAAATTATAAAATAATAAAAGACAATAAAAAAGGTGGCGGTTGGGTGGGCAGATGTTTGATTACGGAGGTGGGGTGGTGTTGTAAGGCTGGATGGTTGGGTGGGTTTGTGAAATTAAATTTAAAAAAAAAAAAAAAAAAAAAGGTAGAAGGCTTGTTGCATTTGCTTTGTATTACTATGCAAACTTTCATTTTCCAATAAAATTTCAGATTTTTCCTTATTGAGTTGTCAACTATATTTAATGTTCTAATTATACTGTTAAACACAATGTGATCAATCGGTGAATTTCATTGTGGCTTCGTGGCTTCATTGTTGTTCATCTGCTTTGAAATTTTGCATTTTTAAATCCATATGGTTCCTGTTCTGGTTGTGGCAGGCTGGGGGAGTGTTGCCGGCGTAAAACTAGTGTAACCCCACAGGCAAGTCACAAGTCTTGCCGCCTGCCTCCTTCTTCCTATCTTGTGTTTCTTGGGTTGTTTTTTCATTAATTTTGATAAGTTTATGGTTTTAAGTTAAGATTTGTTGTTTTACTTTATTGATTTGTTTGTTTTGCAGACTGTTAATTAATAGATCTGGTTTCTTTACATTAATGTATTTCATCCACTGATGATTTTTTTTTTTTTTTTATCTTATTGGTCATTGGTGTTTCAGTGATCTTGTATCTGTTGCTTGGCTTCTACTATGCTTAATAGATCATCTTTATTATATATATATATATATATATATATATTCATCACTTCTACATTTTTTGAAAAAGAGTTTGGAAGGTATGATTTTATCCCTATTATGTAGCAGTGCTAAAATGTAACTCCATTGAAAACTGCATGAAATTTATTAGTTTTCTATTCATGGTACAGAGCAATGTCTAAATATCTTTGGGCAGCCATGTATATGGTGAATACATTTTATGCATCGTTTAATATACAGAAATTCGATTGAGATACAAAATACGTAACATAATTCAAAATGTACTTTAGAAAACTACCATAAATAAAAATATTTCGAATTATTATTTTTTCGAGCTTTATATAAGTTCTGAAACATTCATGCCTAACATCAAAAGCTAGTCAAAAAATACATAATTATAACTGTAAATATGTTAATGAAATATAAAACACATTTACAATTACTATTTGCGTGGCTACTTGTGTACTACTTGTCTAACTTTTATAAAAAATATTTAAAAAAAAAAATGCATCGAGTTACATTTATCAGTTTCATGATTATGTTCTAAATTAATCATCAATGCATACTTCAAACAATTTTTTCAACGCTGTCTATCCATCAATCTATATTATCTTATCAATGTCTAATTTTATTTTTTCACATGATGAAGTACAGATTTTTATGCTAATTTTGCTAATTTCATTCTAAAATACACTTTAGGAATTTCATCTCACATTCAGAGTAATATATTTGTATGTTTTGTGTAGCCTTATATACAAATTATTGACTTTAAATGCTACATGTTTTATCAAAATTAAATTTGGTAATAAAAAACGTAATCAAAATTATACATTTACCAAATTCCATTAAAAAATGTATATAATAAAATTTGCTTATGTGTCGCACAGAATTTTCTATGGTAAATATTCTATTGTAAATCTAAATAATATATTTTAAATCAGTTTAATTTTTTGAAGCATGTTTTAATGATAATATATTTTAAACTACTGCTATAGTTGTAATTGAATTTCTGTTTTGAGACTTGTTAATGTAGTGCATGTTGATGTATTATTTTGACCATGGTATTGAAATTTGGAAGTTTCATTATCAGGGATGAGATTTTTTTTTTTTTTTTAGCTGAATTCAGCTTTTGTATTGTTTTTTTTTTTTTTTTCTGTAATTATAATTTGCATTTAACAAAGTTGGTATGTTGTAAATCAAAGTTTATATTTTCTCATGTGTTACATCATCTAATTAAGATTTTATTTCTCGAAATTAGCGAAATAAATTTATTTTTATTTTATAAGTTATAGATAATATAAATTTATTTCTGTAAAATTATTCCCTTTACTATATGAATTTTCATATTTTATTTAATGTCTGAGTTTTGCATAAAATTTCAACTTTTTTGCCCTTTTATCAATCTTTTTCCTTCATTTTATACAGTTACTGCCTATAGACTAATATGTACAATTGTTCATATTTTCTTTAAGATGTAAGATAAATATTAGTGCTATACAGGGATAAATATTTAGGTTATATGATTTTTTTTGTCTAATTTAATTTTTACTCATTTATTTCCAGTACTGTATAAGGTATCTCAAGACCTCTCTCAACTCTGTGCTATCAGATTTGTCATTAACACATAAAAAATGCCCAAAGAACTTTACCCCTTAACACATAGTTTTTGATAAAAATGAAAGAATAGCACAGTGTGATAGTTGTTGCAAGAAAAAAGTATTTAAAACAAACAGTATAAAATATCCCTAAAAAAGGGGGTAATATAATATATTTAACAAACATCAGTGTTTACATTTGTTTAGATAAGATGTTCAAAATGTCCCATGCCATAGAACGACCGAGTGCAATGCAGAGTAGTATCATAGCCTCCTAAACTAGATGCCTGTTGCGTGGCTCGGAATCTTGGCAACAGTTGAAGCTGTAGACAATGCCACCTGGTACAGATTACATATCTTTTTTATTGAACAGCCACCAAAAAATTTTTTAAGTAGGATTTGATATACATAAAAGGCGAATAGAATCGAAGAAACGTCGATTATATATATATATATATATATATATATATATATATATAAAAAATAGTGTTAATGCCAATTTAAGACAAATCTAAATATATGAAATTCATATATTAGATAATTTAAATGACAAAGCAATAAGTTTTATTCATATATCACTTCTTAAAATTATTAGTGATAGTTGAATAAGAAAGTCATGCTATCTGTACTAGGTGGCGCTGCCTACCGCTTCAACTGTTGCTAAGTTTCCGAACCACGCAACAGGCATCTAGTTTAGGCAGCTATTGTAGTATCCACCTAAGCGCAGAAAGTATGAAGATGAGCAACTAAATCTTGATAGACCAATTGCTTCAGATAAATAATAGAGTAGGTAGAAAAAAATCAAACTTTTAACTGGTAATTATAGCAACCATAAAACCATACTCCTAAAAATTATGGATTGTACATGTAGGCACATTATTCAGGCACTTTTATTGCCCAAAACTGTGCAGAATTTGCTCAATCTTGATGGAACACCCTTTATAACAATTAAATTTATTCTAAATTATGTTCATATGATTGAAAGCTAAAGAAACCTAAAAAATATTTAACCTACTAATCTATTGTATATATATCTACTATGTTCATTTATCTTATAGAAATGAAACAATATATTTTAAATATTTTATTTATTCTTTATCACAAATAGCAAGGGAAATTGCTGATATGGTTATGTACAAGTCTGGGTTATCTATACAATGGAAATGATTGAATCTAAAAGTCATCAAAAATATTGAGAGAGTCCTCATTAATGCAATTTTCATCTCTACAGGAATTTTCATCTCTTTCTGGATATTCTTCGAAGTTTCTTGTGTCACCGTCATAACTGATTTTTGGAGATATAGGAGCCTGAGTAGGAAAAAGAAAGAATTAAAAGAAAATTACCACCACCTCATTAAGAATTTAAGATAGAAAGGAAAATTATGTTATGGAAGTGAGAAATAAGAAGAGACTATTTATAATTAGTTTAATTTTTTTGATTTGAAGAAAAGAAAATTTTACAAACATGCAGATAGTATACTGTTTTAAATAATTATGTTTTTAAAATAATTTATCAATCAAAGACAGAAAATAAATGATGTAATTTTTTTAAATTAAAGAAATTTGATAATGGATAAAAAATAGGCACCCCAATTAAGGAAGAAAAATAAACAGATTGGTCACTAAAAATATCGAAAATATCATTGAATTTGTTTCATCCTGACTACAATCAATATACTACTAACATGGAAATAAAAATAAATCAATAAATTTTTTTTATTACTTTTATCCGTTTTAGCATTTGAGGGATCATTTAAAGTGATGCTATAAACTTATTAAAAAGCAGAAATCATTCTAAGAAACCACAAAAAAATATACGTGCTATTTTATTAGCTGTCCTCAAATGAGGACACTGGGTGTTAATAGGTTCAGCAAATAAAAAATTTAATTCCAAATTTTGCCCTTAGATGGTGTTATAGCATTCACCGTGGAAGAGACTGAATTACAGGCTTTATTAGAGTCTTCAATATTTTAATGTCTGCAACAAGGGACAACAACCCTTTTGCCTATCACATACTTCTATAAGGAAAAATGAGCTATGTTAGGGAATCAAAATGGACAATAGCAAAACTAAAAGAAACACTATAAACAAAACACACAAGGACAAGTAGCACCATCTGAGAGAAAAATTTAGAACTAATTATTTTCCAATTTGCTTAAGGGGAATTAGTACCCTTGACTTTCACTCCTGAAGTAGGTTTCATATAAGAGATTATATTTCCATTTAATATTTATAAATGGAACTATATTAGGTTTGTTCAATAAAATATATATTCAAGCAACAATTACGGTTTCTGATACATTTTTTACAGATTTGAAATTTTAAAATGTTTTCTCATTAACAAATTTTTGTCTTGAAAATACCAAAACTTCTGCAAATATTTAAGAAAAGACTTAGTACTTTTTTTGAGTGTTTAATAGAACCTATTTAAAAGAAATGGGGATGTATTTTGCAATATCTTTAAAAGAAAAATTACTAAAAATACACAAAAGTTTATTATTATTATTATTTTCTTTTTGCAAATTTTTACATAGACATGCACTCCCCCCCCCCCCCTCAAAAACTAATCAAATTTCAAAATCCATCCTTAATTATTTTAAATAGGTTCTGTGAAATACTAAGTCTTTTTTAAATATCTGTAAAAGTTTTAGTATTTTGAAGATCATAAATTCATGAAAAATTGCAAATTGAGAAAATTTAATTTAAAGATTTCAAGCTTGAGTCATACCTTATTTAAATTTTCTTGACTTGAAATTCTTTATTATGAATATATATATATATGGTAAGATTACATTAGAGATTAGCTTTTGATTCATTTTATATTTAAAAACATCAAAAGAGGTACTATTTGGCTTTAACTTGTGTGTAATTTCACAGATTTAATACTTATATAAAAATGAAGAGGGAAGGCAAATAGTTTTTTAACAATTAGAAAGTACATAAAATACATAAAATATACTTATTTTTAGTACTTATGGAAAGTTAAGGGAAAAAAATATTTTTTAATTTTTACTTATGTATATAATACATATGTATACTTAAACATGCACACATCATGTGTATATTTTGCCTATTTCATTATTTAGAGAGAATTTTAGCACAATCTTTTAAATATATACATAAATGCACAGTATATTTTTGAATCAGACAATATCTCCAACGCTCCACTTCTTACCAAACATGTAATGCTACATTCATTCAATATTAAAGCTGTTGCTCAAACTGAGGTCAGATCTTTTGAACCTCTTTTTATGTGAATGTTAACAGTAATTCTAAATTAAATAGTAATAATTTACTCATACTTAATCTAATTTCATAAAACTAATACAGTTTTTTCTTCTTTTACAGGTTAGTTAATTTTTTTTTTTTTTTTTTTTTTATTGAGTGGGACAGAACTAATTATCATATAAAACTCTTCCAAAGCTTAATTTGAATTGTTTAACATAGGTTAACATAACAGTACTCGTTATCTTACCTCTTAATCTCCAACCTGTATTTATAGGGTAAATTTCAGGGTAAGAGAAAGTCGTGTGAGTGACACACCAGATTATTTTTCAATGTAATTATTCATATTCATGGAAGAATAATGGATTATTTTAGTTTATCTTAGGAACAAATTTTTAAAAAGAAATAAATGCTAAAGGAAAAAAGGCATTTATAATAAATCAGTCATAAAGTATGTGGTTATGTATAAATTTCACTAAAAATTTGAGTATTAAGCTTGTTATATATACCTGAACTTTCTTATAATAAACATCATCCCAGGTAATACTTTTAAACCATCGATGCCTTTTCACATCATCTGCTCCATGCTGAAAAGATCAGTTTAAATTAGAAGTATTCATGCACGAAAATAAAAATTCAAAACTAAATTTATGCTATTTGAGGAATTTTATTTTTCTTTTCTTAAAAAGAATGTTTATTAAAGCATTTTTTATCATTAAGCAAGGTTAGGTGGCCACATAAAGCAGAAAAAGTTTAGAAATATTTTTGTAAAATTATTCATTATAACAACATCAGAAATAAAATAAGACAAGGTTCAGCTGTATTGTGATTCACAAATGAATTCGAATACATTATAATCCACAAGAAGTGTTTACTTAAATACTATTTTAAAATTTAACAGACAGGTTTTGTTTTGTCTGTCTCGGTTTCCAGAAACTTCTTAAAGGAATTAAATAATCATGTATGTATGAAACTTTTTGTTTTATTAAATGAACACTATTTTTGAATAAAATAGTATAAAAATTTATTTACATGTCTAGTAGTTCTTATGAATGTGATATTTTATTAAACATTCCTCCTTGTAAAGCGAAACTTGCATAATTCCCATATCATTGTCACCAAATTTTCCGCGTAACTTTGCCATTAAAAAAAATATAAATAAATTATAAAATATTGCAGGGAAAAAAAAAAAATCAATTGAGGGAGTGAATCAACGAATGCTTTGCCAGCTTCGCTGGTCACTATATTTAAAGGGGACTAATGTGCAAGTTGTACCTGACGGGACTAAAGTGAAAGTTGTACCTCAAGGGACTAATGTGAAAGTTGTACCTCACGGGACTAATGTGCAAGTTGCACCGAACGAACAAACTTTCTTTCAACGAAAATGCCTACTAACCCTGGACGATAGGTCTAATATATCGTATTTATCGTAATATAACTCAATACTTATTTCGCTTCCTTCTTCGACTCAATTTAATACGCATTTTTTATATGCATGAGCAGCCCCCAAAAAACAAAAATATTAAATCATTAAATTCACTTTTTACTTATTTTTATTTCATATTATTTCACGCGCACTTTTTATTTCCTAATTCAAAATTATTTAAAAAAACTTTTTCGACATCGCTTGTAACGATACTGATTATTATTAATTTTCTTTTATTTTTCTTTCAATAATAATAATAATAATAATAATAAAGATTTTGATGAAATTCTGGCAAAAGCAGAATTTAGTTTAGGATGGAGGACTATTAGTTTTTTTTTTTTTTTTTTTTCTTCTTCTTCTTCTTTTTTCAAATTATAACATCGCTTTCAAATTATTCAATTATATTTTCGATAAATTTTAGATTTCGACAGTCCAACTATTGAAATCGAGAACGCAAAAATCCCAGATTGAGACTAATAGGCCCTCAGTCCTAAAATATTCAATTTGCATGGATTATAACTACTTTTCTACTATATATACCTACCTCATAGCTACTGACATTACTAATTTTTAAATCAGATTTATCCACCAGTATTTTTAAGAAGGAACTCATCACATATTTTTGACAAATATATAAAATTAAATTTATAACATATATAAAAATTTTCAGTATAAAGTCTCAATTGAAAATAACGGAGACATTTATAAAAATTTTCCAGTATAAAGTCTCCATTGAAAATAATGGAGATTTAGCACCTATGCTGGTATATCACTTAACTATCAATATAACTTGCCTCTTTTACTTTAGAGGAAGTAAAACTCTCCAAAATTATCTTTACAGCTTTACTTTAAATGAAAAATAATGTAATATATTGCTGTTGTATAGCCTTATGTACTGTGAAAAATAGTACAGTTACAAAAATATATTAGGAAGGAGTCTTACAAAAACATATTTATAGATTTATTTCTAAAGAGAAAGCATTGAAAAGATTTCTTTTGTGATACATTCCATAATGCATTTGGACAAATTTTTGGGATTCTGTAAACCAGGGAAAAATGGTTTTGTTTATTTTAATATTGTATATCAATTTTGTTTTGTGCTGCATAAAGATATTTAAATATGCTTTAACGAATACCTCTTATAAACTGCAATGTATTGGAAATTTTTTTTATGAATCTCTGTACTCAAACCAGTTGTCTTATTTGTACTATTTTCAATAGAGAACATATAGTGAACTTAGTAGTTTAAAGGCATTCAAAGGATGCTTACAAAAAAGACAGACAAATGATTTGAAGTCATAATCACTTTTAAATTCTGTTGGAAAGTGGAAGTGTGTAAAGCAATTGAAAATGTACTTCCACTATTTTCCAACTAGTTTTTCTAATGCATCTAAACATTCTTATGTAGCCTGTAAATCAATCCTTATCATATTATACTTTGTAGAAAATATACTTTTGTGCATGTGCATAGAATGTTAATTTCATTATGATTTGTGCACTTTAAAGATATACTCTATTGAATACTTTCTCATAGAATGTGATGCTTTGAAATTCTTTTGGGTGTCCTTATACACAAAGTATTCATGCTATTTCAAGCATTTTCAATAGGAAATATGCCATAGGGAACTTTAATAATATACATCCGTTTCAAGACATTCTAACAATGTAATAAGTCTAAAAAGTAAATAAAGTCTGTCTTTTTACAATAGCTGTAAAATTGCTTTTAAATTAAAATGCAATCAAGTTAATTCAACATATTTTTTGAACCTGTAACATTAGCGAGTATATGACCTAATAAGACTCTTTTTGCAGTCTCTTTTTCAGCCTACTTATTTTGAATCTTCAAACATTTATCTTATGATCTTGTTGCTTTTTTACTTAAGACATTTAAAATCGAAGTTAATGTTAACAACAGAGTTACTTTAATAAATGTACATTTTAACTGTAATTACCATACCTGTATCGTATTTATCACAAACACTCTGATTAAGTAAATGATTCAACAATTAATCATTTAAAAGTGCTCGCAATTTTTTGCTCGCAGCAGGTGCAAAATTAAAGACAAAAGGCTAACTTTGCAAATTCACAGCAACAACAACAATGGGTAAAAAGAAATACAGTGAAACTCTCCTAAGAATGTCAAGTACGATGCTATAACAAAAAGAAAAAAAAATAACGGCCATTGAGAGGTCGGTTTTTACTAGAAGTCGTTTATAAATTCATAATTCAGGAAAAAAACATTATGAATGAAATGTATTCAAATTTATTTTATTTGTCTAATGTTTCATAGTAGTCATTAATATAAGTTTGAATTTTAAATGCTTTTTTGCATTAAGAATTCTTTTATATCCTAGATCAAATTGATCAACTTAATATCATTTCTGAATGAACAGGATGTCTTTATTAAGCCCACTGAAAACTCTAGTGGCCTTTAAATAGGGGTAGACTTTTAGAGAGGTTTTTGATTACTTAAAATGACTTTACTGAAAATGTTATTCAATCATATATAAATAAATATTAAACAAAATACCTTATTATTCGACTTCGTGCGTTGCAGAAGAGCTCTTTTCGGATGGGGGGCCCCTTCCGTCTTCAGTGTCGTCCGCACTTCGCGGCTGGCAGTCGTAGGTTTGATGTTTTTCCTTAAGTAGGTGCCGCCATATTTCTCCCATCTCTGCCGACTCGTGGTCATTAATTGCGTCACTATGATGCGCGATCTCTATGCTTTCACGGATGTACGCGTAGGTGGAGTTGTTATAGTTTGCTATTTTTTCTACATTTTCAAAGTCAATTTCTATGTCATCCTCAAAATATTTTCTAGCTAGCGCGGTGGTACGGCGATTAAATTTAATATCGTTTTTATGTTCTTTTACCTTTGTCTTAATCTTCCTTTTGGTGACTCCTATATATTTAAATTCTTTATTTTCTTTATTTTTTACGGGAATTTTATAGATACCTGCAATTTCGGTGGGGGGATCGAATCTTTATCGCTTCTTATTAATTGATATATGTTGGGATTGGGTTTAATGGGAATATTAACGTTAAATTTATTAGCGGTGTGTTTTATTTTGTTTGAGGTGCCTTGATTGTAGGGAATAGAAAAGGTGTATTTTGTGGAGGTTTTCTGGGCATCTGGAATATTGTTTAATTGTTTTAATCGTTTTCTGTACAAGTGGTTGACTAATGTTTTGGGGTATCCTGCATCGATTGTTAATTTATTGATAAATTTTAATTCTTTTCTTAATTCTTTTTCATCTGAGCAAATAAGATCATCATAAGATCATTCTTTTCTTAATAATTTTCATCTGAGCAATCTTATTTGCTCAGATGAAAAAGAATTAAGAAAAGAATTAAAATTTATCAATAAATTAACAATCGATGCAGGATACCCCAAAACATTAGTCAACCACTTGTACAGAAAACGATTAAAACAATTAAACAATATTCCAGATGCCCAGAAAACCTCCACAAAATACACCTTTTCTATTCCCTACAATCAAGGCACCTCAAACAAAATAAAACACACCGCTAATAAATTTAACGTTAATATTCCCATTAAACCCAATCCCAACATATATCAATTAATAAGAAGCGATAAAGATTCGATCCCCCCCACCGAAATTGCAGGTATCTATAAAATTCCCGTAAAAAATAAAGAATTTAAATATATAGGAGTCACCAAAAGGAAGATTAAGACAAGGGTAAAAGAACATAAAAACGATATTAAATTTAATCGCCGTACCACCGCGCTAGCTAGAAAATATTTTGAGGATGACATAGAAATTGACTTTGAAAATGTAGAAAAAATAGCAAACTATAACAACTCCACCTACGCGTACATCCGTGAAAGCATAGAGATCGCGCATCATAGTGACGCAATTAATGACCACGAGTCGGCAGAGATGGGAGAAATATGGCGGCACCTACTTAAGGAAAAACATCAAACCTACGACTGCCAGCCGCGAAGTGCGGACGACACTGAAGACGGAAGGGGCCCCCCGTCCGAAAAGCACTCTTCTGCAACGCACGAAGTCGAATAATAAGGTATTTTGTTTAATATTTATTTATATATGTTTAAATGACTTCGTTTAAATCATAAAGTTATAATGTTATTCAATCATTTGAATGTGAATTTAAGTTTTTTACCTTTTCGTTTTGTGAATGTCAATGTTGTCTGGGAGGGGAGGGGGGGCAGAAAACATTGCCCTTCAGCCCTCTAGCCCCCTCCCTTGGATCCGCCACTGTTGGTGAATTTATTACTTAATTTCAGGGCCTTTAAAATTTTTAGAAAAGGAGCATCAACTCCACTGTACTTATTCTATAATCAGGGCCTGTCTCAGATAATGACTACACATGCACGAAATGAAACATTTAAATTTATGGTATGGCTACATACTTTTACATATTTTTTCAAAATTTGGTTATTTCTATGTTTTCGGCAAAAATTATATAAATATTGGATCTGCCAACGACACTACTGATATATCAAATAATTTATATATAAAAATGAGTTCTGCAAATTGCTTTCTATGAACTTGTTTCATCATGCAATAGTAAATATCTAACTTGCATGCATATTTTATAACGTTGTTCCTTTTATCGAATATGTTATTTTCTTTCTTGTTGCTTAAAATTTTAACCACTAATATACTTAGTTGTTAATACTTTTTGCATGCCTATTTTTAATTGCTGTTCATAAATTTATTAAATTCAAATGCAAGTATAATTTATAAATTTAGCTAGGAATCACTGTAAACAGGCTATTCTTTAGATTTATACATTTTAAGAGGCAATATAAATAAGCAAATGAGTACAGGCCATCAACTTGGGAATATATGCTGGTAAAATTTTTCATTGCTTAATTTGAAATAATTTTTTTCTTTATTGCAATAGAAAAAATATCACCATTGACCAAAAGGAATTTCAAACACATAGTCTTAGAGAATTTCTTCTCCCCTCCATCATAATGATAATAATAAATATTATAAATAAAATATAAAGCTAACTTACTTTCATATTTCCTAGCCTTTTAGCTCTGTCAGGTACAAGTAACTTTTTAATTAAATCTCTAAAAAAAAAAAAAATATAATAATACATTTTAAGATTCTTATAAAAATGCAATTATGAATACAAATAACTCGTAAAAATTAATGTTTTTTTTGTTTTGTTTTTTAAATCACTTACTTGGCAATAGGATCAATATGTTTAGGCCAGTCTATTTTCCCTGCTAAAATTTTTTCATAAATAGCAAATGGGTTATCGTCAAAAAATGGAGGAAAACTGCAAATAATAAACAATTACATGAATTAGGAATAAGCATATTAAGTAAATTTGTACAATCTAATTATTTTATATCATTGAAATAAAGATTGATGAAAACTTCATTCCCAATTATTAATTCTTTCCCCCTCAAGTTTAAAATATAGCATAATATTTATAAACGTTATACATAAGAAGTAATTGCATTGATTGTTGTATTTAAAAAAAGAACTTGTTCTTGCACATATTCATCATTTTCGCATTTGCCACCCTCTTACCGCATCTCTTATTTATTTTATGAAATTATTGAAAACAAATAATCATGCAACATATTCTTCAACTGCATTTCTTGTGAAAATTGGAACCCCTGCACAAGTTCTGACTCGATAATTCTTGTGGTAAAATAAGGATGACAATTCTTGAGGTTGATAGAAAATAGCGATAAGGGAACGTTGAATGACAATGCTTAAGAAATCCCATCCTGTCGGTTAATTTGGCACCCCTCCTGGCAAGGCCGTAGCCAGAATTTTTTTTCGGGAGGGGCCCATCATATTTCTAATACAAGGTCATCGAATGATATAATAATACCAATACGCATGCCCAATGAAAAAAACATACGTACACGCAATAAAGGGCCTGATTAACACAGGGGCACATGGTGCCCCGGGCCCTGAGTAGCAAAGAGCCCTAAAACTGGCCCTGAAAATGCCCTTTTGCCTCTAAAAATGACAAAAAGTGGTATCATAAAATGCAAAATTTTGCTATTTTAGTTTCATATACAGGTATATATATGTACTTTTGCTGATTCCTGCACAGTACGAATGGTGGGGGTGGAGCCCACAAAAGTGTGTTTACCCCGGGCCTCACACGAAGTTAATCAGACCCTACACAAAAAGACACTGATTAACTTCATGCAAGACCCGGGGCACACATAATTTCGTGAGCCCGCCTCCTCCTCGCATTGTGCACCAATAAACACAGGTACATATATACCTGTTTATGGGAGTAATATGTCAGAATTTGCACTATATGATACCATTTTTAGGTCATAAAAGGCTAAATGGCATTTTCAGGGCGAATTATATGGCCCCTGCTATTCAGGTCACATGTCTTACATGCCCCTGCTTTAATCAGGCCTTGCACACAAATCTTTCGTCTATATTTTCCTATACACATTCACTCAATACCAATCATTTTATTAAAACTTTTATTTATTAAAATTAATTTCCATGATGAATGCAGATGATTTGTTTCTAATAGAAATGTAACACTTTATGTCCAAAGAAAGTCAATTTTATGTTCACTAACAATATCTTTAAAAATGTTTTTCGTCCTTTTTCGTTTTGTTAAAAATGAGGGGGAGAAAAAAGGAAAACTTAGATTCAAATTATCCTACATTAAAAGTTCAACTGTTAGTCTTAAAAATACTGACGAGTTCTTTTAAAATATACTCATATCAAATAACTGCCCCCCTCCGGGAAGGGGGGGGGGACTTCACCCTTCCTATGTGTGCCTACTTGATTATTACTATGATAAATAATTCTTATTGTGTACATTTATAAGAAATTTTGTACTATAACACCAAGTTAAAAACTGAGAAAAATTCAGACGGCTACACCACCTGTTGGACAATTTTCACCAAAAAGTGTTAGGCACTAATTTATGTCATGGTGCAGCTGCATATAAACGTATATGTAATTCTGTGCAGTGCAGTAGTTCCTGAAATACAATTGGAACAAAATATTTGTCACACACAGACAGACATTTTCTAAAAATGGTCAAATCGTGTTCTGGATCTCTCAAAACATGTAAATCCATCGAAAACGGGAAATCAAAATTTTTTTTTCGAATCCAATACTTTCTTCTATTGAATACAGTAGAAAGTGAAAAGATTGAATTCATGACGTAGAACAGTCCATTATAGCTTTGACAAGAAGGTGGATGAAATTAAGCGAATAAATATAGCGAAATTAAGGTTGAATGGGTTTTACGGCGCTCTAGAGCTTAAATATAGAAAAGGAAGAACGTAATGGGAAATTTAATTAAATTAATAGGTTTTATTAAATTATTTTTAACTACTTTTTTTTTTTTTTCAAGACAGCAATGTTTGCCTGATACATACTACACAAAATCAGTCTTTCATCATTTATATGGGGGGGGGGGGGGGGGGGCCTGGCCTACGGCCTTGCCTCCTGGCCTTCAGAATCGTCTTCTGTGCTAGGCACGAGAAGCGTGGTTTTACATTATATTCCTCTTTTAGTTTTAATTATTTAAAATGAATGCTCTCAAATACTAAATTTTCAACGTTCACAATTGCTTATCAGTGTATGCCACCTGTGAAAATGAATTTCTTCACGTAGTCGTGATCGTTGACTAATGTAGATTTCTGTAAAGAAAGTCAGGTTAACAATACTTCAATAACAAGTCCAGTTTCTGTCATCAAGATCCTTTTATTGAATAATTCTTGCAAAAATATATAAAGTATTAATATATCCAATAATTAGGTACAGAGCGTTGTGAAACATTTAATAATGAAGTACATAAACCCATGGTAAAATGTTGAGATTGTCGCATAAGATGGGGGAGAGAGCGAACGCAATTACATCGGTATTATACTATGATCTGGAGCAGTTCTGAGATCCTTACCCTATAACAGATCCGAGATGTCTGAAGAAAAAGAGCCAAATTTTAGAAAAACAGCCAAATTATAGGGCTAAATACTTTCATTGTTTATCGGATAAAACAATGTTAATTTTTTGAATTTGCAATGACGGTTTATAATTATAGTAACCCTTCAATCGCCAACATTTTGCCAAATTACCGTTAGACGAGAGAAAGAGACTGTTAAGAAATGCAGTCATCAATATTGCGCAATCTAAAATAAATTACATCCTGTGTTGAAATAATATAAATTCTGACAATGAGTTTCCTTGTTTTATGACTATTTGAGAACACTTTTTATTTTATAATTACGTTTAATGTCAGAATTTCCTAGATATTATTATTATTTTATTTTCTTTTTTTTATCGCATAAAATAAAGTACTTTTCTATTTAAAAGATAAACATGTTATTTATAATTTAGATATAAAACATATACAAATTAGATTTCTGAATGATGTGTGTTAATGTTTTATGTTAATAAATAGTGTAGGTCGTATGTATAATTAAAATTGCGCAATTTTTAATGACACTTAAAAAAAACAATTCTTTCTTCAAATGTCTGAAAACAAATTATGTGAATAAAATATCACACATGAAATTTAATTATTTTTATATTGCGATAATGCATTAATTTATCATTAGATTTTATTTTATTTAAAAATTCAATTAAAATTTAACCAAATATATGTGAACACCTTCACATATTTCTCCCCTTCGCCTAAAAAGAAAAAAAAAAATCGAAAGGTAATCAAAAATATCGCTCTCTCTCGCATCAAGACAAAAACATACTACAAATTTTAAAATAACTTTCTATATAAAGTCAATATTACTTCAAAAATATTTTTCATATTACAAAGTGGCTAATAATGTAAAATTAAACATCAAATATATATATAATACCAATAATTAATTAGAACTTGTTTGTACTGGACATAGTTATCTTTCATAAGAAGCAACAATGTATATTGAAATCATGACATTATAATTATAAAATAAGCAATTCAATGTAGTATTTACAATAATTCACAGCTGTATGACAATATATTCTCAACAAATTTTTTTTGAAAATGTATGACAAATTGAAGGCAAGGAAAAAGGAAATCAATAATTACAAAATTAAAATATTTTAAGTATTCACAAGTTTATGCAATCTATTAATTTGCCTGAAATTATTTATTATTTACTAATTTCAATAAAACAATATTTTGATGAGATATTTTGGTATGAAATTTTTTTTTTTTTTTTTTTTTTTTTTAGAATATAAAGAAAGTACCAGAACGCCAATATGTGAAGACCTAAAATTTATACAAATTGAGCCAGTGTGTGTGAATCAGTATACAAATCATAATTGACATTATGGGTTGTGAGGCCACAGCCAAAAATAACTTACTGAGTTAGGGTGTGAGGCAGAAGAGGCATATATATTATGTGTAAATAAGATTACAGCAAGCATTCTGCAACACGACATAATTAAATGTCTTTTGTTTGTGTGAAGTGAATTGCGAAAAAGAAAAAAAAATAGCCCAATCAATAAAGTAACAGGACACAAGTATGAAGTTTGGAAAATTTTCAATAGAAAATGTAATTAGTTTTTTGTTCAATTATAATTAATCATTTCTAAAAAAAAAATGAAGTAAGTTCATTTTTCAAACATTATGTGGTTTAAAAAAATGAAGAAAGATATCAATATACTACTAATTCCCTTTTCCTTAACAAATATAATAATTTATAAAACATGAATCACAACTGAAAAGTGTAAATTGTCAACATGAACAAATTCTAATAATATTTATATTTTATTCTATTAATAATGTGTATTATTCGTGATGTTTGTATTGAATAATGATTAAATAATTGAGAAATACAAAATGTTAAACTTGTTAAGTATGCATGATACGATACTTTTTTTTTTTTTTTTTTTTTTTTTTTTTTTTTGTGTGTGTGTGTGTTTAGATCACTTACGTCTTGGACGAAGATGTGTAAATGACTTATTTATTATTAGAACCTATATATTTTATATTCATTTACTTATTTCTATACAATACTGCACAAGGTAAGCCATGTGAAATAATGTGTAAGATGGATAAAATTATGTGCATTTAACAAAAGTAACCCTATTGCAAGACTAGAATGACTAGATTTACATGCAGGTTACCTTAAAAGTGTATGTATATAGTGTATAAAAATTGAATAGTTCCTTTTTTTTTTTTAAATAAGGAATTTACCTTCAAAATGGACAATAATATTAAATAAAAATTGAAGTATTTGTGAAAATTTTTATAATTGTGTATGTGGTATTATATATGTATAAAATAAATAAAATATAAGTGTACATGTGTACAGTTAGAAAACATCTGTATCTCGAAAAACTATACATTCATGTGAATCCTTGGAAATGATTGAAAAAAAAAAATCACTATAGCAAAAATTGAAAAAAAAATCACAAACGCAAATTGAAAAAAAAAACACTATAGAAAGAAAATAAAAAATATGTTCAAGTGGAATAATAATTTTTCTTCTTTTATTTATTTATTTTTTTTTATCCATAATATGAAAGAACAAGAAATTTGTAATCAACATTCTGCATCATTGATTAAAAAATGATAAAGACTCTTTAACTTTATTTGTTTTCTCGTGTATGTGTGAATAAAACCATTATTTGAAAACAAAAATCAATAACTAATACATAATGGCATATGATTTCCTTTTTAGCTTGAAACCCTTATGATTAAATATGTTACCATGAATTGGCACAAGTTAAAAAAAATTTTTTTTTGTTTGTTTTTGTATAAATCTCTATATTACCTTAAATAATTCATTGCCATTACTACTTTTAAAGATGTATCAAAAAGCAATTTATCTAATTAAAGTAAATTTTTAATCATAAGGCCAAAAATAATTAATTGAAAAAAAAAATTTTTTTTGAAAGAAACTGCAATGTTTCACAAAAATGTCCCTTTACCCACTGTCCATAAATAAAAAAATAAATCGGTCCAGCCGAAAAGAATTGTCTGGACAATGGATAACAAAACAGAAAACGTCCCATACACATAAAGGCCTAAAAAATGCATGAGCCATCCTTCTGCAAAACACAATAACCCCACACAAAAATTACCTTAAATTTTGACTAACAAAATGAAATCTTTGCATTAAAAATTTAAGAATTTATAAGAATAATGAAAAAAAAATATTCAGTAACTAGAATTATGAGAAGACCCCTAGCAAGTTTGTGAAAAAATATAAAAAAATATGTATATGATAAAAATGAGATACAAATGCATATCACTGCATTGATGTGTTAAAAATACCACAGGAAAGGTAATTTCGTTTTATGTGTCCATTCTTCCTTTTGTGTGCTATGTGTAAGATGGATAAAATTATCATTATTATTATTATAAATAATTTATCTTTTAATAAATTTCTAACTATATTTTACAAAAAAAAATAAATAACAAATTTAAAATTAGAATATTGCTGATCACCCGACATGTGAACACACGACATGCCAAACAATTAAGTCAGAGAAAAGTGTACAAACTCAGAAGAGGACATGGCTGAACAATTGGGTTGTGAGGCCAATTAAAACATGCCATAATGTGTGAAATGTGTTAAAACGTGTAAAAATGTGTAAAATAAGTGTTGAAAACATTGCCATCTAACCGTACCCCAAATTAATCAAATGACAATGAAGTTCTGACCCAAAAGCCAGCACGCATAAGAACTCATGTACATAATGCAGCAAAAATGTATACAGAAAGAAACATATAAATTTGTTACTTATTTGTGATGATTTTTTTTTATATATATAGTTTATCGGTAAAATTACCTTGTAAGCAAGTAGAAAAACATAAAAATGAAAAAAAACATTACATTCTCTATATATATATTACTAATAACTTTAAAACAAAGTGTATGTTTAATTGTATTCGTATATTAATCATAAAATACTTCAAAATGGAGAGAATAAAATGTAAACAATAGTATAATTAGTGTATTCGTATATTAATCATAAAATACTTCAAAATGGAGAGAATAAAATGTAAACAATAGTATAATTAGTGTATTATTGTGTTATGAAATACTGTCATTTAAAATTGAGGAGAATTATAAATATTATATATAATGTATATCCCTTTATATGCTCATGATTATAACAATATTTGATTTTTTTTTTTGGATGAAGATTGCATATGTGTGTGTGTTGAAAAAGGTGAAAATATACATACTTTACATTTAAGTATATACAGTGAAATAACCAATACAATATATGATTATTTATTTATTTATTGTATATATTTATTAAAAATAATTAGTGAATGTTTGAAAAATAGCTTTCGCATAATAATATTAATGTGAAATGTGGTTTCCCAAACACAATTTTCGGTGTTGAAAATTTAAACTTATAGTCAAATGTCAGCACATTATATAAAAACAACCTGCATAATAGATAGACCAAAGCAACACAATTGTGTTAACAGGGAGTGTGTTTATGTATATTTATTTTATCTATTTTTTTTTAACAAGAAGCTGTGATAACATAGTTAAATTAATTTGATTTTTTTTTTTTTTTATACAAATGCGAGATTAAAATTCTTGATAACTTTCAATCATGTCCGTAAACATTCTAGAATGGTATTACTGATGAAAAAAAAATAGCCACAATATTATTATTTATGATCTCTGATGACAGCTCTTTAATTAATAATGAAATAAAAAAAAAAAAAATGTGCACATGAAATTGTTTAAAAAAAGGTCATGACAATATAAACTTCTAATGAGTTCAACGAGGCCTCTTAAAATGAGCTTAAAATCAATATAAAGACTAGCTACAAGGGCTATCATAAATGCTCATATCAAATTCCATAAAAACTCGAGTAAAGGAAGTATAAATAACTTCTCAATAAAAGATGAATTCAAATTGTTCATCAAGTCGACTAAAAATTAATCATAATCATAATCAGCTGACATGTATAAAAAAGCAAAAAAAATATTTGCTCAAAAGTTGCGCAACGCTGTTTTCTAAAAATGATGCATCTAATACACAAGGCCTGATATTTGATGTTATGAAATTTGCTAGCAATTAGATGTAAATCTTAATATTAATGTATACATATTAATAAAAATAAAAAGATACACATACGAATAAGAATATAAACCAACAAATAAATATTTATGATAAAATGTGAGTAAATAAGTATATATGATGCTTTAACACAGTTAAATTATATTTACATTAAAAAAACATAAAATTATTATTATTCTTCTGATTACTATTTCCTTTAATATTATTTTATGCATGGTGAGTGACAGATATGCATCTCAGTCTTTCAGAAAGAATAAAAAAAATATAAAAATAAACATGCTTCAACAAAATATTTTCACCATTGTATGAATAAAAAGAGTGTATCCATTTCATTTCTTTTTTTTTTTTTTATGCATTTGTTAGCTTCTCAGTTTCTTTGTTTATAAATTTTTGTTTAATCAGTATAATCCAGTTCTTGTAATATATGAAAAAATAAATAAATTTGATGTGTGTAAAAAGTGTAAACAAAAAAATATAAAAATCTGCTATTGTACAGTGTTAAAAATATATATATAGGCATAGCAAATTAATACGAAAGTGAATTTTTGAATGTACGTGAAAGATGAAATGTGTAAATTTATAGCAATGTGTGAAAATAAGAACATCATGCATGTAAAATATTATGGGCGGGAAAGTCTTTTATGAACAACAGCTGTTTTACTGTAATGACGTAATCCCGTCACATCTACATGCAGTGAACAAATGTAAAAAAAATGAGAAAAAAAAATTTAATAAATAAAGAAACAATGTTTATCAATTTAATTACCTTATTGCCTTCATTTAATTATTATTTTTTTATTTACATATGTATATGGAAAACAAATGCAGAACTGTAAATTTAGTAAAGTAAATATTTTGTATAAATGAAAATAAAATTCTAGCAAAAGTAAAATTGTGCAATGCAAGGTAATCAAGGCAGATCTCTCCCCATAAAGAAATCTGGCCAGGATTTCCAAAGAGAGAAATATACCCCGAGTACCAAACAAACACTACTACATTCAAGACGTCATTAAATGCAACAGTGGGGCACAAAATTACAAAAATTTAAATCTTAATAGGAAATGTGTAAAAATTTTGAATTGTAGAAAGGATAAATATAATGTGTACAAATTATCATTAAAAACTTTACAACTCGCTATTATTTAATAGGACCTAGAAATAGTGTATGTATAAAAACATGATTGAAAATGTGTTAGTGTAAGAGAAAAATTTTTCTACAAACGTCCGAAAACCAATATTTCTAAAGTTTCAGGATGAGCCAAACCAATCAATTTATCGATGATTGATTACTAATATTCCCCACAAGAATTGAAAGATCAATTTTATGAAAATGTGAAATGTGTAAATGCAAAATATTTATAAAAAAAAAAAAAATGTGTTTGTAAGTGTGTAAATAGTGGGAAATGCTCACCTGCCGCTTATAAACACCTAGTCCCGAACGACCGCAGAAAAAAAAGTCTTACTTAAATTAATTTAACTTTTTTTTTTTTTTTTTTTTGAGAAAATTATAAAGTGTACGTGTAAAGAAAAGATGCCTAAAATCATAATGTACAATTGAAGTATTTTGAAATGTTTAGCAAGAAGATATGAGAACATTTTAATGAAGGGCTACCTATTTGTGACAACAATGTAAACTATGTGTAAAATAACTTTGTTTGAGTGTGAAACAAGAATGAAGAAAAAAATTAGAAACAAGTTTTAAATATATAAAACAATGTATAAATAGATAATACTTAAAAATATCTATGGTCTTACCAAAATAAAGTAAAGCATATTTCAAATACAAAGGCCAATATAATTTATGTAGAATTCAGCCTGAAATACTGAGAACAGATTTAACTCGTTTATCTTCTTATTCGATATAAACAACTTTGATTATAGATGTGCAATTAAACATCACTCCCTTCAGAAAAAGATGAGATATTATAATATTTATTACTTATTAAGTCTAGATATTCTATATCTTTCTCTCAAAGAGTAAATTTATTTGAACTTTAATAATATATAAAGTCGATAAAATGTATATATATTCATGTGCATTTCAAATTATCAAACAGAAAACTCAAAAATTTCACATTTTCTAAAAGAAATTATTATGAATCTAAAAAAAATGATTTCCCCTATAAAATGGATAATGTATATACCTGTATATCCATACCCAACATTTTAATATAGATTAAATACAAGAAAAAAATATATAGAACGTATAAATAAGCAAGAGTACTACTATGCAAGTAAAAATTGTAATAAATATAAAACGAGAAAAATATAAATTTAAAATTATTAATACATATACTTTTTAATTAATAATTAATAGAGTTGCGTGCTCCATTCAAAAACTATTTAAGTGTTATATAATATACAAAGTTTAATTTTCTACCTTCAAACACTTTCTTCAAAACTAAGGAAAAAGTACTTACCAATCTTGAACAATCAAAAAAATTTTTTTATTTATTTATTCATTATTATTATTTTTTTTGAAGCACTGAAATTCGTATATTTTACGAAACTAAACCGATATTCATTACAGCAACTTGCTCTTCCTGGTAAAATAGTTCATTTTCCTAAATTATCGAAGTTTTGAAGGAAAGTTTCAAATATTCGTAGTGCCCACATAATTATCCACATTCGTAGTACGTAGTAGTCTTTTTGAACGTAGGAAAAAAAATACTTCTATATGTTTAAGTTTTTCCTCCTGTATGAATGCGTATATAATAATGGAATGTCACATTTTTTTTTTTGTGATTGTACGAAAATGACGATTTTAATATAAAATTTCTTAACGCAGAAAACAAAAGTATGTTTTTTGTATACTTGCGTAGAAAACAGCACACACAGGGAGAACCGATCCAGGCATGCAAACACTGCAGCCCCTGCCAGCGATGGAAAATGCACGATCATTAGAAAATGGAAAACATATCGTGAACTCTGTTTCATTATTAACGTAGACTTTTGGCTCACAAATCTTGATTGTGGAGGTGTCACATGTGAAGCAGAAATTATTTTTCTTAAGTTTTGTAGGAGAAAACCACGAGTGGCAAAAAATGTATAAAATCACCATAATGTTCGGCATAAATTTTCAACAGGATTGCTTGAACGGAAAACATCCGGATATGATGAAGGGTATACCGTGTCCGAAACAACTGCCATCAAATCGAGAGAACGGCAAACCCTCCAAAGTGCTATCGCTCGAACTGGAAGACAGGAGTTGACAAATCTTTTATCCAGAAAAGCAATGCACTGTCTCTACACGTCAGCAGGTAAAGAAGTGTCACCAAAGCAAGAAATGTACACTCCACGTACGGTACATCCACTTTCTCCCTTTCATTCAATTCTTGGAATAATTCTTGGAACCTTTCCCCATCCAAACTCGTAAAACAATAAACCTCTTCTTTAGGCCCTTTGAAATAGTTATGTCAGTTTTTTGCAAAATCTAAGCAAAATTCTAGAGTCTTTCAAAGTACTCTAGTTTTTCAAAGTTTCTAGAGTCTTTTTTTTTTAAAAAAAATTTCTAACCAAAAACGTGACTTTGAAGCTTTTCGATGGCAAAGTTTAAGTAACAACTTGCGAAAAATGTTAAACAAAATATACATCAGAACAACACAGCCCCTCTCCCCCATGTCGACCAATCTCAACTCCTGGTGCTTTAGCACCAATTTGTGTGAAAATGAATTTCTTCACGTAGTCGTGATCGTTGACTAATGTAGATTTCTGTAAAGAAAGTCAGGTTAACAATACTTCAATAACAAGTCCAGTTTCTGTCATCAAGATCCTTTTATTGAATAATTCTTGCAAAAATATATAAAGTATTAATATATCCAATAATTAGGTACAGAGCGTTGTGAAACATTTAATAATGAAGTACATAAACCCATGGTAAAATGTTGAGATTGTCGCATAAGATGGGGGAGAGAGCGAACGTAATTACATCGGTATTATACTATGATCTGGAGCAGTTCTGAGATCCTTACCCTATAACAGATCCGAGATGTCTGAAGAAAAAGAGCCAAATTTTAGAAAAACAGCCAAATTATAGGGCTAAATACTTTCATTGTTTATCGGATAAAACAATGTTAATTTTTTGAATTTGCAATGACGGTTTATAATTATAGTAACCCTTCAATCGCCAACATTTTGCCAAATTACCGTTAGACGAGAGAAAGAGACTGTTAAGAAATGCAGTCATCAATATTGCGCAATCTAAAATAAATTACATCCTGTGTTGAAATAATATAAATTCTGACAATGAGTTTCCTTGTTTTATGACTATTTGAGAACACTTTTTATTTTATAATTACGTTTAATGTCAGAATTTCCGTTAGATATTATTATTATTTTATTTTCTTTTTTTTATCGCATAAAATAAAGTACTTTTCTATTTAAAAGATAAACATGTTATTTATAATTTAGATATAAAACATATACAAATTAGATTTCTGAATGATGTGTGTTAATGTTTTATGTTAATAAATAGTGTAGGTCGTATGTATAATTAAAATTGCGCAATTTTTAATGACACTTAAAAAAAACAATTCTTTCTTCAAATGTCTGAAAACAAATTATGTGAATAAAATATCACACATGAAATTTAATTATTTTTATATTGCGATAATGCATTAATTTATCATTAGATTTTATTTTATTTAAAAATTCAATTAAAATTTAACCAAATATATGTGAACACCTTCACACCACCGCCATTAAGTATATTCTGAAAGTAATTTCAGCGTTAAAAAAGCAATGGAAGCAAATTTCATATTAGAAAGTATAGTTATGAAAATATTGTAGTATTTTATATTATAAAATGCATTGAGCTATTATTTATTTATGAATTAATGTTCCTGAAATCGGATTGCCTTTTTGAAGATGTCATTAGAGTAAAAGACAAACTTGTCCATTGCATATCACTATATACATAGATTATAACAACAATAAAAATGAGAACGAAAAATAAACAAATGAACAATTTGCCAACAACCCACAAAAGTCAATTTGGCCAGTATTTTTTAATTTAGATTTGAAAATACGATACTCATTTTAAATAATTTCAATGAAAACACAAAACATACTGAAACTCAAAAAGTTAAACTTTTTAATGAAAAGTTTCCTATTTGAATTGACCATAACAAAATGAACAGCCCCCCCACCCACCCCCCCCCCCCCAAAAAAAAAAAGAGAGAGAGAGAGAGAGAGACTATTTATGGAACAGGACACAAATGAATAATAAATAAAATAATTGAATAATAAATAAAGTAAAATAAATTGCTCAGAATGTAGAAGTAATACGTCAGGAGTCTCCACCCCAACATTGAGCAAAAAAATGCAAGGTTTCATTTTTTGGCAAGCGATATTACACAAAATATACAAAAAGTGACCCAACCTTTAAAAAAAAAAAAATGAAGTGGGGAAAAAAAATAAATAAAAGAATATAACCTGCATTCAGAAAAAACAGTGCTTCACCAATAAATTCATAAAGCAAATGTTTAAAAACACACTCAACGTTATGTATATTTTAAGATTTCTAATTTTATGTTAATTAATAGGCGATATTCACATTGCTGAGTTATCTCTCCCTTCTGGGATAACAGAAATTTTAAAATATGCAGAGATGAGAGTGGGAAATAGACAAAAAGTCTGAAAGTATCAGCAAAACTCAAAGATAATTTAATTTTAGTAATAAAAGTAGAAACAGATACACAAAATCATACTTTTTATAAGCAAAATTGGAGAATATATAAAAATAAATTGTTTAGAAACAGTCAAAAGAAAGAAAATTGAACAAAAATAAGAATATTTAGAAGCAAAAACTTGAAAATTGTTTTTAAAAAATTAAGAAAAGTCTGAAATTCCTACAAAAGTCTGAAAATTCTCATCCCTGAATATGATTAAATTCGAGATTCTTAAAATGTATCTGCAAAACCTCTTAATGTGTTGAGATCATCTCTTAAGCCAAATAGTTAACAAATAATTTGGGAAAATTTCAATAGATTTGTCACCACTGATGAAATCTATAAATAGTAAAATCTGCTAGTTATTGGAATTGATTTTGTCAAGCAGAAATTCAAATCAGTCTTATTTATACTTTGTAACATAAAAATTTTATTCTGAGGATCCAATACGTGATTTAATAAACATGCTGCGATTGAATTTTATATTGCTTTGATTACAACTTCATCCTTTTCGCTATGAATGTCAACTACTAATCTAAAATATAATATCACTTACCCAGCTAACATTTCATAAATTAAAATTCCAAGAGCCCACCAATCAACTGCTTTGTTATGTCCTTTACTCTGTATAATTTCTGGTGCGAGGTACTCTGGTGTTCCACACAGTGTCCAAGTTCTGAAACAGATTTAAATGAATAAATAAAAATATAAAGGGTAAATATAGGTAATTTTTTAAAAATTCTGAAAACTGCTTTAACATAAAAATATACTAATTTTTACTTTCTCTTACTCATATATAGTAGCGAAACTATTCACTGTTTAGGAATTATAGATTAAAGAACTAATGTACAATAAATATTTAAACATAAAAACTTCATACATCATAAAATAATGGAAATGCCTTTATTTTATGTGTGTGGAATGAGAGACAAAACCAAGCATGCTGAGTTGTTGCAAAAACAAAGACTGAATAAGTTTAGATCACTGTACTTCATTTATTTAAAAATCCATTGTACTTCATTCATTTAAAAATTAAAAGTAAAGCTTATATTTTTATTTAAAAAAAAAAAAAAAAAAAAATGCTATTCTGTTTAGCTGGATTTAGCTATTAACACCTCATTCTTCACAAAATAGTTGTTTGAAGAAAGGGGTATATTTTGTTTCTCATTGCATATAACAAAACTCTCTGTTGTCGAAAGAAATACGTGAATTAGTTTTGTGATTAAACTTTAGAATTTTCTATTCAGTCATGTTTAGAATTTACTATTCTGTCATGTTCAGTTAAATGACATGTTTTCCTTAAAATTTTTTAATAAATTACAGTTAAAACAAAAATAAATGTACCTTGTATTTTTCTTTCTTCACGCTCCCTCCCCCCTAGCGTGTGTGTATATATATATATATATATATATATATATATATATATATATATATATATATATATGAATCAGTTACATAATACAATACAAACTGTTAAATTGATTGAAAAATCGGGTATTTTTGTGGCAGAGTAAAATATAAATTATATGATGATATCTAAAGCTAAATAAGACAAATTTTATACATATCAAAATGTCGTTTTAAATTACAGAATACTAACTTGAATCCCTCTTTTATAAATATCAACTTTAATGTTTTGTTGGGAACATTAAATAATTGCGATATATCTTAATTCACATTTAAAAAAAAAAAAAAAAAAAAAAGGCAGAAAAAATGATGACGGAATTTTATTATTTCTACTATTTGGTCTATATCGTCAGGAAGTGATCGTTTACAGAGATAGCCTTCAGTTAAATAAGATTGTTTTGTCAATCTTTAATATTATAGACCAGTAGTGTCAATCAGTGGTCCAAGGACCAGTTGGTCTCTGTGATCCGTAAAAAATTCTTGACATGATTTGCATTTTTTTTATGCTTTATTAAAAATTATACTGACGTTTAATTTTAACTTAAGGATTTTTCGAGTAGTAAATACTCACAATATGAATTATATACCTTTTATGTTGTGTATTTAAAGTTTTGTACTTATTACTCACAACATTATTAGACTTCAGAATTTTCTGGATGAGTGAGAGAGAGGATGAATGGAATAATCTTATCACAAAAATTTGAATTGTAACATGGTTCGTACTCAAATATGGGGAAAAAATTCCCTGAGTTTTCAGGCAATTTTCAAGAAAATATTAGCGATATATTACAAGAAACGCTTCTCTAAATAGGACAAAATACAACTACTTCTGCTGTATGATGTCATATTACTGTCGATCATGCTAGAAATTCAGGTAGAAATCATTATTTATATGCGTATTTTCCCAATACTTAATCATTAAAATTTTGATACGAAGCTAAAAAAGAAAAACATAACTTGAGAGAGAGAGAAAAAAAAAAATGTTTTTCCAGGTTTTATAACTGATTTTCCCTGACTTCCAATGAATATTTTTATTTGACCTGAGTTTTCCCCGACTTTTTCTTAACAAATTCCAAATTTCCTGAGTATTCCCTGTTTTCATCATGAGTATGAACCCTGCGTAAGTATGAGGCATAGTTATCGTTTTGAATTTGCGATCTGCATTTTATACTTATCTAACAATTGTTTTAAATTTATTAAAAAAAAAAAAAAGTATAAAATGTACGTGAAAAATGTAATTTTTTAATCGGTTTTTTATAATATAACGATATATATATTAATAGATTTAGTAAATACAGTTTTGTATATGTAAATAGCAATTTATCACTGTAGTCAGATCTCTGATCTTTCGTCTGAGTGGAAGCAATGAAAAAGCGTTCGCGTTCTCCTCTTATAATTAATTTATTCCATCTAAAAACCCTTTAAGCATTGTTCTTAGGACTAAATAAGTATTTAAGTTTTTCCTACAGTAAAAAAAAGCATTTGTAATGTTTTATATTAAAGTATACGTACACCTTTGATACGCGATTTTCGTCAAAAAAAAAAACACTTTTTAATTTTCATCAAGGAATAATCCTTCAAACCTTTGGCTTTAATTATCTGTTTGAATTTTGTTTCTAGAGTAAACAGAATAAAATATTACCAAGTTGCCTTAAAAATACAGAACAGCACAAAACAAATTTTCTTTGTGTACGACATACCGCAAAACATGTCTCTCACACTCTCAATTCAATTAATCATAAAACTTGACATACGTGTTTACAGTGCTATTATCCAGGTTTTGAACTACTCTTAAACAGGCATGAGAGTGCAAAAAATTAAAAAAAGAGGAAACACGCGTGTTCATAAAATTAATTTGAAAAAAAAAATAACGCGCGCGGGGAAATCTATACAAATGTACGTTCATAAAATTTATTTCAAATTAAAAATAATGCTCACAGGAAAAAACTGTACAAAATATTTTAAAAGTGACAAATTAAATTAAAATAATAATGCTCATCAACACAATAAAACATGTGTTTAAAAAAAAAACGTTAGCTAGCAATCAACATTTAATCATTGGCTGGTGGTGGAAAATGGGAAAGACAGAGGGGGGGGGGGGGGGGTAAAAAGTAGTTCATGAGAGAAATATTAAACGCAATTCTACTTCTTTACGGGTTCTAGAATATCATAAAGTAAGTTTAAAATTAATGCTGCGCATGGATAAATATTCAAAAATAAAAGGTTTCTTGCAGAATATTTGATCGGCAATGGTTAGAGATGAAAAAAAAGGGGGGGGGGGGAGGAGGACAAAAAAAATATTACATGAGTGAGAAATATTGAATAATTCTGTTCTTTTATATGCTATAGAATCTGATAAAGCATGTTTAAAAGGAATATTGACATTTATATTTTGGATGGAAAAAGATTGAGAATCAAGTTTTTCGTGGAGCGTTTGAACACTGATCGTTATTGGAGTTTGATTTTAACCAAAATAAAAAACCGCGAAATGAACGGAAATCGCTAAAAAGCGGAAAATTCTCATGCCTGCTTAAAACGGTATTTTAAAATTTGTACACTTTCTGGGGTTAAAAGGTTAAAAATATGTAAAAATTTTCAGAAATTGTTAAATAAAATTAGTTTGATAGTACATAACTGCTAAACTATCAAATAAAAATGTATACATGTATAACAGTTGCATTTTTTTTTTTTTTTCACATTTAGGTGTTTAGGAGTAAGGCCGTCTGACTACTCTAGGGTCCTAGGCCTGAGGAGCAGTGTCCTCCGTGGGGGGTCTTTCTAAGGGGTCCTAGTCCGTATTAACGCAAGTTTCGGAGAAAATCACGGAAAATCCGAATGGCTAGGTCGACGAGCGCGACTTGGGATCGAACTCGGCACCTCACGTCTACCAGCTTTGAGCACAGAAGCACTCGGCCGCTGGAGGGTGGGCCCTTAATAGTAGTTAAAATCCTAAAACACACTTTTGTGAGGAAAATACTTTTCATTTATTTATTTATTTTAAAATATTTTTTGTTATTATTTTATGTTTTGCGTAATTATCATTTTAGACAAATCATAGGTGCTTTTACCAATTAAAAAAAAAAAAAAAAAAAAAAAAAAAATCGAGCCCTTTTTTTTTTTCTTTTTTTAAATGTCATAATACTTTTTTTAATACAAATGAAGAAATTCAAAAAGATAAAACTTTAAAAAATTTAAGTATTTTAAAAAAATGACCTCTGAATGTTTACGTATACCTTACATAAGTTTATTTCATATTAATAAAGTGAGCATTGTTTGATTATTGTAGAAATATATTTAACAATTCTTACTCAATATTAGTGGTCCGCGATATTTTAAATTGTGAATATAGTGGTTCAGAAAGTCGAAAACGTTGGAGACCGCTATTATGGACAAAAATTTACACACGAAAGAAAAACAAAGCAATGCGGCGAATCTTTTTTCTTAAATTCTCCCTATTTATAAATTTCATTTACAAATGTACATTTTTTTCACACCAAATATTATTTTGATGCTAGAATAACCATTTCATTTCTAAATAAAATGTTTTTACCAAAAACTATAAGATACTACCTACGATTATGAAAATAACTTTTAATCACTGAATGTCATTACTTTAAAGAACTATTTAACCATAATTTGTATCAATATTCAATTATGCTTGTGGTGTAGGAATAACGCTGACTGCCCACGCTACAGACGTAACATGGACGGTATAGCTTCCGTGTGAGCTCGCATCCACGCTACTTTTGAAGAAAACCACAGAAAACTCCAAATGACTAAGCTGACGAGTACGAACTAGGTTCAAACTCGGCTCCTCCCGTCTACCAACTTAGAGAGTACAACCTTTCGACTGCTAGCAGGGCTCTGTATTCCATTAATGGAAAGATAAATACAGAGAGTGTTTACACATTTTTAGAACGATTTTGGTAAAGAATTAAAAAAGTAACTGTTTTGAAAAAAAAAAAAAATCTGGCAACAATTTATTATACGAAATTAGAAATATCATCTGCTACTTTTAAATTTATTCTTCTTTCAAAATGTCGCATGTAAACAAGCTGTGGATTGAGGGATATATTTTTGCTCTTTCCGAAGAGAAATATTCAAAATAAGCAACATTATTAATCAGATAGGAAAAAAAACCGTCAATCGTTACTTCTAAATGAAAGAAAACGCCAAACGAATATCCGAAAAATATACATACTTTATCAAATCTTTCTAAAGTGAAAACGCTGGTAACAAGAGAAAATACACCAACACAAATCAATTGCGAAGTCTTTCACCAGCTTTTGCTAAGTATGTGGCTCAACAAAGAACATTTTGTAGAACCCTGTACGAAGATTATTTAGCAGGAGACAAATGGAAATACCTAGTGGCCCGTGATGAAGCAAGGGTTTACTAAATGACTGTATTGCGTAAATAAGGGCTAGGACCCCTTAGGAAGACCTCCACGGAAGGCACTCTCCCTCAGGTCTAGGACCCTAGAGCAGTCAATCGGCCTTATTCCCAAACACCAACACACCTAAAGGACTGCAACAAGAAAAGGTCTATTTATTATCGAAAGCGAAGAGGAAAAAAAGTGCAAACCGTCAATGCAAAAAAAAGTTTCAGTAAGGAATTTATGATTGTCGCAGGGTTCTCTTAAAATGGGAAATTAAAAATAAGAAGAGTGGAAAAAAATGTTAAAATCAGTTACGTCCGATATGTACAGAAGAAATACCATTTCTTTTCCCCAATGACTTTAATAGAGTTAAACTTCATCAAGACAAAGCAACAAGTCATTCTTCGAAAAGTACCGCTGAATTCCTTGAAAAAATGAAGATTTATACAAGTATTGAATATATACCTTTTCAACATATTCCTGCAAAGTCCCCTGATATTTTATCTATGGACTATTGTGCCTTTGGTCTATTGAAAAGAGCTCTTCCCAAGCGCAAACCCACCACGATTGGTGGATTCTGGAAAGTCGTGGAAGAGGAATGGAAATTAATATTTATGGAAATTTTACGAAAAGTTTTTCTATCATGGAAATCACGATGCAAACTTGTAGTCCAGAAACAAAGCTATCAGACTAAAAAATTTAAAATGTAAAGACTATATTTTAAACATTAATTAATCGGCCTCGAAATTGTTTTAAAAAGGTGTAAATACCCTCTGTACAAATATGAAGGATATGCGTAAGAGTGTCAAGATTGATTTTATATTAAAAAGTGAATTCGTTTTTTTTTTTTTTTTTTTTTTTTTTTCCTCCCCCTACACAGATTAAACTTAATTACAAGGACATACGTATATTATTTAGTCCGTTAAAGTATTGCAATCTATACGCAAGTAGGTAAATTAGAGTATATAATTATAAGTACGTAATTTCTGGCACGCAAAGCAAAATTACCAGCGAAGCAATTTTGTTTAGTTTAATGTTTAATCTTTTCTCTTAATATTTATTTAATCCAAGTTTAGAGTTTTCTTTTTCATGTATCACAGTAGAAATTAGATGTTTCAAAAATTTTCGTTAAATGGAATTTTCAAATTAAATGACCCGATTAATTAACTATAAAATTTTATCTATATTTTTGGCACGAAATAACAGAACAGAACTTGTTCAATTGCCTGAAAACTGGACTCATCATTAATTGAATTAATGCAGCGAGAAATCGTAAATTGTTTCATGTGAATCGCGTGATATACTAGTCACGTCTTAGATAATCGAATAAAAAGAAAAAACAGTTTTTTATTCGGAGATTCTCAGAAATAAATCAGCCTGTGACATGAAAAATTCTTGTAACAGCAAATGTATGATTTGTATTTCCTGAAAAAAGGATCCGGTATTTCCTAACAGTTTCGATTATTTGAATAGCACGGTCAAAAAAAAAAAAAAAAAAAAAAAAAAAGCGCCAGTTTTTGGATATACCTTTTTTCCTTTTACATTAATGTTTTGTGAAGCTTTCTTTTCCTTTCTAATTTATTTCATAAAATCTATGTTATATGCATTTGAAAAAATACATATCTTATGTATTAATAACCTGCGTAAGAAGTATTTTTGTGCCTGTTCATATAAATACAGTTTTATACAAGCAGACACCACACATGATACACGCACACAAATCACATTTAGAAGATGATTGAGAAAGATTTAATTTAACAATATTTTCTCAATAATAAATTCATTTTGAATTAATTATTTAAGCCTATGTTTCGTTTGGTCTTCATGTTAATGAACTTAAAACATGGAGATTCTACCTTTAAAAGTGATCAAACTAAATTTCCATGTATCATATATATATATAGATAGATAGATATCCACATCCCACACAACCAGAATCTCTTCTTAAACGTTCACCCTTTTCAGTGTTTTATCTGTTAAGAGATTAAAACTTTTCTGCTTACGTATATAATTTTTTTGTTACGATCGTGAATACATTTACATTTTTAAATCTAACCTGAAATCAAACTAAACATTTCTGCAATATTTACGATTTTTCGATGTTACGTGATTGTTACATTTCTGGAACATTTTTTACCGTTATGTACTCTAACAGAACAAAATGTCTCAGAAACGTAACAATTAGATAAAATTAAATCACTGTTTTTATTGGGGAAGAAAGGTTATTAAAATAGTTATTCAATTTATAGGAGTTATTGTAATAAAAATCATTTCTAGTAGTATGGTAAACAGGGTTTTAAAAATCCCGGGTTTTTAAAAAAAAGCCAAGCCCAGCCCAGGCGGTTTTTTTTTTTTTTTTTTTTTTGGGGGGGGGGGGGGGGAGGGTTAATTTGGCTTTAATGGGCTTTTTGGGTTATTTTTTATTTTATTTTTTTAAATATTAAACGTAGAATAACACTGTTGGGTTTGAATTTTAAGTTTATTTCAAAAGAGAACAGTTTTAGACTAAAAGAAAACTTATTACAAAATAATAGTAATTAATTAAAAATTAAACGACCTTCATATTCTTAATATTGGTTTGGCCTCAACTGCAAAATGAATTCTTATTTTATTCTATTCAGTATTTTATCACAATTTTGAATTTAACTTTTTATTAAGTTATTTTGTGTAAAATTAAAACTTGTAACAAAAGCGAAATATTTTAATAAACCTACTATGTACGATTTTCAAAAACAAATAATTATGCATTTTTATATGGTTAAAGTAAAAAAGTGTGCAAATATTTTTTTTATTTTTTTTAATATTGATAACTGTTATTTGATTCACATTTGAAAACTTAATAGAGGAATACAAAACAAAATTATCACTGCCTACTTTTTACACTTACATGTCAGGAGTGCCTCCAGCTTTTAATTTTTGAAGCTCATTTTTGTGAAAAACGAAAGTTTGTTTCGAAATTTTTTCTGCAAGAAAAAAACCTTCCATTTTATTAGTCGTTCTATATAAATGTTTATTATCAAGTTAATAGCGCTTCATTGAACCAAGTTATAGGCAAACATTAAAAATAATTCTGGAACACGAAAAATTTTTATAGAATGGTCATTTTTATAAAACAATCTTTTAAAAAGGCAGTTTTAATGAATTTGAAGTTTTCGAGGGGCAAAAAAAGAACCCTATTTTTTGCCTGTATCGAACCTTACAGGGTCAATATATTATATTTGTTAGTTATGTTTAATATTTGTTGTTAAATCCTTAGAATTTTAGGCAAAGTATTACTTTTATTTTATCATCATGACTTATAAAAACAAAAATGGCTTGCAATATTGTTCATTTTTTTTCTCATCTTTCATTTTTTAAAACTGTTCTGTTCAAAAGAGATATTGTAAATAGATGGTTGAAATGAACGGAATTTTTCTAACAAAGTTGAAAAATAATTACATAATTTCAAACTGGCAATAAAACCCATTTGAGTGTGGGTTTTATTGGATTTTTTTAAGTGAGTAAACCCAAAAAAACCCGCCCGGGTTTTTTGGGGTTTGTGGGCGGGTCCGAAACCTTGATGGTAAATTAAAACTATGTATTTAACTACAGGATTCGTGTAAGTTGAGAGTCGAATGAAACAGTTTTGAGAACTTTGTAATATTTACTTCAAGAGAAAAAAAAAAAATAATAACCAAGAACTTTTAACAGCCAAAGATCGCTTTTACCGAACATCTAACAGAGTAACACAAAATCTATACTAATATCAAATTCTAGATATTTTCATAATACCTACTTAAACTTTCATTATAAATATTTGAAAATGAAACTTTCTTCAAATAGAAATTTTTTGCTAAGTCATAAAAAGTTGCCAAATTCCATCAGATGACGCAATATATAATTGCTTTCAACGTAAGCTGGCCTAAAATTTGCTTGCTATTAACTTAAACATTGCTGTAAAATTTGATACGACATTAAAATCATGTGTGCAAAAATCATTTCTTCAAAAGTTTCTTCAACCCTTCTCAGAAATAAAATGGTAAATAAGTAATATTTACAAATTTTCAACAAAATTTTGCAAAAAGTAGAATATTTCTTGTATCGTTATTTTATTAAACTAAATCGACTATAATTAATCACAAAAATCTAAGTATATTTACAAATTCAATATTGAAGCAATTTCTTAATGTTTCACATTGGTGGTAATACCACTATCTTTAGCATTCAGAACTAAACAATCATTTCTAATGTGATCGACTACGAACATTCAAGTCTGAGTGGAGGTTTGAACCCAGCGTAACTTAATACATGACTAGTAGCAGGTTAGTGTTTTAATCGCTGAATAAGCACATGAGGACGTAAGCAGAACAAATAAAAAAAAAAAAAAAAAAGTAATAGCAATATAAAATTTTTATTATATTTTTGCTTATTCCATACTTAACTATATTTAAATAATCTCTTATGTATGTAACGGTATTTAATCCTATGAGGCACAAGGTAAATGCTCTCATTTAAATTAGACTGCCACCAGAATTTACGAATAAAGTTAAGATAAAAGATGTAAATAATCTTTTTCTGCTAAGTTATAAAAGTAAAATTTTGTTAAATTCCAGGATAAATTTTTGCAGTTGGGATTTAATAACTGAATCCTCGCAGAGAGGTAGCCTGAAAAGGTTAAACCTTTTTTTTTGTGCATGTGTTTGCTGTAATAACAAAAAGAAATATCTATAATATACAATATATATATATATTTTCAAACTTACTTGTCATGCAGTTTCTTAGCAAATCCAAAATCTGTTAATTTAACATGACCATCTCTGTCCAGCAGCAGATTTTCTGGTTTCAGGTCCCTGTAAACAATGCACAATTTATGCAAATAGTCCAGTGCAAGTACTATTTCTGCGGCATATAATGTGGCAGTAGATGTAGAAAACCGTCCCGCATTACGTAAGTACGTAAAAAGTTCACCTCCACAGTAGTATTCAAATAACATATACAAGCAGCTGGCATCGTGGTGCGTCCACAATCTGAAAAGAAAAAATAAAGTTAAATTTATGGTTAAAGTTAAATTTGCCGGAGAATATGTATTTAAGTTGACTTGGCATCTTTGATTTGACACCATTAATGGTTTCCGTGTAAAAGCTTGCATTTCCATTTAATATTTATAAATTGAACTATATTAGGTTTGTTCAATAAAATATATATTCGGAGAACAAATCTTAGGGTTTTTAACATACAGGGTTAGTCAAAAAGAATAGGACAATAAGAAAACTATTTTTAGACGAATGTATGTTTATTGTAACCAAACTACAGCTACGTATGGACAGATAAACTATCAAAGTTTTTTCTCATGGAACTTCCAATTCCATGGCTGCACGATTTGTCGACTTCTGGGGACTTCGTTGAAAGAATGCACGAATGGATTCCACAGTTTCTTCGGAGACACGTGGTCGTCCTGTGCTTTTACCCTTGCATAAGCAGCCCGTCTCCTCAAACTGCTTTACCCACCTCGCAATGGAATGTCGATGAGGTGGTTCCTTGTCATACTTGGCTCGAAATTGTCGCTGGACCGTAATTACTGACATTGTTTTAGCAAATATCACACAAAACGCCTTCTCCTTGCCTGATTGCTCCATTTTGAAAACAGCGTCTCCTAGCGGCATTAACGTACATGTGTGTTGCCAAATAAAACTTTGATAGTTTATCTGTCCATACGTAGCTGTAGTTTGGTTACAATAAACATACATTCGTCTAAAAATAGTTTTCTTATTGTCCTATTCATTTTGACTAATCCTGTATATACAGATTTGAAAATTTTAAATTGTGTTTTCTTAGTTTGCATTTTTTCATGAACTAATGATTTTCAAAATGCTAAAACTTCTACAAATATTTAAGAAAAGACTTAATATTTTTTTTTACAATGATCAGTAAAATTTAATTAAAAAAATTAGGAATGAATTTTGCAAATTATAAATGTATAAGATTTTTTTTTTTTTTTTTTTACGTAGACTTACGTATTTAAATTTTTTACTCAAAAATTCAAGAAATTTCAAAATCCACCACTAATTTTTTTAGTAGGTTCTATTAAATATTAAAAAAAAAAAGACTTTTCTTAAACATCTCTTGAAATTTCAGCATTTTGAAGATCACGAATTCATAAAAAAATTAAAACTGGGAAAACACAATTTAAAAATTTCAAATATATAAAAAAATGTCAAATGCCATTGGAATTGTTGCCTGAATCCCTAACAGCGAATCTTCTCCCCAGGATGTCTTCAAGACATCCCAGAAACATCCTGAAGATGTACTGTAGATAAGTGTGCTATTAGGGAATATATATTTTACTGAATAAACCTAATACAGTTCAATTTATAAATATTAAATGAAAACATAAGCTTTATATGAAACCTTCAGGGGTGCCAAGTCACCTTAAATACTTGTTTTAATTAAATAACTGCAATTTCAAAATTTAAAACTTTGGATATCAAATAATTTACCCTAACAGCGCATTTCCTTTCCAGGAAATCTATAGGATGTCCTGTAGATGAAAGGGACAACTTTAGGATGTTCTAATAAGTGTGCTGTTAGGGTAACAGATGTATATAGTATATTTATATTTTATAAATATGATCAATGGATGTAATATGTCAAGGAAATTAATATGTCAAGGAAATTATGAAAATAACAATATGTTTCTAAAATTTTACCTTATACCCGCAATTGGAACTGTATATATTTGTTCATTTATAGCTGTTGCCTTTATGCAAAATTATTATAATTTTTAGTATATTTTTGAGGTGTGAACTTTATTTTAAAAGTTTAATGTTTTACCTAAAACATGACGATAATTTATTTCAATTCAGCTGCAGCCAATATTTTTAGCAATTTTGTACAACGTTTCGCCATTTTTGTAATGCCATTTTAATAGTAAGCGATACTAAAAAGGCACTAAAAATTAACGTAGTACCCATATATAATAAATTGCATCTAAACTAGTCTAATTTGACACAATTCTTTTAGAGGAATCGTTGAAATTTACTTTTAACAATTTATATAAATATACATAAGAGTTACCTTCATACCCACAAATATACATTTTAACTTCATGTTGAAATAACCTTACAGAGAAAACAACGTTACAAATTTTGACTTTTTTCAAGGCTGCCAGAAGATTTTAAATTTTATCATTGAGATACCATTAAAGTTATATACTTCATAATCTGCTTTTGTACTAAATTTCAGGAAAAATAACGAATTGAATAAAAATTACAATAAATTCTACCAATACAAAACAGAAAAGAAAAACCCGATCAATTTGAGCTATATTTCACTCATTCATCGTTATGAAAGGCAACCTCTTACGTTGAGAGAATTACGCTCAAATCATACAGCTGCTCAATTTTTAGAGATATTTTCATCGTAAAGATGTCAATCCACTTTCTAAATATTATTTAAGATACTGGCATGAATATCATAGACTATGGTTTTTTTCAATTTAAAAAATTCGTAAGTTATTTGGAATTTACGATTTAACTTAACATGTCAGAATAAGGCAAAATTGAGCATAAACTTCCATTTTGAGGATCATAAATACATTAGACAACTTCAAAATTACATTTATGATATTTGTTTGAACATGATTGAATACAAATATGAAAATATGGAAATTTCGTAAATTATTCGTAATTTACGATTTTATCAACATAGCGAAATTATAAATTTTTCATATAAATATGAATTTTGAGGATTATTGCAGCATTGGCAAAATTGGGTGATATTCCATATAAATGTGCATTTTGAGGATTATTGCATTGGAAATAGTAGCATGAAAACTAAACAACGGAATTGACCCTGATAAAATAAATTAATAGATTAGAATAAGAAAAATATATCGAACTGAACGGTGGATAGCCTATTAGGCGGGGATTTCATTCTGTCACTGTATCAAGCTTTGGTCAAATTCATTTCTCTTAACATGAATATAATATGCCCTGTACAAGAAATTTATGAGAACGTACATATGATGGGGGAACTGAGCAGAGTCAACCTATGCCAACTAGTTTTACTTGTTTCATACATAACGTAAAGTTATGGGAAACCCAATAAACTTCCTTAAAAAAAACACCATTGATTTAAAATTGGGGGGAAATTCTTGAAAACAGAACCTGAATGACAAACAGAGATTTTAGCAGCTTGCAAGTTAATTCTACGTAATTTAGCACGTTTAGAAGAAAAAAAAAAGTATGTATTAGTTTGGCTATGCTATGCATATTATTCCCGATGTTGATTTTAATTATAATTAAAACATTATAACTCATTTTTGAACGTTTTACATGCATTTTAATAAATTAGTTTCAATGAATATAATAAAAATTTTAGATAACTTTAGACAAAAACAAATTTCTACACTGTATAAATGCATTATTTTTTTTTAATTATATTTGACATATTTCTTTAAGAAACATTTTTTAAAAAGACATTCACTGCTTATTTTTAATTTTTTATGACTAATGCTCGTGATTTGAGCACTCTGCTATTTTTTGTCAGTTGCATATGAAACATTTGTCATATTTATCAAAAAAAAAAAAAAAAATTAGCTTTGATATTTTACATCTTTAATCATCAAAAGTCCTCAACATATTTTTTAAACAATATATAAATTAATGAATTATATACATCTAAAAAACATTTTTCATGTGATTCAAAATATTATCGATAGATGGCGCCATTATTACGCATTTTTGTTGCACGAAATGATAAATGATCGAAATTCGGTCAGAACCGAGCTAATACTTGAACGTTCATTTTGAATGAAAATATTTTTGATCGAAAAAGACTTATTTTACTCAAATTAGATTTTTCCCTAGAAATTCCTTTCGAATAATGGCTAAATATATTGCGTCTGTTTTTGAGTAATCAAATCCGCTCACATACTTTAAGAAAGTATACAGGTGTTTAATGCTAAAATGCTAAATAAAATTTAGTAAGTATATATCAAATCGCCTTCATTAATTGATTTTTTTCCCCAATTACGGCATTTGTTTACTAAATTTTAATGCATACTTAATGCATAATCGAAACACGAAACATTCGATGTAAAACCATATATAGCATAGCTCATATTAAGAACATAGATCAAGAAATTAATTTTCATGCATGATTAACCAATCATTCATTTTCTGCACAATAATTATGAAAAAAATGGCATGTTGTTGGTAATTTCTACTAATGATATTTCCATCTAACTTTGATATTTGTTTATGTACAGTGTTTAAAAAAATCCAGAAACTTTTCTGATGTGGTTCAGAGGTTCTTAACCTTCTAAAACGCCTCAGTCAGTCAAAATAAAGGAAAAAGATAAATAAAAGATTCTGACATTAAAAAAAAAGGTGATACCAGCCAGCATTTTATTTGGAAGCCCTCCAAGACGGAAGAGACGAATTCGCGTTGTTTTTAACCTCTCAAATTGTAAAAAAGAGCCTTGAATTGATAATTTTAAAAAGTGCCGCTGCTATGAAAATAAACGAACGACGAATTACTGAATATAAAGGATCTTGTTGATTATTGCAGGTGGATTTTCTGGAAACCTTCCGTTTATGTAAGGAGATGATGTCGGACTTCATTTTCTTCAAAGTGTGCGGGCGGGCGGTCTGTTTAAATAAGTTTTAGTCTTCAAAATCTTGAGAGAAGTAAGTAATTAGCAAAAAAAAAAAAAAAAGAGAGAAAGACAAAAAGTACACATTTGTTTGTAAACTGGCATAAAACTGAAAACATATATCAAAATCATGGCAAAAGCAGAGAGCGACCAATTCACTGAAACAGTAGGTGATTATTCTCAAAGTTTACAGGCAATAGTACACATCATTGTTGACAATCTTTAGTAAACTCAAGTTAATTTTAAATTCATATTATTCATGTGATGTAAATAAAGTTATTTTAAAATGTGGTTTAAACGAAGGAAGTCTGGATCAGATGCAGGAAATGCTGCTCATGGATGCATGAAGCTCGTGCAAACATAACCGACCCAACACACTATTATTGCGATGATTGCTGTACTTAAAATAAATTTACTAAAAGCACATCTTTGTGCGACCACCTTTCTTTCGGTATTACTATACTTTTTACTCTCGTGTAATATTTACTATTTGGTCCATATTACACAAATGTATGTAATATGGACCATCTACACATAAGTAAAACAATTATTTCCTGCAATTATTAATAGTTCCCAGAATGCTTTACCGAGCTTGAACCATGCAACTATTCAGTTGTAATGAGCAGCCAACAAATTAAATCTTTTTATTTTAATAATTTTAGTTTTATGAGCATTCTTGCTTAGGGGTGTCCATATTAAATGGGTCTCCCCTACATCTAAATATGATTGATATAAAAAATAATGCATTACCATATGTAAGATTTTAAAGAAATGGATAAATCCAAATGTGTAGGGAAAAAATAAGGGAATGAACAGATGGATTCTGTTAATAGCCATTTTTTAGATGGAGATGGAGCTAGTAGAGTGTTACTAGTCTTGGGGACTATTTTATTCAGTAGTCACTAATAATTTTAAGAAGTGATATTTGATATACATATTGGACAATTGACCTTTGAAGTGGTTAGGCAACCATTACAATTAAAATTTAATAGTGGATACATAATAAAAAATTCCCCCAAACTGGCACCATTGCAAGTAGATTTTTAGAAAACATAAAACTCCGTTTATGAAAGGAAAAAATCTGATTTTATTTTTCAAAACGTATTTGCAAGGATGCTTAAAAATGTTTCCAAGAGCAGAGATGAAAAAGATAATCCAAAACAAAACAGAAAAACCTCGCTACTCTCTAAGCGTTGAGATTTATACATCAAAATTTGTTTTAAACTTACTGCAACTTCTACTGTGAAATTGCTTACCAATTAATACAAAGCTTTTGTATCATGTGATATGAACCGACTTGCTAATTTTCAATTTTTTATCTCGATTTTGCATACGTTATTCTTCTAAAATTTCTCTAAAAATTAAAGATTATTAACAAAGTACTGAAATTTACCAGAGAAGTGTATTTTATTTATTTATTTTTTATCATATTAATCGTAGACTGTAAAACCAACTTACAGTTCAATTATGAAGGGATGTTGCACTTGGACTAGAAGAGATTTTTCATTTTTTACATGATCCACTTGTTTTAATCTTATGACATCCGCTATTTCCAGAATTTTCATCGCATAGTATTTACCATCTTTTTTCCGACGACTTAGGACCACTCGTCCAAAGGTTCCAGTCCCTATAACAGAAAAAGGAAATGAGATTCATTATGAATAATACTATTTTAAAAATAATATTTTGAAACTAACTTCATTTATACAATAATAAGTTAAAGCTTCAAAATTTTGTAGGTTTCATATCTTTTGTGCCTTATCAACATATTTAATTTCTTTTAGGTTTTATAAATTTACAATGAATTTTTCAAAGCAATGATAAAATTATTTATATTAATGCGATTCTGGTTAAAGTAATTTTATTTATTTATCATCAGGTTTTACCTGCTTCGCTAGTCACTATATTTAAAAGAAATTTTCAAAAAACAATAATCACTACATTTTAATTCCTTTTATGAATAATAATAAAAATATTCCGTTGAAATTGCTTAAAACTTCGCTTCGGATCCTCGATGTCTTTGGCAACGTCTTACCAGCCTAAGCCATATTGGCTCGGGACCGAGTCCCCATTGTTTCATCTGCGCCTCGACCGGAACGATAAGCGGTGCTGCTATTATTACAAAACTACGTTTTTCGGAGAGACATTTCTAGGACAGATTATCATCTTAACACTATGACAAAAGATGGCAGCACCAGACAATCTCTTCAGCTGCAAAAATTTTTATTAATTAAAAAAATAAACTATTAAAAAATTCGAAAGTTGGACTTAAGGTGCATCAGGAGATTTCAAAATGGACCTTCATGTAAAATTCTTTAGCTCTGTGATCAGCCTTTTGCCTGCAAAGCGACCAACACACCTATAAGTTTAGCTTTGCTTTTTGTCATAACGCGACCTTCGCGTTATCAAATGAACTAACTCCCCGAAAATTTCTTTTTGCATTTACTTACGTTTCTATCTCCAGGGTCGATCATTTCAGAAACTTATATATTTTAAATTAATTAAAAACTAATAAAAAATTCGGAAATCGGACTTTAGACGCATCAAGAAAGGTCAAAATGGACTTCCGTACAAAATTCTGTAGCTCTGAGATCAACTGTTTGCCTACAAAGCAATGGATACACACAATCACACGCATTTTCTTTTATAATAAGTAGACATTATTATTCAGCAAAACTTTCTAAAATAATTTACATATATATATATATTAAAGTAGATATAAGTTTTGCAACTATTTATTATCAAATATCAAGTTAAGTAAAATAACGAGTGATTGATTTGAAATACCCGTTTTGTTTTTTGTGTTTCCTTATCTCTAATTCATATATTTTAAATAAATAAATAAAACGAATAAAAAATTTACGAAATCGGGTTTCGAGATGCATCAAGATCAAGACAGCTCGAAACGGACCTCCATGTAAAATTCTGTTGCTCTGAGATTAGTCGTAGTGTAAGTTTCTCCGTTAAATTTTCCTTTTTATTTTATTCATTTGAAATGCACGTATGAAAAACACGGATAAAATTTTACTTTCTTTTTTCGGAAAAAACTGTTTTAGCTATGACATTATTTTCAGGGCTAGTTTCGCAATATATCTCAGGTCATGTGGCGCATTATCAAACAAAACTTGATATATGAGAAGGCCATTGTGAGTTATTATACTGATTCAATTTGCATGCTTACAGGTCAATAGGTGGTGCCATACTGCAAATTTCCTCGATAACGGGAAGGCTATATCTCAACTTCTATGGCATATAATATAACTGTACGAAACTTGATATGTGAGTTAACTAATATAAAAACGCATTTCTTATAATGTTATTTATAGACAATAAAACTGTCTTTGTTTGGATATTTAGTGTTAGTTTTCTCTAAAATGAAAATCATTTGCATTCATCATGTTAGATAATTTTAATAAATAATAGTTTTAATGAATTATTTGCACTTGGGGAATTTGTATAGGAAAATATGGAAGAAAGTCTTGTGGTGGCCACAACATACTAGTTTTATTCATTTGAAATGCATGCATGAAAAACAGATAAAATTTTACTTTCTTTTTTCGAAAACACTGTTTTAGCTATGACATTATTTTCAGGGCTAGTTTCGGAAAACTTGGTCTTTTATTACTAAGAACATATGATGATCCATTCAAGAACTACATTTTTAATATTTAATTTCCTTTTTCGCAAGTGGCAATATTAAACGAAAAAAGGTTACGTATGAAGATAAAACTTTATTTAAACACGAAGATATGTGATTCGACATAAAGCATTAAAATGTACAGTATAACAAGTAGTAATAATTGATTCAAGTCAATTACTCTTTAGTGTTACTTCACTTTTGAGGGGAAAAAAGCATTCATGTATATTACACAAAATAAAAAAATCATTTTTTGCAATTACTGAATTTAAAATTCAACTACTGATATCGATTCAGTTCACCGGCAGATAAAATATATTTCCTTTTCAAAATGAATGAAGAAATCATTTTAAAGTAACTTTCTCTTACACACACACACACATATATATATATATATATATATAAACTACATAAAATATTTTTTAATTATTGTTTGTAGATTTAAAAAAAAATGAAGTTTTAAATGTTTACCAAGACTTAACAAGTGCTTTTTCCCCCCCACATTTTCCCCTTGTAATTTTAACCTTGCTATGAAAATAAAAAGTGTATATTGTATTTCTATTAGTACAATGGAAAATAAAAGTGAAGTATATTGACCTCAGTTAAGGACAGACAATGAAAAAGAAGGGAAGAAAAAAGAATAAAGAAATACGTAAATGCTTGGAAGGTAGCCATCCCCATGAAAATAAAATTAAAATATACACTCCGTTTACTTTCGGTTCTTATCCACTAGTTTACTTTAATTCAAAATTTGAATATCTAGCAGTTTTATATTAGGGGTAGGAGTACCCGCTTCGCTGATCAATATATTTAAACGGAGTTAAAAATAAAATATTGAATTGCATTTTTTTTTTAATCACGTTATAATAATAATAATAATAATAATAATAATAATAATAAACGCCATTGAATTCGGCCAAATCCTTATTTCGAAAGAGCAGACAATACCTAATCTTGCCAACAGCCGTAGCCCACATTATTCTACAGAAAAATGTGCTTCTCATAGATTAATTACTAAGAACATTCTTTACTCGGAAACTTTGAATTTCTATATTTATTACTCAAATGCTTATTTAACCCGACGCTACTCGCACAAAAAAGAAATAAAATTACACATGCTGGTTATACCATACCCATGATAGTATCTTTCTATTTTCGACCATAAAATATGCACAAAACATAACAGAAACACAGTTTTAAACATCTGATTTTGAAAAACAGTTGGGAAGATTCAGTTGGAAAAAATAGAGGCTGAGTATGACATACCCTGCGCGAGCAATCTTCGGTTAAAAAAAAAAAAAAAAAAAAAACGAGTTTCGACCACTGGCCGATACTATTTATTAATAAACTATCATATCAAGTACTTTTCGCTTTCAAAAATTAAAATGTAGGGCAAGTGCACCAGTGAATGACACTTTTAGAGCAATATCTGATGTTTTTAAAGTTCTAGTCATCAGAAAATATTTTTAGAAATCTTAATTTAGTACATATGGTTTGAAAGACATTCAGAACCACATATATGTTAAAATATATACATTTGATAACATTTTTTTTTTTTTTTTTTTTTTTTTTTATGAATTTTTATTTGACACCCACTCAATGTTCCAGTAATTGACACTGCCAGTTTTTCATTTTATCAGTAATTGGCACCCTATGTTCTAGTGTTTGACACTACTAGTTATTCATTCTACCAGTTATTAGCATCCTATGCTCCAGTGTTTGACATAAAATGTTAAAATTCTTATGTATAAAATATATGATTTTATTATTTTTCTTATTTATTAATTATTTCGAGATAGATGCCAATTACTGGAGCATACCGATCACTGGAGCACCTACTCGATAATTCACAATTTTTTTTTTTTTTTTTTTTTTTTTTTTTTTTTTTAAGTAAGAAAATTTTTTTACCCTTGATAAATTATAAGCCCTCTTTGTGCTGCATATTCACAAAAATTATACAAGATATACAAAAATATGAGATACTTCTACTAATTTCTTATCAAAATAAATGATAATATAAAAACTGTTACAGTCTTTATCAAGAAAAAACATTTTCCAACTGTTCTACTTGATTCTTATTTTTATCAACATGAAAGCAAATGTAACGTATCTCTTTCACTCTTTTGGTATACAAACAAGAATCATTCCCAGCAATTATTTTTATTACCCTGTCAGAGGAACCGTGTCATATTTTCACATTATCATCCAAAATCTAATAGCATAGAACGGAATTACTTTTTTTTCTGCCAAAGTCGTAAATTGACCTAAATTGTAAAATATTGCTTGCACAGCAAATATTTTTGTACAATTAAAGAAATTCCCCGAAGAATGACAAGTAGTGCAATAATGTCATAAATTCACTTTTATTTTAGAAGAATGTTACATTCACAGGAAAAATATGTTGATATTTCAAGAACTAAAATTTTATTAAATGCCTTAATATATATTTATGTTGCATATATGCTATGATATCACATATATGATACACCACGGAAAAAAAAAATGTATTAGAATTACTAATTTTTATTTTACAAACATATACTGTATAAGAGAAGTACTGTAATCATGAAATAATTTGAATATGAGATTTTGGTGTATTTATACATTTTGAGGTTTCTTGAATTTATTTTAGCTATTTTTATGGCGATGTATATGTGTGTGTATGTATGAGCATGATAGCGCTAAAAGTTGGTTAAGTATGTTAGAGATCACCGTCGCACGGCTTTGAGGGATTTTTATGATTGTCTGACTTCTAATTCTTTTACAGGGACATGAAGAAAACTTCTTTATCATTGTGACCTTGCGGCCTATAGACTCAAACATTTGAACGCATAAACTTTATATTCGATTAAGATAAAATTCTATAGGGATGTTATAGATCATGGTCGCAAAAACTATAGAAATTTTTATGAGGGCAGGACGCATAATTATTTTTTCTTTTCCTTTAAGAGATATATAAAACAGTATTCCCATACATTGATATCTACCAACTCAGAATTTGATGTTCGTCTTAATGATATTAAATTGTTAAACAAAAACTTCTTACACATACAACGTTCTATTGGGGGGGGGGGGGTAATTATACGAAGTTCATTAATTTATTTTAGAGAGCGAAACTATACATTTCAGAATTTTGTTGCCGAATTATAGTTACTGGAAATAACTTACTTAAAATTTATATTCTTTTACAGGGACTTACTAATGTTTGCATTGCTTTGAGCCTCTTTAAATGAGACTTGCTTTATGTGTTATTGCTAAACAGTTTGTACTGTGGTTTTGCTGTTGACAGCTGTTAATTAAGCTGTGTTTATTGGTGGAATATAAGCTGATACTCAGTTTATAGACTTGTATTTTGCTGGAACTTTCTGTAAATAAAACTCCTGGATTTTTAGAAGTTTCGCCTCTCATTCTCGGACATTTTACGAACCCTCGAGTACGCAACAATATATTGTGTTAATCAACAAAGTAATATGGAAGCACGATTTCTTTTAAAAATGCCATCTATATTAAAAAAAGAAAGAAAACCCTTTTGCATACAGATAAAATCTTATACATACATCACTGATACATTTACACGCAATAGAATTCTTAATTTTAACAAGTGTCAAAGTTACATATTTAATTTGAAAGCAGCTAAAATACATTAATTTTAGAATAGATTATATCTGAGTATTATTTAATTAAAACTGAAATTTCTGTTTTGTCGAATGAAAATACATTGACAAACGCCCACAAAACGAAAGATCCCCCACAGGAACAGATAATATGAATGTCTGATAAATAAATTTTCAACATCTGAATAAAATGTTAATGATTCAATAAAATAAACAGACTCTTTAAAACTCTTGTGCAACAATAAGATCTAGTTATACGATTATATTAATCTAAGTGGTTTAATTAAACTTAAAATAGTGTTTAATTATATGCCAATGATTAATTAAATATAATACAAACATAATTAAATTTCAAGAAAAACTTTCAGGAATTCTTATCTCGGAGCTTTGTCGTGTAATTCCAGTTAACAACAATTAATTTCGAGACTTGAACTTATCAAATTTAGATTTTCGTTTTTGAAATAAGCAAAAAAGTAAAAAAAGATTAGAAATGCTTTACACATTACAATTTATAGTTTTGTGCATGGAATGATAAGAACTGATTACAATACACTTCCAATTTAAATGGTGATAAGAACTACATTCTCTTAGTAAAAGACATTAAATTAAATTTTGTTTTCGCAATTTGTCAAACTCAAAATTATTCAATTATCAAAATAATACTGTTATGTCACGTAGGTACTTCCTAACATAATATTTAAACTTTTGTATTTTCTTTTCAGTTAGTTATCTTACATTTAATTGAGACATATATATATATATATAATTTGCTTTATTTAAAAAGAAATAACAGGGTTAGGAAAGAATACGATATTTCGAAAGTCGTTACTAATATACGCTTCTTAAAATATTATTTTTATTATAATTTGAATGCAAAAAGTCTTTGCCAGACACTCACACAAGTAGATATTTTCTAAAAATGATCAAATCGGGTTCTGAACATTTCAAAACGTGTAAATACATAAAAAATAGGAAGTGGAAAATTTTTACGAAACCAATCGTTCTTCTATTAAATACAACAAAAATCTACAGTAACTTATTTTCAAATGAACATTTTTTATTAGGACTAGGGATGTGGGTTTTCTGGAAAATTTTTAAACGAAAAATTTTCCGGAAAATTTTCAATCTCTAAATTACGAAGGTTTTGTAAAATAAAACTAAATACAGTAAAAGCTACAAGTAAACAAAACTATTCAAAGAAAAGTATGAATAATTATTCAATAAAAAAAATAATAATAAACAAAACACATAAATTAACATTTAATGGTTTATTAAACATATATAAAGCTAGAAAGTTATAATTTTTAATGACTGTTTTGCATGTATAATGGTTGAATAATTTATATAAAAAAGGTGTCTGTGAATGTTTTGTAGCTGTCAGAGATCCTCACATATCGCTGCCAACAGCTGAACAACATTTTATTATAGGGAAAATTTTTATGAGAATAACTGATTTTTTTTTTTTTTTTATTCTGTTTCTATTATATTATTAAAAAAAATCTAAAAAAATTAAATTTGCCTTTGTTTTTCCCAAAATTTATTTAATTTTTAATACTTCATACTAAAGTTACAAAGTGGAAAAAAAAATCTGGAGTGGCTCCACTCGACTTTCCGAAGATTGAGTAATTAACAGTTTTGTAGATAAAGTAAAGAAAGAGGAGTTGTTAAACAAACAAAAGAGAGAAAACCATAATAGAGTGTTTGAGTATTTTTCTCCATATATTACACGATGTTTTATTTAACGCTACTGAACTTTGAGCCCTTGATTATAATGATAAAGAATTTTTCGTTGTGTCCCTGTAAAAACCTATAAATGCTAGATTAACCAAAATGCTTATATTTAATGCAACAGTTATTTATAATATTCATAAAATTTTTCAGCTCAATTGAATAAGGCATTTAGATGCTATCGCACCTTTAAAAATTTGGTCCCATAGACCATAATGATAAAGAATTTTTCTTTGTGTCACTGTAAAAAAACTGTAAGTGCTAAATTCACCAAAATCTATACAGTTGGTGCAACTGTGACCTATAACATGTGTACAAATTTTTTGCTTAGATTAATAAAGCGTTTAGACGCTATCGCACTTTTAAAAATTTGGCCCCATAGGCCATAATGATAAAGAATTTTTCCTGGTGTCCCTGTAATAAAACTATAAGTGCTAGATTCACCAAAATCTATAGGGTTCGTACTATGGTGACTTACAATATACATACCAACTTTCAGCTTATTCGAACAAAGCGTTTAGACGCTAGCGTGTTCACTTACAGACATACACACACACACATACATATATCATCGTAAAAATAGTGGAAACGGACTCAGGGGACCTCGAAACGTATAGAAACATCGAAGTCTCAAATTCGGATTCTTGACATGATTACAATACTTTCCTCACTATAATGTTCGGAAAGTAAAAATGATCAAAGTTCTTTTTTGCAGTTTCAAAATAAAACATTAAAAAAAAAAAAAAAAAAAAAAAAATTTTTTTGAAAACAAGAACAAATTTAACAATTATGAATATTCTAAAACTAAACAAAATAAAAATAAAAAAAACAGAGGTAATTATCATAACAAATTTCTGAGAGAAGAATAATATGGGGTTTGGCTGCTAGTGGCAGTAAGATCATTGAAACACACATCCATATATATATATTTTTTTCCTTCAGTTTGATCGCTAATTTTTATCATGACCTTACTTTTTTATAAACAGTATAAGACTAAGTTCATGACTCAATAAATATTTATTTAACAAAATAGTATTAGGTACACATCTTTTTGCTGTTGACTGTACAAAGTAATTAGTAAGGTATGGCTCAGCTCAGACCATGCAAGAGTTCATTTCATTAAAATTCTTTTGATTTTTACTTTTTTCGATTTCTTCCATTTTTAAGCATAGTTTGCAAACACAAAATCATATTTTTTAATAGTTGGTGGTACTGGATAATGGATGTAATTCTCTATTTAAAAATAAAATAATAATAATAATTTGGAAGTTTGAGATTTATTTCATTATTATTATTTAACTTTGAATGTGACACCTTTATGAGATTTTTCAAGTACAATTCAATTTCGGATATTTTAAGCAAATAAAGAACTATTGAGTTCTTACAACTAAACCTCCAGTTACAAGATATGATGTGATTCATTTTATCAATTTGATTTCTTTAAATTTTAATCAAAATCTTGCTGTTTATTTAGGCAAGTAATTGTATTTCCTGTTGCTTGCATACAAAAAACATCTTTTTATTCCACATTAGAAATTAGTTTTAAAAAGTGATTTAAAAAAAACATAATTATGTTTTTATATAAGAATTTTCTCTAAAATTTTCAACAATGCCAATTTTGTAATTAAAACAGTTTTTAAGTTTTGCTCTTTTTTTTTTTTTTTTATTGAATATTTAACGAAGATTATGACAATGTCTTAACTTTCTGAGTTACTCTCAGAACCAGAGACCATAAGGTGACCTACCTAAGTCAGAACTGCTGCCTGACTTTAAAAATAATCGGCGTATCATTTATCAAATGAATGTTTTGAAAAATAGATACACCTGCTCAGCAGTATAGTAGAGCATTAATTTATCAATATATTCTTTTTTTTTATGTTGCCAAATGATTTATAATTATGTTCTTACAAACTTATTGAATGGACATTTAAAATTCTGATAAGCAACCACAGATTTCTTGTATTATAATAAATAACCTCTTCCTCGAGCAAGTTGCGTAACTTTCTAAATGATGACTTTAATCAGAAACTTTTGTTTTTCACACTGTATATAGTATTTCTATGACTAATAAAAGAAAATTTAAATATATCATGCAAAAGATTTACTGAAAAAATTGTTTTTTTGGTTGGAAAATTTTCCGGAAAAACATAGTAGAAAATTTTCTGGAAAAATTTCCACCCCAAATCACTAATTAGGACTGATAACTATTAGTCTCGATCTGGGATTTTTGAGGTGTCATTTTTTGATAGTTCCACTTTTTAGGGCCACCTCTATAAAACCATTTCATAAAAAAAAAAAACATATATATATATATGTATCTTTTTTTTTTCCCCTCTCTTTTTTTTTCCTCTCCAGACAATAGAAGCATATTAAAATTATATGTAAAAAAAGAGATAAAAACTCCTGTAATTCATATGTAATAGAAAAAAGGACGAGAAAATAACCTTTTTATTCTTATCATATATTACTTGACCAACTAATGTTTTCTTGTTATTGTAATATATTATATGCACTGTAGAAAGTAAACAAATTATTTCTAATTTAGATATCCATGTTCTCTTTAGTAATCAAATAATGAACACACGTTGTCCCATATTAATTGGGAGAGTAAAAATATGCCATATTGCCCACAAGGGGGAAAAATACAGGAAAAAAGACATTAATAACAGAATAAATTCTTGAGAAATTAGATTTATTCAGATAATCCACTGAAAAATATAAAATTTGTAAATGGCGATAAAGTAAAATAAATGATAAAAGGTTCAACCCCCCCCCCTTTTTTTTTTATGTATAGATGCGTGACACTGATGTTAACTAGATGAATCGATATTCACATTTTGAATCAAGAGAAAATAATTAAAAATTAAATAAAAAGGAGCATTTACGTATCTGGAAATTTATGTGAAATTGGCATCTTCCCATATGTGCGATTCCCATTTGCGCGACATCTCTTCCCACTTACGCGATACATTATAATTCGTAAAACACCTTAAACAAAAGCGAGAATCAGACATCCGAGTTAAATTCAACATCCACGAAATTTTTAAAAATACAGTAGGATCTCGATTATCTGCGACGTTATTGAGACCGAACTAACATCGGATAATCGAAATTTCTGGATAATAGAGACTTTTTTCAATAATCATCTGATTTAATATATAGCATCGCCGTCGAACTACTTTTATTACTATTTAATCACCTGAATAAATATCTAAATTCAAATTATGCATGAAAAGTTATTTAAAAAATTTGCAATGGAAGATTCATCTGGCGTAAGCTGGTGTGCACAGGGAATGGCGGGAGCTCAAAATAATTTGAAAGGAATTCTAAGAAAGAGGAAATGAGTACTTGTAGTTCAGAAAGAACGCTTGCTGACACAAGGAATATGAAAGTTAAAAAAATAAAATAAATAAATATATAAATAAAAAATAACAAAAAGTATTGTTCAAATAGGTGTCGGATAACAGACATTGAAAAGGTCCGGAAACCGACGTCGGTTAACGGAGAGCTCCGGTTAAACGAGGGTTGGATAATCAAGATACTGCTGCATATGTTTTAAACTTACCGTAAACATTACCGTTAGGAAATAAAGCTTGTACGGCTGAAATAACTCGGGAATGAAACAGTGGCGAATCCAAACCTTTTTTTTTTTTTTTTTTTTTTTTTTTTGGGGGGGGGGGGGGTAAAATTTTTAAGATGTTATTCCAGATTAATGAAAATTTTACAATTGTAATATTCAATTGCGAATGTCAGTACTTTTTTTTTTTTTTTTTTTTTTTTTTGGGGGGGGGGGGGTTTAGATCTGCCACTGGAATGAAATAAACATATTTTTATACAATTACAAATACTACTTCTATGAACTGACTAGTTGTCGTCGTTATCAAGTGAAAAAAAGAGTAAAACACCTTCACAACCGGTTCTGCAATTTACGGTCGCGCAAATGGGAATTTTTCATCCCTTCGCGCAAATGGGAATCGCGCAAGCGATACCAATTCGTTAAATTATGAAAGCTCCATTGGATATTTTATAGAAAATTTTACCCAGTAAGATTTTTCTTTTTAAATACGCAATAATATAAACCTATAATGATGAAGCTAATGTAAAATAATTTGAATTTTATCCCAACTTTAATTCAATATAAAATGTGAGATACTTCGATCGATACATACATACATATATATATATATATATATATATATATATATATATATATATATAAATAATAGATAACGTAATAAAAATTAATCTTAAAATTTAGCAATTAATAGAACCAAAACAATAACAGCACACTAAAATATAGAACTGAATTTAACATAGAGGAAAGAATGATACAAAAAGTTGCGATATAGATAAGGAACCAATGAGTTACCATATTAACTTAAAATACTTACGCCGCCCTGAAGGATAATAAAAAAGGACCATTAAACTTGTGAAAGAGAAAAAAGATAATAAACCACATAATCAATTGGATATAAATGCTTTAAATTAGAAGCATACTTTCAAGGGGCGCATACTTCATAAAGCAGAGAAAGCTGCAACGATTTCGTAAAACGATATTGCTAATCATAGCAATTTATATCATCTCACGCCCCGATCAATGCAGCAAAAAAACCATAAAGAATGAGAAAAAAGTGAAAAATTAAATTAAAACAAAGAATAAATAAATATTAATTAAAATCTTAAAGGAAACCAAAGTAATAACCTGAAATAATCAGAGTATCCACATGGAAAACAGTTAACACAAACTGGAAAAATGGTTGATGCCAAAACCTAAATTGAAGTTAAAATAATAGCTCGACAGATATCGATTAATCGAAAATACTTCAGAACAATTACATTAAAGATAAAATACACAGAGTAAATATTAAATGATAATGTTAAAATTAATACTAGTAGAGTTAAATTAAATCGTACCAAAAATAATAATAATTAAATCGTTATATATATACATATTTAAATATCTAATTCAAGGAATAATTTTTCATCATATAATTATTGGGAGATTTAAAATGTATACGTGCTGTATGAGAATGAATCTGTTCAAATGATTAACGTCTCTACGAAACAGGTACTGACTCATCTCTGTTAAAAGAGTATCTAGCTTTGATTTTTTTAAAGATTATATACTTATCTCTTATTCTTTAACCGATCTACTACAATGAGGATCAATTTTCCTTTCCACGGAGGATCAAAATTGTGATGGCATGTTTTCGGACCACTCCTAGGATGTGGGGGATACCCAGACCATTGCCGATTGTTCTCTGGGTAGTTCTGTTGTAGTTTTTTTTTTTTATTAATCTTATGTTTTCTCTTAGAATTACGACATTTGAACTTGAATGAAATTAATTTTTAATATTATTATTAAAAAAAAAAAAAAATAAATAAATAAATAAAAAAAAATCCATGTATTCAAAAAAGATGCTTAAAGCCTGATAAAATAGTAGTTATTAATAGTAAAGATACATTTTAAAACATAATTAATAAAGCAATTCTTTTTTTTATAACAAAATAGTTTGGCCTACAAGATTTTCTTTTTTCATTTAAATACTAACTGAAATTTTAGTTTTTATCCAATAGTGAATTTATCAAAAGATAAAATCCATTGTGTAAATAAAATAAATAACTCTTTATAATCAGGTAATGTCACTCGAACAAATAAGACAAAAATCTTAAGTTAACAGCTTTACCTAAGTTTAAAATTATTTATAAATTAAAAACATTTATGAAACAAGATTGTGAGTAATTGTTCATCACCTTTAATTATCTCAAATATTAAAGTTTAAATTCTTTGGGCATCAAATATCTAAATGAAAGTTAGGTGAAATGTACTTCTATTTTCATAAAATTTAATTATTGTAGGAGGTATTAAGTTCTTAAATCAAAACTTACTTTTGTCATTAATTCCGAAAATTAAATAATTAAAAATAAACAAAAACAAAAGATTCCAAATTAAAACAGATTTTATTTAATGAGAATGAAAGTATTTTAAATTAAGTTTACATTATCAATAATATTATTTTCAGCTATTAAACAATTATAATTCGAGTAATTTTATCAATGTCCATATTAACTAACAGGGTAATTTTACTTTTATTTTTTTTAAAGTTGTAATTAATGATAAAATGATAAAATTAATGTTCATAAATAATAACATCTTTTATAAAATTTAGATCTTAGTAATACCAAAATTATACTTTTCAGGGACTATTATGATTCCCTCTAGGTCATCGTTTGCTTCGATTGCATGAATTCACGGTATTTAGCAAATACAATAGACATTTCCATATACTTTGCAGAGATTGCAGACCATTTTCAGTCTCATTATCTCCATACAAACTTTTCAGTAGTATAAATGTGGATGACCGACATTGTCAAAATAGATTATTACTCACATACGAGCATTCCTGATATGTTTGGGTTTCTATAATGGCCTAAAAACCACATTTCACTAATTTCAGAAAAAAACGACCGATGACCCATTCTTTTAAAACAGGAACACAACGCCTGGAATATACATTGCATAAAAACTGCTAAGAAAGGGAATTTTTAGATAATTAATCACATGCTATTAAATGAAGAAATGAAACTAAGCACATATGTAATACATGTGGAGTGTTACATTTATTGTGGAAAATGGTACAGATTTCCCCCATGAGAAAGCGGATTAAAAAAATATATAATATATACAGTTCACTTTTAAAAATTTTCAGAGTCATAAAAAAAAGTACACTGTAAAAAATGCCCTATTTGCTGCCAGAAATTCTCTGTGATTTGAGAAAATACGTCCTGACAACGTAATTTTTTCGTAAATTACACATATTTTCTCATACTACAGAAAATTTCTGGTCTGGCAGCAAATAGGACGTATTTTTTACAGTGTACTTTCTAGTACTTCAAAAGTTACCGAGATAAATTTTCAAGTGGCCGCCACTTGGAAACAATACAGAGGAACAAGTTGCCCAGCAAATACATCCAAGATATTTGAAGCATAGGTTCACTGTCCAATTATGGTTCAAATCAGTGCCGTGTTTCAAAAGTTATTATGGTAAATTATCAAGTGGCAGTCTAAGTGGCTGCGACTTGGAAACAAAATGGCGAAACAACTTGCCCAGCGAAATCATCCAATATATTTGTATGATAAGTTCATTGTCCAGTTCTAGTTTAAATTAAATCAGTATTTCAAAACTTATCGCCATAAAAAAATTTCAGGTGGCACCACTTGAAAAAAAAAAAAAAAAAGTGGAGTGAGATGCTTATCTGAAATATTTGAATGATAAATCCACAATCCAAATTTGATGCGAATTGATTCAGTATTACTAAAGTTGTCATAATGACAAATTTGCAAGTGGCCGCCACTTGGAAATAAAATTGCGGATCAAGTCACCAAGTGAACTTATCTAAGATATTTGTACCATAAGTTCACTATCCAAATTTTATTTGAATCCGTTTAGTACTTTAAAAGTTATGATGATGACATATTTTCAAGTGGCAGTGTGATTTCAAGTGGCTGCAACTTGAAAACAAGATGTTGGAACAAATTGTCCAGTGAAATCATTCAAGAAAATTATAGGACAAGACCACAGTCCAACTTCGGTTCGAATTCAATCAGAATTTAAAAGTTATCATGTTTATAAATTTTCAAGTGGTAGCGTAAATTTAAGTTGTCTTGTTTAGTTTATAACATACGTACTTTGTTAAAAATGGCGGAGAAATTTCGTTAATAAACTTGGTTGTGATCCTTATAAAGTCTATATGCGTGTACAAAATTCAAGTAAATCCAGTCTTAAATACGATTTTTACAATGTAAATCTGAAATTTTCAAGTGGTCTCCACTTGAAAACAAAATGGCCGAGCAACTTGGTTAACAAATTCATCTAAGTTATTTATAAGATAAGTCAAGACACTGTCCAAATTTTGTTCGATTTGGAGTATTATTTCGGAAGTTATTGTGATTTTAAATTTTTAAGTGGTAGCGTGATTTCAACTGGCCCCGCTTAACTTAAGACATCTACCACTTTATTAAAAATGACGGATAAATTTCATTAATAAACTTCATTGAGACCCTTATGTGGTCTATATTTGTATCAAATTTCAAACAAATTCGGAATACGCTTTTTACAATTTGAATTTGAAAATTTCAAGCGGTCTCCACTTGAAAACAAAATGGCGGAGCAACGTCGTTAATAAACTCTTCTAAGATATTTATAAGATATGCTAAGACACTGTCTAAATTTGGTTAGATTTGGAGTATTATTTCGGAAGTTATAGTGATTTTAAATTTTCAAGTGGTAACCTGATTTCAAGTGGTCCCGCTTAACTTAATATATCTGCCACTTTATTAAAAATGGCGGATAAACTTCATTAATAAACTTCATTGAGACTCTTATGTGGCCTTTATTTACATCAAAATTCAAGCAAATCTTGCTTTACATATGCTTTTTACAATGTCGGTTTGAAATTTTCAAGTGGCTGCCACTTGAAAACAAAAAGTCGGAGCAACTTGGTTAAAGAACTCATCCAAGATATTTATAAGATCAGTTCACTGACCAAATTTAGTTCGATTTGCGGTATTATTTCGGGAGTTATCGTGAAGACAAAATTTTCATTATAGATAGATATATAGATATACAACAGATAAACGAAGTGATTGCAATAGGTCGATTTCTAAAGAAATCAACCTAAAAAGGAGGTATTTTAGCAACGTTGAATATTTATAGCATTTTAGACTTTAGATTTACTCATTTTTTCTATTTAAATAAACCGAAACTTGTCCACTAACCATATCTCTACGTTTACAAAGTTTTTTCATCCCAACAATCATTAAATAAATAGACAGATTTATTAATATAATGTTTAACAAAAAAGGGCATATATTTGTTAATTAAGTGATTTTGTTATCGTTTCCAAAAAACAGCCCCGTTTCCAAAATAAAAATATCTCGTATCTAAAAATAAACAAAAGATTAATGAAAATACAATAAATTATTAAAACTGTAAGTTATACTTTCAATTTGAAATTAGTTTACAGTATTAATGTATAGGAGGAATTACTCAAATTACATTTTATTTTAAAAAATAGTCAAAAGAGGAATTACTTGGCAAATGGAAGTTTATTATTTAATTTAATCAAAAGGGAAAAAAAAATTTTTAGTTACTGACAAGCGAATTTAAAACTTTTAAAAGGAAATTCTAATTAAAACACAAAGTAATTATTTTCAATTTTATACTCTCTTAACGCAAGTGAAATTTAAAAATACCTTTATTCCACTAATACACGTTTAGTCAACTTAGAGAAGATTACTAATGACAAAGGACAAATCAACAGAGAAAATTCAGCAGATTTTATTATTAAAAAGGTTTTAATATAGGCAACCACAGAGTACTTAAGGTAAGAAGAAAATATTCCATATATTGTTTTGGACTTAAGAGAATAAAAAATATGAGATTATAATGACTTTGATGCATCATTTCAAATTAAGGAAGAGTGTGGAAAAATTTAACCATATTTTACGCATTAATGTCCAAAAGTTCATTAAATCTGGCTTAAAGTTATTAAGAAGGTAGAGTAAATTTTTATTAGGAAAATATCCAACTGTAAACGTATTTGTAAATGAAAAAAAAAAAAAAAAAAAAAAAAAAAAAACTAAGTACATAATTAGTAAATATTTAAATGCTGATTTCGAAAATCTTTTTAAATAATAAATTTACGAAAGATTTAACTTCCTGGCATTTAAAATTGACAAATAAATAAAATATATAGTAAATGTTTTGTATATAATGATAAGTACGACATAATGGCATTGCTGATGTTAAAGGTTTGTTTTGAAAATTTGTCTTCGAAAATTTTTAAAAAACTTATAAATACAGAAGAAAAATACTTTGCTATAAAAATATTCTTCTGATTTACGATTTAACCCTTTAAGTTCACTACTTAATTTATTTTAAAAATTACTAAACTAATTTTAAAAATGGCTTTTAGACACATAGCTGATCATAAATATTTAAAAAATAAAAAATTAGCATTGCTCCTTTTCGAGAAATTTTTGGTTTGAAACATCTATAACTTAACCTTATTAAATTCAAATAATATTTAATTTTATAAATAAAACACTTTGTAAGTAAACATTATCGACTACGAAAACTCGTATGGCTGAATATCACATAAATGTGCATTTTAGTGTTTCAGGTCTTTATTATTAATTTTAAGCAAATAAATTGTAAAATTTTATTATTATTATTTAGAAGTGCCTTTTTAAAAAAGCATCAAATCATAAAATGTGAGTTTATAGCAATTTCAGTATTTTTTAGAAAATTTTAAACCTTATAACCGTCATTTTCGTGACTGTCTCCAAGACCAAATGTTTACATACAAAGTATGTTTTTTACTAAAAAAAATAAAATGATAATTATAATAATTGTTAATTCTTGTAAAAAAAACTATTTGTTTTCACAGGAAATTTTTTTTTTCTTTTTAATTACGTTAATTTTCATGCATGTGTAATTAAAATGCTTGTATGCAAGTCTTCACGTCATTTTCGTGACACATGAAAATAACTTCATATATCATCAAGGGATGGTGCCACCATTCACTTTTTTTAAAGTTTAAGATCAGAAATCAACATTGACGATATGTGGGGAAAAAAAATCTCAAGAAAATTGAAAACAGGTAAGAGTTAACATTATTTTTATTGTTTACATGCTGTGCGTACTTTTATTGCTTGTCATTTTCGAGATGCATAAAAAATAAAAAATTATTATTATAAAATTTAGAACAAAGTTTTATTTTAATATAGAATGACGACCAGAAGAAGAAAATGTGACGATATCGGCTTAGTGAAAGCATGTTTTTCAGTACAGAACGAATTATTGACGATTTGTCATTTTCGTGACGGTCATTTTTGTGACGTCACGAAAATGACATTTGTTGGAGATTTACTATTTTGTAAGCCCTGGATTTAAATAATTTTTTATTTTGAATTAAAAGATTTGTTGGTGTAGGATAAGCTTTATATTTAAATATTTAAAGTACTTTCCGGTATCCAGGTAAATATAAAAAAATTACATACGACATTAATATTAAGATACAATTAAAAAAGCAAACTTTTATTTATTTATTTAATTTTATTTATTTATTTATTATTATTATTTTTTTTTTTTTGCCCCCTTTAAGGTGTCATTGAGAATGTTACTCAAAATATTTTACTTGTGTTATTTATGGCAAGATGCAGAAAAAATAATTTGCATGGCTTGACAAAGAGGATGTCCATGAAATTCAAGTGCCACATATTCTGTGCAAAATTAGGAATTCTCCTGAACCTGCTTCAAATAGATATTTTAAACTTCAGGATGAAGATTTTAATAATGTTCAAAATGCTTTTTCTGAATTTAATTCAGTTAATCATTAAACTTGTAACTATAAGGATTTTAATACAATAAAATTGCTTGATATTCTCATTATTGCTCTTTCTTTTCCCTTCACAATCTTTTCTCTATTGTTCCAATATGTTCCATTTTTAATATTATATGGTCCTATTGCATTGACAAACAATGTTATTTCAGTGAAAAATAGTCATTTTGACAAATATTGTCATTTCAGTGACAAACAGTCGTTTCAGTGACAAACATTGTCATTTCAGTGACAAACCAGTCATTTCAGTGACATCATTTTTTGACATCTTTAAATGCTATAATTAAAAATTTAATGCAAGTAAACTAATTATTTCCAGTTTATAGTCAAGAGGTATGCAGTCTATGATATTTCCCATTGATATAATTTATGTTTATAAAAAAATAAATTTAAATTTATTTATTTATTTATTTATTTTTTTTAATTTAAAATTTTTGGGTTTTTTATTTTATTTTATTTTTTAAAATGGGAAGAACTTTTTAGAAAAGCCTAAGTCTTGTATTTTTTAATGAATCTGAACCACAAAAAAAAATTTTAAATGGTAATTTTGATTTTATAAGATAATTGAAATTATAAATTTTTATTGAAAAATTTCAATAAAATTTTAAAAAATTATGTTCGATCTCTGTCAAACTCAGAATTTATTTAAGATGCACTTACGGACTTATTTTCAAAAATTCAAATTAAAATACAAAGTTTGAAAAAAAAGTTTAAAAAAATCCAAAATGCACACTTATGTGATATTCAGCCGTATAAGTTGTTTCAGGTGAAAATAATAATCCAGCTCTTCATTAAATTAAATAAAAAAAAAAAAAAAAAAACTAAACATGAATGCATCATTAAACCAGCAATTCGCACGCGCGCACGCTGAGAAACTTCAAGTGACTTATGCATTTAGCTTTCTTTGAAGCATTATTTGTTAATTTTTGAAACAGTGTTGCTATCTACAAACAGAAAAGGAACAAATGTTTAAAACCTGATTAAAACAAGGGGGAAATGTTAAAGAAAAAACTGCTGCATAAAAATTGGTAAATTATGCCAAATGTTTGTTTTCGCTGCGAAGCCAATGAACGTTAAAGGGTTAGTTAAAAAGTCGGCGACATCCCAACCATGCTCCCTAATGCATAGACTTTTTAAAATTCAGTTACATTTTAAACTTAAGTTCATTTAGCACAGATCATAGATATAGCTCGAAAGAATCCGCATTATACTTCTACTTCGTGAAAATAAATATTTCATAACTTCATGTAACTTGTAACGTTTTCCTATATTTTAAAGTTGTAGGTGTTTATTTCTTATTTATACTTTTATATAGCTTTATATAAAAAGTTATTGAAAAAAAAAATATTTTAACATTACTTTTATCTTCAAATAATGATCTTCGTAATAATAAGAGTTCCAAAACTAACACTGAAAATTATGTCATAGCTAAAAAAATGTATATAAATACATAAAATTTTATCCACGATTTTCATGAGTTTCAACTGAATAAAATAATGAAAAAAAGATAATTTTACGGTAAAACTTACATTAGAATCGCAACAATGCATTGAAATACAGAAAATAAAATTTATTCTTCGTTTGCATAGTTTTGAAAGATTTGTTCATTAATTCAAATAAATTTAAATACGTCTGAGAAAAAAAAAAAATAATAAATTAACTATGTAAAATTCAACTACGGCATGAGAAATTAATAATATAAATAAATAAATGGACATGTCTTTAAAAAATTATGTCATTTATAATTTCTTGGAGATTTTTCGACTTCAAAACGCATAAGTATCAATCATTATGTAAAAGATGAAGCCAGTTGCTTTAAATATCATGTAAACTAATGTTTAGTAAATTGAACAGGTAAGAAGAAATAAATTTGGAAATGTAACTAGAACGCTAACGGGTACAGACCGACTAGTTATTTAAACCCTATAAGCGTTAAGCCCATCTTTTTCCGACATGCATAGTCAAAATAAAAGGCTGGTGTAGCTAAATTTTGAAATATATTTTGCTTTTTTTTTTTCAAGAAAATAAGATTAATAAACATGTGTAGTATACAGTATTAAAATTCTCATATTTATACTGTGCATAGTATTAATTTTATGAATCATTAACCAGATATACCGAAAAACGGCTAACGCTAAAAAGGGTTAAAAAATAATTAATTTGGAAAAGAATTACTTTGTTATAATTAAGAACTTTGATAAGTCACTATCATTTTGCTAAAAATACTCTTCAAATTTACTATTTAACACGTTGAGTGTCATGTCAGCCATCGGTGGCTGACATTGAACTTTACGTTTAGGCCGCGTCAACCACCGGTGGCTGACAATGTAAAATATGATATAAAGCTGCACTGTTAAAAATTTCAACAGAAAATTTTGTGTAATCTATTATCTTAAGTCTTACGTAAAATTACAGAGGAAAATAAACGGAGATGTTAAAAAACTTATTTTATACATTCATTTTAATAACTAATATTAATTTTATTAATTATTGGTGAGAATATATTTCGGACTTTGAATGCTTTTTCTAAAGTAGAAATAGTCATTTTTAATTTTAATTAAAATTAAATAGTAAAATTACGTAAAAATACAGAATAAAGATTGAGAATCTCGATTATTCACTTTTAAACTAAGAATTACTGCAAATTTACAGAGACTCTGGATAGATATTTACATTAAATTTACAAAATTTTTTAACAGTATGCGTCAACCTCCAGTGGCTGTCAGTGTAAAATATTATATAAGGCGAAAAAAATTATATTGTTTTAAGTAATTAATGAAAATTTATTTAAAATTTACTTAATATTTATTTATTACAGGACATCATTAAGGCATTTTAATGGATTTTATTAAAACATACGCTAAACATAACGCGCATGGCCTGACGGGGATTTCCTTAAGAATTCACGTGGCACTCAACGTTTGAACATGTTGTCGACATTCCGACATGGCTTTCTAATGCATCGAATTTTTAAAATGCATTTACATTTTTAAATAAGTCCGTACGGCACAGGGTATCAATACAGATCGAAATATGCCGCATTCAACTTGGTGAAAATATACTACTTTAAATTTTATCCTACTCATAACTTAGTGTAATTTTTTTTTTTTTTTTTTTTAAGATGCAGATGTTTATTTTTTATTTATGCTTTTATATAGTTTCTTTATTAAAAAAAAAAAAAAAAAAAAAAAAACAGATGCGATTTTTTTTTCTTTTTAGACATTTGAATTTTTTAAAATGGTTTAACAAATATTTACGGTCACTGCAATTCTATTTTAAGTGATACACCGCAATGAGAAATTGGAATTCTAAGTTTCTTTGTCAATAAATGCAACACTATATGCCAAACTCAAATTAATATTATATTTTTTACTATTGTAATCTCCTGATTATGCCGCATTTTCTTGTTGAACTATACAGCACATGTGAAAAAGTGCAAGAACAGTTAAAAATATCCCTACGTTTCTTAAATTAGAAAAAAAAAAAAAATGCCTCAAACTAGCACTGGATTGTTTATTGGTAACTTTTGGAGACGAATGCAATAGACGAAATTTTTAATCGATAAGTTGGTAATTAAAATTGAACGTATAAGAAAAAATAGCTTAATTTGATTGTGTAAAACTTTAAGGTGAACAGTAAAAATTTAATTCTTTTTTCAAATGTATAAGTTTGAATCCTGGTTCAAACATGGATGTTATTCCTAGTGGTTCGAAATCAACTTTACGACATAGTTCCAGGTCTAATGACCTTATGTACAAAAAGTGACCATAGAGCACTAAACCAAAACAATTTAACTTTTCTGAAGTAATACACAATTACACAGTTAAATATGACTGTAATAATTCTTGACCTATAAAATGACCTTGAGAATTTAAAAGTCGTTTGGTATCTAAAAATGCTTTAATATTGCATAATATTTATTAATGTATTTTTTTTTTCCTTTTACTAGAAAGTTAGTTTTAAATCAGATTTTGACTTTCGCAAGAACATTTTATGAAAGTTTTACTAAGTACATATACCTATACAAATTCATTTATGGTTTTCAAAATATTCTACCTATCCTCTTATTTTAACTGGATCTCTGCATGTATGCATAGCTGGTTTCTATAAGCCTTTTCAAGCCAGCTTTTACTCGCTGCCTCGATTTTATTAGGCAATAAAATTCAAGAATGTCATAAAATGGGTTTAAGCAAAAGAATACTGTTGAATTTGTTATTCATCTGAAAGAATTCTACAATGATAAATCTTATGAAATATTATCGGGTTCACTTATTTCTTACTGCAATTAAACAAGAAAAGAAAAAGAAAGAAGCTGAACATATAAAAAGAAATGACTACTAAAATGTATTTTTAATTAAATCGTAGTCTTGCAGTGGAATTGTACTGATAAAGAAATAGATTGAAAGTTTAAGTAGTCACACTCATTTTGTAAAATGAGAAGTACAGAATCTAACTAAAGTAAGAAAAGTTATTTCTCAAGATTAAAAAAATAAAATAAAAATAAAAAAAAGGCAAAAGTGTTTTGAATAATTTTTGTAATTCGGAGGAACAATTACATATAAGCAATGCATGAAGATAATAAATAGACACGGGAGAAAAAAGCAAATAAAGTACAGTTTTTTCTTATTACAAATTAAAAGAATTAGAAGTTGTCCTTAAATATCTTATGATTTATGAAATACAATTCATGTCATGAATAATGTTTAATTGACACTTAAGATTATTAGATCATGTATTACTAAAAAGCATGCTTTTTTATGTCCAAGAGCAAGTACAAAGCACTTCGCACTTGTAAAGTCTGTAAAAACTCACATTCAATTCTTTGTGTTATTCAAAATTGAGACAAATTCTGTCTAACACAAAATCTCTTATATACAAGTCAGTTATTGCACGTATGTTAAAATAAAAAGATCTATTCATAGTTTATATATATATATATTACTATAAATGAGTTATAGAATAAATGAGTGCTAACATTTAAACTGAATTAAAATAACTTATTTGAGTGTTGTTGGTATTATCATGTATCTAATGACTGCTATATTTTATAACGTTCTTGAATTCTTCACTTATATGTGGGAATACTTTTCAGATAAAAAACAGATTTATATATATTGGGTGGGCAGATGTTTGATTAAGGAGGCTAGGTGGCGTTGTTGGTTGGATGGTTGGATAGGATGTTGAATTAAAAACTCAAAAAAAAAAAAAAAAAAAAAAAAAAGGAAGAAGGATTGCTGCATTTAATTTTATTTCAAAAATTAATTGTTTGAAAATTGGTTATTAAACAAGTTATCAAGGAATGACACAACTCAACTTCTAAAATGCCATTTTCTCCTGTTAAGTTCTCTGTTTTGCTTGTGTTTTGAATTCAGTTTTTGTGGCTCGTGTTTTGATTTGATTTTATTTTTTTCTGGTTGGTGTTTCAATACATCAGGATGGATTGTGTCTAAATTGCATCTCTTTCATTTCGGGGTGATTTTTTCTTGCGGGTTTAGGTTTTGATTTACTTTTTAGGTTCATGGTATGTTTTGTTTTTCATTGTTTCATTTGATTCATTTCGGGGTTCTTTTTTATTGTGGTTCGTAATCAATCAATAAATTTAATGGTTTCATTTTTCTTTATTTGCTATGGGGTTATTTATTTATTTATTTTTTAATCCATGTGTCTCCTAATCTGGTCTGGCAGGCTGGGGGAGTGTTGCCGGCGTAAAACTAGTTTAACCCCACAGGCAAGTTACAAGTCTTGCCGCCTGCCTCCTTCCTTCCGTTCTTAAGTTTCTTAAATTATTTTTTCATAAATTTCATTTCAGATTAAGTTTTTCTGTTAAGATTTTGTTGAGTTAGTTTATTGTTTCGTTTGTTTTGCAGGCTGTTAATTAACAAATTTGGTTTCTTTAAATATGTGTCTTCATAGCCTGATGAATTTTTTTCACCTATCTGAGCTCCTGCATAGATGGAATTTTTCATTATTGTTGGTCTTTGTGGTCTTGTGTCTGTTGCTTAGCTTTTCTACGCTTAATAAATCATTATTAAATATAAATATATATTTCGTTTGGCGTGTGTATGTCTCTTTGGCGAATTGTTTGACTAACTATTCTTCGTTCTCATTCTTTGCTTCTACTATCAAAAGGATTATTTATATATATATATGAAGCTGTTTCACATTTTTTCCCCCTTCTTAAATATAAAAAATAATTACTCTCGTTTTCTACAGTTTTTTTTTTTTTTTTTTTTTTTAAATATCGACTACGTTTGACTTTTGGAAGTACAACAATTTTAAAAGCAAATAAAGAAATTAAAAAAATATAATCTGTTTTCAATTCTTAAAATTTTGATTAAAAATATTTCATAAAATAAATCGGCAAAATTTTAAAGTAAAGTGACATTTAAAACAATCTTTAAGAAAGATAAATATTTTTCTAATAATTCGCTGGTTTCAAATTTTGCACTTTTCACAGCAGTTTTGCAATCGCATTGCACAAACAATCGCTGAACTTGCTTGGGATTGCCACTTCCTTCTTGACTAATATTGGCATTTTAAAATTTCATAGGTTACCTTTGGAGACTTAGCGGAAATTAACTACAGCACATTTTGAGGTTCAAATTTCTTCCACGAAAGTAATTAGCAGTCTGGTATTCTAATAAGATAGGACAAAGTTCTTTATATGAACAATTTTACTTCGTCAGAACAGAAACCTAATAAGACTTTAAAATGGCACATATTTCTTAGATATAAATATTGCTTAGAATGTAGCTGACTGAATAAATTTTTGATTGCGCAGACGATGGGGGCGTTCATATTAATGAACATTTACTTCAACTGATATTTGAAATAAATATTGAAGGTGTAAATTATACATTTTTAGTAAATAAAATTTGATTTATTATTAAAATTAAATTAGAAAACGTTTTATTAAGGAACTGCTGAAAACCGCCTTAGTATTCTTAAAAAGAAAATTTAATACACGTACATTTTTAAATAGTTGCATGGTTTATATTATAATAAATAAATAAACGTCAAATTAGCAAAAATTTCATGTTACAAATACTTTTTATAAATTAGTATTTAAAAGTTATAAAAATATGCACACATATACATTGAAAAGGTAGCAATATTAAGTATATAATAAAATTTCTCGAAAACTATTTAAATTAAAAAAGTACAATTTTAAATTAAAATAATTTTCATAATGCTTCTAGCAAACTAATTATTATGTTTTTCAGACGATTTTACATTATTAAAGTTTAACAATATATTTTAAACATATTTGTGTAATAGATTTTTTTTTTCTCTTTTTTTCTTTCTTATTTATTTGAATGTTGAAATTCAATGCAAATTTTTCCTTTATTATTTAAAATTATACTCTAATAAAAGTACATAAGTTTTGCATGCATACATATATAACTATAAAAATATATTAGAAATATATGAAAATATATTACCTAATCTATCCGCGATTGTAATGAAATGCTCGCCCTCTGGTGAGCTAAGGTGAAATTACAATTAACATGCATAACTTTCGAATTCATCTAGACGCCATTGCTTGCCGATATTTAGTTTCACATATATTTATTGAATAAAAATGAATAAATCCGGTAAAAAAGATAACACTTACTGTTGTGTGCCACAGTGTAACTCCAAAAATAAAAAAAATCCAGAATTAAGCTTCCATTTATTTTCAAATGACAAATTTAAAATTTCAGTTGCTTCGGCTAATGGAAGTAAAAAATTAATCAGATGATTTGAAACTAATATTTGTTCAGCTTCAGTTAAAAATCTACATCCGATCGAACGTTTAATAAACTGAAATATTTTTTTCCAAAAGCAATCAATTTTCCATGATGTAATGGCTGAGAAATTATAGCACGAATATTAACTAGTAATACAAATAGAACAAAAATTAATACACGTGGCCATTATATTTACTAACAACAAAGCTGAAAAAGCGCCATCTATCGATCATTACCAACGCGGATTACATACATTAGAAAAAATATATAAATATATTAGAAATGAGTGACAATGTACTAAGTTTATCTAATCTTATAGTGTAATTTTATAAAATACGGGCAACTATTTCTTTTAGATTTTTTTTACAAAATAGATTTTAAAATAATGGTAATTAAAAAAAAAAAAAAAAAAAAAAAATGTTTATTACTTTAAAAAAATGTGAAGAATATTTACAACTCAAAATTATAATGACTTCATTTAAACAGTAAAAAAAAGAAAAAAAAAGTACTATATAAAAGTACAATTTGTATGCAATTTATTACATACAAATTGCGAAAAAAATAAAATTAAATAAAATTAATAAGTAAAATTTAACCAATAGAATTTAACTTTGCGTGTCTGGTGCGGTGTCTATAGGGCAGTTCCTTGTTTGTAAACAAACATCTCAACTTTTATGAGTGGTTGGCAAAAAGGCTTGGGATCTCTTGATTACTTGATTACTACCAACGGAAAATCAATGGTGGGCGGGGCGCGGGAAAGTCGAGCGCGCTTTTTTGCCAACCACCAGACGTCACGAGGAAATGCTCTAAATGCTCTATAGAGCATTTCCTCGTGACGTCTGGTGGTTGGCAAAAAAGCGCGCTCGACTTTCCCGCGCCCCGCCCACCATTGCTAACCGCATACCGATCCGCCATCGCTATGCTTTTCCCAAGCCTTTTTGTTAACCACTCATAAAAGTTGAGATGTTTGTTTACAAACAAGGAACTGCCCTATAAAACAGAAGCCTAATAAAAATGACAGTTGCAACATATTTTCAGCATTAGAAATTTGATAAACAATTTCAATTATTTTCCTTGAAAGATGATATTTGAGTGTTTGGCAATTTTTTTAAACTTGCCAAAATATATTTTGAAATGAGGCAGGAAAACATAAAAGAAAATAACTATAATTAAAAAAAATATATAATAGGTGATTGTTTTTGCCATACTTAAACAAAATATTTATAAATATATATGTGCTGAACGACAGGAGTTAAATATAACTAAAAGACAGACCAAACAACTCAACGATCTTTTTTTTTTTAGTTTGTTTTAAAAAGAATCCTAGTTAAGAATAAAATCTTACACCATTTGGTAAACAGTCTTTTGCAAAATGACCCATAAATTCCCTGTTCAGTTTCCAGATGTTTTGCCTTTGTTTTAACAGCAGTATTTTATGAAAGTTTTTATGTCTTCTATTTTAGGTGTTTTGAGATTACTCATAATATGAAACCAAGGTATTTTTATTCAAATATTATTCAAGGACCATAAAGAAAGGAATATTTACATGTGTAAACAAGGTGCGAAATATAAGCTTTAAAAATAAAATTAATATGTATTTACATAGAATACATTTAGCCGCCTTAATGCTAGGATAATAAAACAGTTAATTTTGTTAAATCGACTCTTGGATTAAAAAAAAGGGAAAAAAAAGTAAGATTTTATAGCAATTAAAATGCACCGAGGGATTGGTGGGGGGAAAAGTAAAATATTTGGTAAGAAAAGACAAACACTATAGGGTAGGTGCTCCAGTGATTGGCATGCTCCAGTAATTGACATCTATCCCGAAATTATTAATAAATAATAAAAATAATAAAATCATAATTTACACATAAGAATTTTAACATTTTATGTCAAACACTGGAGCATAGGGTGCTAATAACTGGTAAAATAAATAACTAGCAGTGTCAAACACTGGAACATAGGGTGCCAATGACTGATAAAATGAAAAACTGGCAGTGTCAATTACTGGAACATTGAGTGGGTGTCAAATAAAAATTCATAAAAAAAAAATAATAATTGTTATCAAATGTATATATTTTAACATATATGTGGTTCTGAATGTCTTTCAAACCATATGTACTAAATTAAGATTTCTAAAAATATTTTCTGATGACTAGAACTTAAAAAACATCAGAGATTACTCTAAAAGTGTCAATCACTGTTGCACTTACCCTATATTGTAGAAAATACCGTATTATTTATTTATTTATTTATTTTATTTATTATTATTATTATTATTATTTTATTTTTTTATTTTATTTTATTTTATTTTATTTTATTATTATTATTATTATTATTATATTTTTTTTTTTTTTGGGGGGGGGGTTAGAAATGACAGTACGACCCTTCATCCAGCGAAAGAAGTAAGCAACCTAGAGACATCACAGCGGCAATGCACAATATCTAGAGAAGTGATGAGATTAAATATAAATAAATAAAACTGAAATTCATAATTATTGGGGCGATCAGAATTACACAAAAGGGGGGGAAAATACACCTTATTAATAAAACAAAATAAAGAAAATACTGCTAATAATAATAACCTGGTGTGGCTCCACACAACTCTCCGAACACTTAATAGTTTTCCAGACCAAATGTTTAAATCAATATATATCATTGAATAATAATTCAGTAAATAATCAAAGTAAAAAATATAATAAGGTGTTTGAATATTTTTCCTCAAGTTCGAATATTTGTAAAATGGACGGTAATGTATTAGAGTTCGTTTGAGAGTTTCTGTAAAAAATTTAAGAAAATTCCAGGAATCAATATTCTGCAGCAAACTTCTAAAACATTTAAGTTTTAGTGTCTTTTAAATAATTTTTTTAACGTCACATAATTAGCTCCACTACGATGTGATGTGTGCGAGTTATATTATACTTCCCTGTAAAAGAACTATAAGAAATACGCACAATAATATTTCATAATAATCATAAATTAAAGTAAGAATTCATAACAGAAGAATGTATGCAGAAAGTGATCATAAATTTAAGAATTTGACGCTAATAAAAGAACTTCAGTTAATTCGATATCATAAAAAGACAATGTTCCCTGTTACAAAGTTTGCCTATGAGATATTGTCAAATGAAAATGAGCCCGAGCCCTTTCAAAGATACTGCCTATGTTTATTTTGTTGAATAATGATCAAAAAACAGTTCATATTTTTCAGTTTTTTACTGAAAAGCCAATGATTTGCGCTTGTATTGATTTGTAAGCAACGGTTTTATCTAAAGAGTTATTCCGAAATAGCTATTTCAAATGACAACAATAAACAAGTTATATACACCTCGACATTCCGTCTGATTATAAAAATAAAATGGACGAAAAAGACATTTCTAATGTAAAAAAATAAAAAGTTAAGTAAATAAATAGATAAATAAGGAAACTTAATCTTTCATAATAAAAAGATTTTCACAGGATATTGTATGACAAAAAATTTTCTTTTCTTCTTCTTTTTTGTTTTTAAAGACTCTTTGCATTTATATTATTAGATATTTTAATCTTTTTCAAATCACAAATACAATACATTATGATTTTTAATTATAGATGATTATGAAACATGCTGATATACGACACACATTAAATATATATAATTTTAGACATATTTGTAAAAGCCTTTCAAATAGTTAAGAAAAATAAAAACTCAAAATGCGTAAAAAAGAAAAAAAAAAATATCACAACCCTATTTTGTGGCGAGTAAAAAAAAAGTTTCGGCGAGTGTAATCGGAGTTGAAATTTCGGGCCTTGACTTATAACATACCTGCCAATTTTGCGCTCAATCAAATAGAGCGTTTAGACAATATTGTGTTAGCTCTCACACTTATATACGCACATAATCGTAATAATAATAATAAAAGATCTCAAAACGTATAGACAATAGACGCACCATAATCTGATAGTCGATTTTTCCCCCACTAATACAATACTTTCCTTACATATATCCGGAAAGTAAAAATGGAAATATTAGAAGAAATTAAAACCAAAGAGCGAGAGAAAGTTGGGTAATTTCCAATCATTTGTCAGTAAGTATAATTTTTCAGACATATTCGTATTTACTCTAAGAATGTGTTTTACTGCATTAGATCAGTATTCCGTAATCTCACAACGCAAATCTAATATTAAAGACTACTTAAAACATGAAAAATGACATTATACAACAAACAGAACGCTAGAATTGTAGGAAATCAAATTAGTATTTACATTAACCATTAATCATAATGACTGTATTCATAGAATGTACAGTTATCGCACAGGGTAAAAATATGCTTTCTCTTTGTAGGCAATAATTTCGAAAATATCATTATTGCATCTATATAAAAATGCACTAAAATACTTATTTTAAATGGTGGTGAATTATATTAAGCACTACCATTCATCAGGATATATATATATATATATGTATATATAAAGGAGGCACGAATATAGCAGGAAAGCAAAGCAGCAACGAAAGTTGAAATAACTAAGCAATTCATTTCCCTTAGTTAAAAAAAGAAAAAAAAAAAAAAAAAAAAACACGAATGTAGCATGAAAGTAGCAATGCACACACGAAATAATTATTGCTTATTTTTGCAATAGGTCTCTATTTAGCTAGTCCTAGTGAGAAAAAAAAAAAAAAAAAAAAAAGGACGAGAGCACTAACTGATTCCTTACAGTCGTGAAATCTTGGATTTCTAAATTTCTAGTACGAAAAGTATACGAGGTGCCGATTTGATCATTTGTCATATTCAAACTCCAAAGCCTGATACCAGGGATGAGATTAGTAAAAACACAAAAAATCTGAAACTCTACGCAAAGGCAAGATGCTGAAATGAAATACGAGAATTTTGATGACAAAATCTATTATATTAGAGTAATAAATATTTATTTTAATCTTCAATGTATAAAAATGAAGATATGCAATATCAGGAAAAATAATCTGGTGTGTCACTCACACGACTTTCTCTTACCCTGAAATTTAATACTATAAATACAGGTTGGAGATTAAGAGGTAAGATAACGAGTACTGTTATGTAAACCTATGTTAGACAATTCATATTAAGCTTCTGAAGAGTTTTATATGATAATTAGTTCTGTGTGAGGGGGGCTACCGCCCCCCTCAACCCCCCGTTTCATTAATGCCCCTACATTTATATAGAATTTAATTCGGTTATTAAAAAATTTCTTTTTTTTTTTAAATAATTTATTAAAATTATTATTTAAAAAAATTATCTTTTATGATAAGGCAGACGATTTCCATATTAGAGAAGTAGTTTAACACAAAATATAAAAAAAAGTCCATTTTATTCTCAATATTAAAAAAAAAAAGTACGATTTTTTTTCTGTTTTTTTTTCGTTAAAAGTAAAAAAAAAAAATCGATAACTTTGTTGTAAATTATCGCAGATCGATGGTTCAACCATTCGTTTCAAAGGTATTTTCGAGCTCTTTTGAAAGATACCCATCATGAAAATTTACTCCCCTCGAGGGGGGACTTCCCCCCCCCCCCCCAGGGGGGGAGGCGAGGCTCCTACATACACAAAAAAATTTTCCTAGTTAACTGTCTCTATTACAAAAATTATATATTTGTTTCATTTGGTTTAGTGCAGTCTATAGACGTTAAACTCTATTTTCCTGCAATTTCCCCCATAGACGTAATGTATTAGAATTCTCTTGATTGTCCCTGTACACGAACCATTTGCTTGATCTTAACGAAAAGCTTACTGTAGCATCCCTATATGATACACATTTAGAATACCAAGTTTGAACTTTCTGCCATAATTTGTTTTTGAGATATGCTGATAACAGACAGACACACACACACACAGACACACCATTTGCTAAAAACATGATTTTCGTATTCAAGGGACCTCAAAACGTGTAAATATAACAAAATATCGCGTTCGAAAATTTGAGCCAAAAACAATACTTTCTCTACCTTATGGGTAAGAGAAAGTAAAAAAAGCTGAAAAATTAAAAAAAAAAAAAAAAAAAAAAAAAAAAAAAAGCTGAAAAGCTAAATGTACAAAAAAGCTGAAATCAGCTGAAAAATCTCATCCCTGTTACACAGACCGACTGTATAAAAAGACTTTCACTGCAACACCACCACCTCTATAAGAAAGAAATTTTTAGACTTTCCCCCAACAATGCGTTATTTGAAGATTTAGATTTTACTGTATAAAAACTAAGATACTAGTGACTTAGCAAAATAAATGCTTATTTCATAATTAAATCCCTAATCGCAGGCGATTATTTCTTTAATCACAAGGGTTTATATCTTTAATCACGGAATATATATTATTCACTTCGTGCAATATTGTCAGAAAAATGGGAAAATTGCTTATTCTCTTTAATTTTTGTTGTTATGGGCAGGTAATTTTAGTTATAAATAAGATACCTATAAAGCTACAAAGCTAGTTATTGAATTACCTTTTCAGATGAAAATTACCTATATGTTTCTTAATTATTTTCCCGAACTTTTGTGGGAGACGATTTCATTTCTCATCTAAAAAATCAATATTAGGTAAAAGAATTATTTTCTCAATAAAATGATGGCAGGCATTATAAATCGTTTTTGAGAATTATTGTCTTGAAGTTTTTGCATACACGTGCACTGAAATATAATAATTTTAGGCAAATTAAAATTTCTCAAAAACTATTTAAAATAAAATAAAATAAATAAATAGTAAATTTTTTGAAAAAAAAAAAAAAAAATTAGCAGATTCAATGCTCTAAAAAATTGCGTAAAATTTCAATATTAAAATATAACATTTTAATTATAACACTATTATATTTTTGTCCAAAAATTCGATATCAAGATTTCACCTGATTTATACGTTTTAAGGTCCCATGAGTCCAAAAAAAGTGGTTTTCGGCAATTGGTCAGTGTGTGTGTGGAATCTTCTGGCTATCATAACTGCGAAATTAATAAATATAGAACTACATAACTTCAGTATTATTGTAAATGAATCTAATTATTGTTTTCCGGTCAAGAATTGAGTTTTGGTAAAAATTTGTATCTAAAAAACGGCTCTAACGATTTTCTTAAAAATTGTTATATAAATCCATTCCTTTCTCATGTATTACGTGGTTATTAGAGGAAAATTAACATCCATCCTGCTTAGGTAGATCAGTTTTAGATCTCGGAAATAAGTGTTTCAAAAAATAATTCTACCATTTTATTTTCTTATTTTTTACCTCGCTATATGTAAGCTTTATATATATATATATATATCTATATATCTTCACACGTGTTTCAGTTTTCTGTTACCGGAAAAGTTTTAGGTGTCTACTTTGTTAGGTCAATTTTATGTCTTCTGATCACATTATCTCCCAAAAATGCATATAATACGTACAATAGTGGGTAATGGAAGTCGTGTGGTTATTTCACACTAGATTTTTTAAAAATTAACTTATCAATAAATCAACAAAGCAATATCCAGATATGTTTAGAATATAAATTTTAAACTATAATAATGTAAAATGGAAGGGGGAAAAATAAAAATTATGGAGCATTTTAAAAATAGTTTAACCAATTAATTTTCGAATGTCTTTAAATAATTTTGGAAATAATATTAGATATATTTTAATGAGTGTATAAGCAAAATTTCTCCAAGACAGTAGTTTATAAAAATTGTATATAACGACCACCATCATCCGTAATTCGAACAGTTACAAGTTTGAAAAATTTCTTTTAGGATCAAAGTTATCTTTCACTTTCTTAAGAGTCATTTAGTCATTTTTAAGAAAATGACTCAATATTTTCAACAGTTCTAAAATGGAAGTGTTATCTTAAGTAAGTCTCAAAATATACAAATTTTGGCGCCACTTGAAATTTTTGCTTGTGTTGACAAGTAATGTCGACAGATAGTAAGTACCATGTAAAAATTCTTGCAAGAGACGTGTGTGATCATAGTCGACATATTAAATGTTTTCTTAGGTGTTTGTTTATTCAACTCGCTTACACCCGATATCATCACTGCATTCATAAATAGGTTTTCGTATCCCATTCAAAAACTAACAGACAGATAACACGGACATGACAAATTTTAACTTCAAAAATTCTTATCTTATAGATATGGATAACATTATTTAAAAAGTAAATATTTTAAAATATGCATATTTAGATACCTTTTAAAGATAATGACAACATTTTATTTTAAATAATGCAAAAATAAGTAGTATAAGGGATAATACGAATTTTGCACTGTAAAGTTGTAAATACAGTGCCGGCAAAAAAAAAAAAAAAAAAAAAAAAAAAAAAAAACAATGTTTACACTTGAGCGGCAAGAAAAAAACTTTACTTGTTCAATTGCCATTTCCGCCATAAAAATGTGGCGAACCCCAGTGATGACAGTGTTGATAGGATAGGGAGAGGACGTCTGGGATCGACAACACCACGCGTCATCATTGGGGTTCGACACATTTTTATGGCGGGAACGGCAATTGACATGTAACGTTTTTTTGCTGCTCAAGTGTAAACTTTTTTTTTTTTTTTTTTTTTTTTTTGCCGGCACTGTACATGCAATAATTGTTTCGAACCAAAATAATTAAACATGGTTTTTCATCAGATAGTAAAATGCAGACACAAATTCAGCGTGTGTTGCGTCTTTTGCGCTGAAAGAGTGTTAAAGCCCCTGGCCATAAAACGGGAGGCAAAACTGAAAAATGCAGTAATAGTCGCGATAAAAATATATATATATATAATAATAAATAAACGTGCAATTACAATAACGGGAAAAAAAAAAAAAAAAACTGGCACCGGCCAAAATATGTATGAAAAATAGTCAATTTAAAGATATCGAGGATAACAAAAATAGGGTCGGAATGTAGGAATCAACGACAGGGCTTGCTGCTTTCCGTTTGAAACCATTACATAAAATTCCACTTCATGAAAGGAAGCTCTTTCCCCCCCCCCCCTCCCAAAAAAAAGCTCTTTTTTGAAATTCAAATTCTTAAAATAATCTTCTTCCTATAGTTCAAATTCATAAAATAATTCCCTTGCCAAAATTCAAATTCATATAAGAATTTTCTTCACGAAATTCATTTTCATTAAAAAAAAAAAAAAAAAAAAAAAAAAATCCCCTTTACAAAATTCATTTTCATTAAAAATCACACTCTTATAAAATTTTGCTTTATAAAATAAAAATGATCTTTTTGTAAAATTTGTCCCCGTTTTTCCTCAGTGTTATTTCAAATAACTGCTTATACTTGGTACAATGAAACGTTATTAACTTGACATTAAGCATGAAACAGGCTGGCTTATATAATGAAAAGGTTTTAAGTTACTTTACAGATATTTACAGAAATAAAAAAATTTCAGAAACTTATTTTTCACAAAAATGGACAAAAAATCAAAATCTGGATCAACGCCTGATCACCAGTTTTGTGGTGTATTTTTACTGAAGTTATATACAAGGTTGTAGCCAGGAAAAAAAAATTTCGGAGGAAATTCAAAATTTTAAAATTTAATGTATAGCATTAAAAATGTCTAACTCAAAAAAATTCAAACAAATCTGTAAAATTTCATAAGGTGTTTCACCTAACTGATTTAGGGGTTTGACCACTGATTTAGGGGTTTGACTTTTAGGAAGAAGTTACATTTACGGTCACTTATTGCACATTGAGACTTATGAAACTGGGACCTATGGATTAAAGCGTATTCTGTATCTTTACGAACATCCATTCTAGAACAGAATTTTGAACCCGGCATTTCACAGCTCGAAATCAGTATCCATTCGACTCCAGACTCAGTATTTAGGTCATGTATAAACGTCTAATTGTACATATCTTTTCTTCGTCACTATAAAGCCACATTTTGTTTTTAAATTTTAATTATTAAAGATATATTTATAATTTAACAGACTGATGTACAAGAAAGTCACGTGATTTTTATTTTTTATTTATTTATTTTATTTATTTATTTATTCAGCTGAAAACAATTACTAAAAATATGAAAAGAAAAGAAAGTGACGATAAAATAGTTTAGATTTTGAAATTGCGGTCGTCAAATGTTCGATGACATTAAGGGCCCTCTTCACTCACGGCCGCCGGAAGCCGAGATTTATGTTATTCTATGGGAAATTTTTCTTTACAAATAACTTATTAGCTAATACATATTTTCAAATTCTGTTTTCACATTCTGAAAATTCCCAGCTGTTAAATTGACGGACCTTTTTTAAAAATTTACTTTTTTTATTTTTTTATATTTTATTTTGAAGCGGCAAAATACGAATTTTCCATATGTGAAATTTTTTCATTTTGCAATTTCAAAATAAAATATTAAAAATTAAAAAAATACATTTTTAAAAAAGGTTCGTCAATTTAACACTTGTGAATTTTCTGAATGTGAAAACAGAATTTAAAAACATGTATTAGCTAATAAGTTATTTGTAAAGAAAATTTCCCCATAGAATAACATTGGTTCGGGCTTCCGGCGACGGTGAGTGAAGAAGGCCGTTAAGAAGCAGATAAGTATCTGGTGTAAATCAATATTTCTAAGAAAAAAGCGTAATGCTTTATCGAGTGAAAATTTTCTCAATATTTAGTTTAATCCCACGATATTACCGAAATACAAAAGGATATATTATAAACTTAATACAGTTGAGAAAATAATTTGTACCTATCCAGATTACAATTTTATTTCACGGAAAATTTATTAATTTTCATTCAAGGAATAATTTGAATGAACTTTATCTTGTTTGTAAAATACCCTCGAGCTAAGCCTTCAAAGTAACTCATGGTACGATTAATAAATTGATGAAAGCCAATCGTTTCCAAAATTTGATTACGAAGAATATGTATAATTGTGTGAAATTTTCAAATTTTTATTTTGTCTAATTATTATCAGGAAATACAAAATTGTAATTTTGGTGGAATATCATTATTAAAATATAACAATATTTATTTATTTATTTATTTATTTGTATCATTATTAAAATATAACTTCAAAATATATATATATATATTTTCTTTTTAAAGTCTTATAATATTTTTATATTGATGCATAAAATAAACCTAAACTAATATACCAATATATAAATTTAATACAAGTAAAAGCAATGTTAAAAGTAAAGACAATGTTTCATTTTTATCTCAAGAATAAAAAATTTAAAAACAAGTCCTTCCGGCTCATTTGGAAGGGTAGGTTGATTTCTTTTTTCTTATCAAGCAGCCACCATTTTGAAACAATCTGGTGGCTACAAATTATTAATGGATATGGTAGAAATATTGATGTGGACTATGCACACATGGAGTTTTATGCAAATCGATTCATAAATACCTTTACATGTAAATTTGAAATTTTCAAGTGGCTGGCACTTAACAAGATAACGGATCAAGTTGGCAAGCAAATACTATCTCAAATGCATGAAAGCAAAATTGGCGGGGCAACTTGGTTAACGAACTCATCCAAGATATTTATGAGATAAGTTCGCTGTCCAAGTTTTGTTCGATTGGAGTATTGTTTCGGAAATTGCCGTAATTATAACATTTTTAAGTGGTAGCCTGATTTCAAGTGACCCTGCTTAGTTTAAGATATCCACCACTTTCTTAAAAATGGCGGATAAATTTCATTAATAAACCTTGTTTAGACCCTTATATGGTCTATCTATACATCAAAATACAAACAAATCCGGTCTTAAATACGCTTTTTAGAATGTGAATTTGAAATTGTCAAGTGGTCTCCACTTGGGGAAAAAAAAAAAAAAAATAGCTGAGCAACTTGGTTAACAAATTTATCCAATATATTCAGAGACTCCAACATCCTAATTAATATTCCGTAGTGTTGTTAGTCACGCCCTTTTTTACACACCAGTAAATTTTTAGAGTAATAGTCTCCAAATTCAATTACGATTGAATAAGAAGAAAAATACTCTAAAATGATACTGGTGTGAAAAAAAAGGCGGGGCTAACAATACTACGGAATATTAATTAGTATGTTGGAGTCTCTGTATATTTATAAGATAAGTTCACTGTCCAAATTTGGTTCGATTTAAAGTATTATTTCAGGAGTTATCGTGATAACAAAATTTCCATTATCTATATGTGTATAGTATTAATATAAAACATAGTGAAAGCCGCGCACCTGATGATCACTGAAAACACATACCAATAAGAATAAATTTTTGACAAATTAAAATTACCTTAGAAGACTGACTTTTAATTGTTGAAACAATTTTTACTTACTGATCCCGAAACAAGATAGAAACAAGCAATGGGAAAATAAACAATTAAGACACTATATTAGATGAATTTTAAGTAGGAATAGCTCAGAAAGAGGTGCAAAAAACTCATCAGGGGAGACCTTTTTCATCCTTGAGAACCAATGCACGATTTCATTACGCTAGTGGCTATAGTAGCAAATCACTAGCATATAGATAGATAAATGAAGTGATTGCAATAGGTCGATTTCTAGAGAAATCAACCTAATATTCAAATGAATTTCGCTAGCTATTTCTCTTGTCTGAATGAAGTAATGATAAGACTTTTAGATTGCAATTGTAGTCGGTGCGCAACATTATATTTCATACATATTCCCTTTTCAAAAGATTTTACTTTTTAAAAATCAATAAACAAAAGATTTATTAAGAAAAAACAAAAACACAAAACAAAATTTAAATTCTCTCATAAACAGAATTTAATTTTGAACAAGAGGACTTTAACTATCTTTTAGCTGGATATTGCAGTACGTATCCTGTTTCACTTAAGTTGGTCTACGGAAAAAATGATCATTTTTTTTTTTCTTTTCTTCACTGTAAGAATAAGTTCTCTCGCCCTAATACGAGTCTAAAAGTTTCATTTTCTGAAAATCTATGGGTTGGGCTGAAGGTGTTTTACGCCGCATTAGTGCTATACGGTATTTGCAACTGGTAACGGTACTGAGACTCATCCCTAACAGTGGTCCGGAGGCATGTCATCACAATTTTGTTCCTCCACAAATATTTATCAGATGTCTAATGTTATAAAAGTGTGACTATAAAGAAAAAAAAATGCATCTTATATTCTATAAAAGGAAGTAATTTTTATATAAAAAGGTCTTGTAGACATTTCAGTCCTTTAGTAAAACTAAGCCACATTTTGATTTTATCTATTTTTGTATCTGGAACCTTTTCTTGCCAGTTTTGACAGACTTAATTATTTCTCTTCGTAGACGTTAGACTCAACAAGAATAAATATGGTGTGTGGAAGATGTTGTAAACCCACCTAAGAATAGTACAGTTTATTTTATTGTTACTTTTAAACGCATCGGCATCGCATACTATTCTATTCCTGACCAGTTAGAATATTTATTTTTAGAAAGACTTGTCAAAAAATAATGTACCGTAAAAATGGATTGACAGCGTCTGGATTATAATACATGAAATTTTTAGGCAAAAAACAAATGACGAAAACTGGAGGGGCTTCTTATAATTAAGAATTTTTGTTTGAAAAGTTTTTTTTTTTTTTTTTTATTTTTATTTTTATTTATTCTTTTTATTATTATGCAATATCAGTTTATCAAAATTAAGCAGTTAAAGTCTTTAAAAAAACAATTGCATTTTCTGCAGTTTACTGACAAAACGCGATATTTTTTTTCGGCGAATTGTTCAAATGCGGAATTAATCGCTACTGATTAGAAGAGAAAAAAAAAAAAAATCTTTGATCTTAACTAATTGCTGAAAAACACGATTCTTTTTTATCATAACTGCTGAAATACTTGATTTTTTTTTCCCTTCTTTTTTTTATTTTTTATTTTGTCGCTGATAACTACTGAAAAAAGCCCTTTTTTTTTTAAAAAAAAAAAACATCACTTATGAATAAAATTCAGGGTTTATTTCAAAGATAATTCCCAAAATAAATTATTTCACTGCAGTCAACAAAATTTTTGCCTTCCGAATGTCTATTTTTTAAAATCATTTTGTCGCCAATTTACGTTTAATCGTAGAAATACACAATTTCGATAGTGCTAATTAGGACAATCATGGTCAGTTGTATTATTAATGATATTGCTATCGGTATATAGATATTAGTGATATTAATGATCATGACAATCACGGCCAAAAAAAAAAAAAAAAAATGACGAATTGTTTAATTTTTAAATCGCCATTTTATTTTGTTTAATTGCCACATAGCGAATGGTGATTGGATTTTTTAGTCTAATTGGTTATTTTGTTTTAAGTTAAAATATATACAAATAAAAATTCTAATGACATAAGTAAAGCTGTTTTTGATAATAATATTATAGTTTTAAAAAAAATTAAAGAACACGCTTTTATAGAAATGTGAACTAAAAAGCACAAAATATCTTAGTATTAAAATGCAGGGTAAGAGAAATCGTGTGAGTGACACACCGTAATATTTACGTACATTTAAATCTTTAATTAAAATAATTTAGAATTAAAGAAAAACCATAATTAAAAAATCTCCCCTGACTGGGCTCGAACACTAGACCATTAGGTTCGTAGCGCGGTGCTTTACCTCACAGCTACAGCGTTCACGTATAGCGAAATTCATTTTTTTACAATATAGATTTTTGTTTGTATGTATGTTTGTAACCGCTCTGGGAACAAACATACATACAGGTGAAGCTAATAAAAGCGTGTTAAAAAATACTAATATTTTATTTAACCGAATTTTTTTCCCAGTACGTAATATTTCTTCTATAATATTTCTTCTACATTTTATTTAAAAGTAAATAAAATCAGAAACTTTAGAAGTATTTTGCTTAATTACTTAAAGTAAATGAAGATTATTATTTTGTAGTAGTAAGCAGATTTGTGACAAAATAAAGTGAACGCCTTCAAATTTAAACATTTTTGGCTTTTATCTACAGTACTTGATGAATTTTTCATGGAACTTCAAGGGTAAAAAGAACATGATACATCACATGCATTTCAGTTAAGAATTTTTTCCGAAGCCAAAAAGGGAGCCACTAAGAAAAAAAAAAAAAAAAAAAAAAAAAAAAAAAACAGCACAATGTAAAAAAATAATAGCGAAATGGTATAGCAGATGTATTATCTGATAATGAGACTTCCTTAATTATATATTTATTTGTACATCAATAGCGCATGTATTCATGAAGACATAAAAGCTTCCTTAAAATTTAAAGTTTTTCATACGTTTTTTGTTTATAACAAAACGTATGAAAAACTTTACGTATGAAAACTATGCATGGAAAAACTATGAATAACATGCAAGGTTTCTCAAACTAATACAATGTCACTTTAAAAAATCTTATACTACACTGATGGGAAAAAAAATCCCAACACCAGGAAAGAGCTGTGCTAGATAAACGAAATTCAGTAGGCGTGTTCATACATCTGAAAGATGACGTCGATTCAAATTTCGAGCTACGCGCATAAGTGTGGCGCTAGTAGCGACACTATGAACATGCAAATGAGGTTTGCTTTAAATAAGCGCTGTAAGGTTCGTGATCGTTATTTACAGTTGAGATTTGACGTAGTGGGTTAATGTTAGTCAAGGATGCCTCTAAGAAGACGAAGAAGCCATTATCAATAGCTCACTGAGTTTGAACGAGGTCATGTAGTAGGGCTACGAGAAGGTGGGTTTTCTTTCCGCGATATTGCAGAAAGACTTGGCAGGAATGTATCCACTGTGCATGAGTGTTGGCAGCAGTGGTCAAAGGAAGATACTGCCTCAAGAAGACCGGGTTCCGGGCGGCCACGTGGCACTACTGAGAGGGAAGACCCCGTGTTCGGCGTATGGCTGTGGCTAATCGTACTGCGTCTGCAGCTGAAATTCGAGCTGCAGTTGGCACCACAGTGACACAACGAACTGTTACAAATCGGTTACTTCAAGGACAGCTCCGAGCCAGACGCCCTGTAGCGTGCATTCCACTGACTCCAAACCACTGCCGTTTGCGACGTGAGTGGTGTCAAGCTAGAGATCATTGGAGGACGGAGTGGAGATCTGTTGTGTTTTCTGATGAAAGCCGGTTCTGCCTTGGTCGCAGTGATAGCCGTGTGTTGGTTAGAAGGAGGCCAGGTGAACGCCTTCTAGCGACCTGTCTGCGGCCTGGACACACAGGGCCTACTCCTGGAGTTATGGTTTGGGGAGCAATTTCGTATGACACCAGGAGCACTCTCGTGGTTACCCCACGCACCCTGACTGCAAATTTATACGTACTGATACAACCTGTTGTGCTGCCATTCATGAACAGCATTCAAGGGGGTGTTTTCCAACAGGATAACGCTCGCCCTCATACCGCTGTTGTAACCCAACATGCTCTACAGAGTGTCGACATGTTGCCTTGGCCTGCTAGATCACCAGATCTTTCTCCAATCGAGCACGTATGGGACATCATTGGACGACAACTCCAGCGTCATCCACAACCAGCATTAACCGTCCCTGCATTGACCGCCCAAGTGCAACAGGCATGGAACTCCATCCCACAAACTCCATCCGACACCTGTACGACACAATGCATACACGTTTGCATGCTTGCATTCAAAATTCTGGCGGTTACACCGGTTACTAATGTACCAACATTTCACATTTGAAATGGCTCTTCTCACCAATGGCTCTACCTGTGATCTTGAAACTTTAATTAAATATGTTACCTAGACAAATGTATTGCTGAAATTTCATTACTGTACAATAATTTTTTCTTGGGGTTGGGATTTTTTTTTTCCATCAGTGTATATCAGAGAATAAAAATATTAATTAAATATCAGATGAATTATACCATTTTTACTACATTTTTAACTGAGCATGCGCAAGCATTAACAAAGTTTCTTTTGCATTATTTATTAGCTAAACGTGTAGAGTAAACTGAGAAGACAAAAACCAAACATAGTGAAAAATCAGAAATCATTAGAATCAGTTAAATTTTAAGCTTAAACAAATTGCTTAAGGTTTTTACTCAGTTGTATTTCAAATAAACGTACACTATATTGATTTTGATCGATTCAAAATAAAAATATGGGTAAAACCCCTTATTTAGATTCTTTTTGATACTATTTTAAAAACAAACATATTTAATTGACTTTACTTTTCTGAAATTTTCCGATTTCTAGTTTTATTTTATTTATTTATTTATTATCTTCCCCCCCCCCCTCCCAAGAGTAATTCATTCTACATTTGGCTAACAAATTATTCAAAACAATTTGGTTAATTCATGCAAAATTAAGCATTTGATAAAAACTAGTGGATCAAGAATGACCTCAACGTCCTAATTACATCACTCAGATCATTTTTATTTATTCCTTGTTATTTAAAATAATTATATATTTCTGTCTATATAAAAAATGAGATTAAATTGATACATAACCATAAATGTTTTGAGAAGGGCTACTGCTCCCTCAACACCTCCCTCCCCCGCCCGATATACTTCTCCCCCCACTCTCTCTTGCTCTCATATATATACAGTCAAACTCCGATATAACGCCCCCCGAAATGCCGCCAAACCCGTTTAACCGCCACATGTATGGGTGAACAAATCTTCTGAATATAGGGAGTACAATGTAAAGTTTACGTTATAACGCCAACTCGATGTAGCGCCAACTTATATTTTCCAAAAGATTATAAATTTTTGTTAAAATTCGTATGTATATATATATATATATATATATATATATATTTCCTTGTAACTCATAGCCTTGTGTTGATTCCTTGTAACTCATAAATATTTATACCAGATATGATGCGAAATGATTAAATAACATATCGGAGTTATTTTGTGTCGCTCTGTAACTAATTACTAATTCTACGATTACCATTTCCCACAGAAATCATATTTTTACACCTTCCAACAACATATATTTCATACCATGTTAAAATTCACGCATAAAGAAATAGTAATGATAGGAAATAATTCTTGTATGTGTCACTGTACACGAACCACACTAACTATATATATTAATAGAATGTATAAAACTAATTCCTTGTAACTCATTAATATTTGAACTAAACTTGACATCATTTGGATGATTACAGAATGTCACTAGAATTCTTTTGCATGATCCAGTAAATAAATTTAGTCTATACATACCTTTTTTTCTAGAGAAAACACATGCTTTTAAGCATCTTAATGTATGTTATTTCTATAATAGTGAATGCAGCATAAACGTATTAAAATGCGTATAAACGGAAATCTGTCCATAGGTTCTAATGTCACGAAATGCTTTTGTGTGTCTCTGTAAATGAGCCATAAACATTATACTATGTAGCTCTTTAAAAAGTATCAAAATTTGACAATTTTATTATTAAGCTTAAAAATGCAAAATTTCACATTGTGAAAATTCGCATTTTGCAACTTTAAAAATATTAAAAATTCAAAAAATCAGTTTTTAGAAAGCGGTAAACTGTTGAACAGTTGGAAACTTTCTGAATGTGAAAACGTAACTTAAAATTACGTATTAGTTAATGAGTTAAAGGGGCAAAATTCTCCATAGAATAACATTGACTTTGGCTTCCGGTGATGATAAGTAGAGAGTCCTCTTAATAAATCTAAGCACACATTTTTCTATAGAAAATATTCTTTTAAGCATCTCAATAATATATGGTGATTTCCTTTTGTTGATTGCAGTGTAACCATTATAAGATACGTTTAAACGAAATTCTGTCCATAAGCCGTAATGATAAGGAATACTTTTGTATAGCCATGTATACGAACTTATAAACCATATACACGCCAAAAACTGTGCAACTATTTATGTATGGCGCGTGAACGTGTATACCAGTTTGCATTTCAATGGGGGTGATTTTCGAGGCCGTTATCGAGGTACAGAGAAATTCTGTCCGTAGAGCGTAATGATAAGAAAAACTCTGGTATGTCCCTGTACACGAACCGCCAACCGTATATATATTCAAAACTATACAGCTGATTCCGTGTGGCTCATGAACATGAGTACCAATTTGCAAGTGAATAGGGTGATATTTGCGGCTGCTACCGTGAGACACGCAGATGCAGAATCCAAAATCTTTTCGAGCGTCCAGATGGAGGCCTCCACTGAAGTTTTTGCAATGATCTTATTTTATCAGATACTAGATTTAATCGTTATTATGATGTCATTCTATGATTTGTATCATAAATTAAACATCTGTTAGCAGCAGGATTGGCAACCCCAGCTTTTTTTTTAAAGAAAAAACACAAGTGGGTTGTGTTTTGTCGTATTTTTTCGAATAAACCCTCCACCCTTCTCGAAAAAATAAAATAAAATAAAATAAAATAAGATAAAATAAACTTCGTTTTTTTTTTCGATAAGGTTGAATGAGTATATGAATACAATGCTAAATTTTCTACTTATAAATATTATAACTTTAAAAAAAAAAAAAAATGAAACTCATTTTTTATGTAAACTGTCTATTTTGTACATAAATTAAAAAAAAATAAAAAAGATATTTTAAATTGCTTAATATTTTGCCTATTTTATCAAAGATAGTCGTGTAAAATTTAAAAAAAAAAAGGTCAAAATTGTATTTTTTATTTTATTCATTATTTTATTTTTCAAGAAGAAACCTATTGAATCCGACCCAACTGGGTCCAACCCAGCAAACCCTGGATAGTAGATGCACTTTAAATAAATTATAATAAAATATGACACTTGATACTGAATGCCAACAACCTAATTTTTATTCATGTAAAATTACACTTGTTTAATGAATGATTTAGATTCATTAATATGCATGACAACTACTGAACCTGATTTGTCGAAGAAAATACATTTGCAAATAACTAGTAATAGATAACGATTGAAGTCAGCATTTACAGGTCATCGAAAAATAAAATAAAGAAAGAAAGAAATTACACTATTATTTAACTCTTCTGTACAAGCTAAAAGGCGAATCATTTCAAAGCTAAGAAATGCACTTTTAAAAAGGTGTATTATAAATTTCACGCAATCTTAAAAGATATTTAAGCTAATAATTCATATAAACTTAAGTATGTACCCATTTCATTTTATGAGACGGCTTTTCTTTCCTTCATCCCAACTATACGTTTCAAAACAGATAAAGAGAACGAAAAATGATGTTTATGTTTGTCAAAAAGACACGAAACGCTTTGTCGCACCGTTTAGGTGAAGAAAGTAATGGCGACGTTTAATGTCGCCGAAAAGATATATTTAGGATTAACATTATGACATATTTTAAAGGCATCGGAAGTTTATGATGCCACATGTTTTGCATTTCGAGAGAAAAGCAAATACTAATGTCACTTTTATCAGTATGGAATTTTTCCAAGCAAATATGATAAAATTCCGTCACCCCCCCCCCCCCTTCCTAGTCAAGATGTCTGTTTTAAATTGTTGATAGTAAAACCTAAAGAAGGAATGAATTTCGAAAAAGCTAAAACTAATTATAGAGCAAAAGTAAGAATTTATAAAAATTACGAATAGGTACAAAAATATATTTCTGAGATTTCAACTAAACTCTGAAATTCTTTAATGTAATTCGAGATTGTCATTTTTTTTTTTTTTTTTTTTTTTTGTAGATAAATAAGAATTTCTTAAATGCAACTTCTTTATAACTATCTAGTTCTATAAATAAATAAATAAATATACATATATATGTAAACAACAGCTGTCAGTTAATTAGCATGAATTGTAACAAAGCAACATAATAATCCAAGAGTTTTTTTTAATAGAATAAATCCCATTTTATATAAGAACTTATGCCCTGATCGAATATCTAAGATAAGATTAATTATGAAGGCATTGTAGACAATATCTGTGTGTGTGGGAAAAAAAAAAAAAAAGCAATCACAAAAATTTATTGAAACTACAAATGCAAATTATTTAGAATCCATACTTGAAAGCGTTACGCATTTTTTTTTTTTTTTGTAATTTCTTGAAGTATTGGAGATTATGTGAGTGATGCTAGGTTTTAAACTGATAGTCTCAGCTATTGTCTCAACCTGGGGGAGGGGGATTCTAAGAGATCCTAGCCAGTAATCACTTAGTTTCAAAGAAAACCATGGAAAATTATATAAGACTTATCGAGAATGACCTGAGCGAGAATCCGGCACTTCCTGTTGACCAACTTTGGGAGAGCACAACCTCTAGGCCAATGGAGAGGAAAAAAATCTTGATAATTTTCGATTTTCTTTTCTCAATAGATTTGTTAGCTTTAAAAAAAGCTAAACACAATCCGATTATTTTTAGATTTATGTCTGTCTCTCAAAGTGTATTTACATCAAATTACAGAAATACTTTGAGTACTGAAGTACATAATTCGTCCGTAATATTTTATGATACATTTTTAATTAATTTTATACAGTATGATAACTATATTTCGATATCTACACTATGGAATTAAACTCAATATATGAGATGCTTACTAGGAAAAAGGATGCTGATTCAGTTCTGCTTTTGTCTATTCAGTAGAAGCAGTTGCTTTTGCGATGAATATTAATGACAGCTATAATGTTAGATTCAATAAAGTAGAAATACCTTAAATTTACATGTAATAACCATAGAAATAAAATGAATTTATATATATATATATATATATATATATATATATATATATATATATATACACAAAGATGTAGAAGGAAGTTTTTTTTTTTTTTTTTTTTTTTTGCTATACACTACATGTTAGTTCAAGAAAAGCTAGAGGCATAATTAAAATCGGAAATTGGTCTCAAATTTTCATCATATTTGAATTTCAAATTTTTATACAACAATTAATTTAGTTCTAATTTGCTTCCTGAAACTGTAACTATATTTACAATCCTAAAAGTTGATACATTTTATTTCCTTTTGAAACATACAGCAACTTAAACAAACAAACAAAAAAAAAAAAATCATGGGAATACAACTGCCAGACATTATGTGTACGATAAAAAATACGATAGCGTTTTTTTCTCTCTCACTGCTAGGGGCTCATTTGAAGAGGTGCCAAAAAGAAAATAATACAAAAAGAAAGGAAAAAAAAAGGAGCAAGTCTTCCACTTTGTGCGTGCAAACAATTGCGAGAAAAGATAGCTTATGAAGGCAAGAGGCCAACAAAACTACATTATTTTTTTTTTTAATCCCTAACCTAGCTTATTTTCTCTCTAAATATAACATTTCCAAACAGATATGGAAACGCCACTTTAATACAAATTCAAAAGCATCATTACCATTTATCAAAAAAAGATGGTGTAAAGATATAAGTATTTTTATATTATCAATTGTACTGAGATAATGCTCTCAAAATGGCACAAACAGAAATTTTTATTCATTAATTTTAAATTTAAAAGCTGGAAAAGAACTTTTGATAATAGTATAGAAAACTATAAATACACGAATCAAATAGTAGAGCGTAAATATTAGGAAGATGCAGATATTAAATATATTTTCACTTTAGTTGATGCATGTAAATTTTTTATTATTGATGGCATGCATAATCTTAAAGCTTTGATTTTTCTTTTATATTCAAATAAAACAACTTTTTTGATTTCGTGCCATGAAAAGAAAATCACTGTACATCTAAACTCTGAGTTAGTTTCTTATTTTCCTTTTATCGATAATAGCCTTTTCCAAAGAAGAATGCAAACAAACTTTATAAGTAGGTCAATTTAATGTCTCTCAAGTGCGTTCCTTTAAAAACTGCTTTATGTATTTTCTTCAAACTTGTTCTGTAAACTCTCTTTTACACATCCTTTCGTGTGTAATTTTTAATTTTCGGTGAACAATTTGCCAAATAATTGTGAAAATAGGAAGTGGGACTGAAAATCTATCTCAAAAACGGTTCAAACGATTTTCTTTAAATTTGATTCAGAATCCCGTTTCTTGATTACTCCAGGAAAACTGATATGCTTCATTATTAGGTAGGTTAGTTTCAGATCTTAAATAATCTGGTGTGTCACTCACACGACTTTCTCTTATTCTGAAATTTAATACTATAAATACAGGTTGCAGATTACGAGGTAAGATAACGAGAACTGTCATGTAAACCTATGCTAAACAATTCAAATTAGGCTTCAGAAGAGTTTTATACGATAATTAGTTTTGTGTGAGGGGGGGGGGGCTACTGCCACCCTCAACCCCCCGTTTCATTAATGCACCTACATTTATATAGAATTTAATTCGGTTATTAAAAAATAATTCTGTTTTTTTTTTTTTAAATAATTTATTAAAATTATTATTTAAAAAAAATTATCTTATGATAATGCAGACGATTTTCATATTAGAGAAGTTGTGTAACAATAAATATCCAAAAAAAGTCCATTTTACTCTCATAAAAAAAAAAAAATAAAAATAAATAAATAAATAAAAATAAAAATAAAAAAATACGATTTTTTTTTCTAAGTTTATTTTTGTTAAAAGTAAAAAAAAAAATTCTATAACTTTGTTTTAAATTATCACAGATTTATAGATCAACCATTCGTTTTAAAGGTATTGGTGAGCTCTTTTGAATGATACCCATCAGGAAAATTTACTCCCCTCGAGGGGGGGGGGGAGGCGAAGCTCCTACATACACAAAATTTTTTTCTCAGTTAACTATCTCTATTACAAAAAATATATATTCGTTTCATTTGGTTTAGTGCAGTCTATGGACGTTAAACTCTACTTTCCTGCAATTTCCCCCATAGACGTAATGTATTAAAATTCTCTTGATTGTCCCTGCACACGAACCATTTGTTTGATCTTAACGAAAAGCTTACTGTAGCATCCCTATATGATACACATTTAGAATACAAAGTTTTAACGTTCTGCCATAATTTGTTTTCGAGATATGCTGATAACAGACAGACACACACACACACACACAGGCACAGACACACACACAGACCATTTGCTAAAAACATGATTTTCGTATTCAGGGGACCTCAGAACATGTAAATATAACAAAATCTCGCTTTCGAAAATTTGACCTTTATGGGTAAGAGAAAGTAAAAAGGATGTTTCAAAAACAGCTCTAACTCGCTGAGTAAACTTTGTTTTATTTTACAACGTATGTAATAGTTTGCTTTTAAATGGAAATTTTTAGGTGCCTGATTTGTTAAGTCAATTTTATTTCTTTTGACCACACTATCTCGAAAAACAATATAACGCGGGGCCGCGCGCGTTGTACAAGAATCTACTGCATAATATATATAATATAATAGTAGATAATGAAAGCCTGTGGTATACCCCAGATTATTTTGTTAAATAATTTATTAGCTAAATGCACTGAGCTAATTATACACCCCCCACCCCACTTCCTCAAAACAGCGTAAAAATAAAAAAATATAAATATCGTAGCGCTGTTCTGCTGCAATTTCTCCTATTTAAGCAAAGGCTTCATCTCGAGTTCTACTGTGTTCAATTGCACAAAACTTGATAGGTGAGAAGGTTCTTTTAAAATAATTTAGGTGCATGGAGACCAAGAGTTAGTGGTGCCTCTATTCTGCAATTTTTCCCGTCGTTCCCAACCCTATATCTTATATGGCATATATTTGTACCATAGCTGATATTTGAGATAACAAATATGAAAAAGAGTGTTCATTTAATTTGTGTGTATAACGGTCGACAAATGGTGTTTATCACTCACCTTCTCTGATTCGAGGCTAAAATTTCACCAAACATTTTTGGGTAAAAATTTCACCAAACATTTTTGGGTAAAAATTTCACCAAACTGCTTGCATTGATATCTTTATTTATAGACGTTATGTTTAAAAGTTTTATTGCATGTTAACCAATGTGTGGCGCTGTTACGTAGAATGATATAACAGAAAGTTTTGTGATGGACGTAAAGTACTAGATTTTATCTCGCCAAGTAGACAAAAAAAAAAAAAAAAAAAAAAGGTATTATAGCAATTTTTTATACTTGATGATATTTTGTACTTACTGAATCTGTCTCCATTAATGATTTGTTTTTAAACACTCCAATACTTTACGACATAGTAATAAAGTAAAATAAATTAATTAAAAATTTAAAAACTAGTGAATACAAAAATAATTAATAAAATAATCTTATGTATTATATCTAACAACTGCATGCAAACATTATGTCTTCCGACTTCTATACACATCTAAACTCAGCAATACAAATAAAAGGGTCTCAAAGTAAGACATGAAAAACAACTGAAAAGGCATTTCCTTAATATAGAACTTAGACTTTATAAATATCTGAATTTAAGACAGATATGTGTCTGAAATACCAATTCAGACACAAAAATGCCTGAAACATATAAATATACAAAATTTCACACAGCAAACAAGTGCGAGTTTTCAGACACTTGAGAAATTCAGACGGGAATACTACAGTGCATATTATCGTAAAATGCAAACCAGCTGTGTAACATAGTGGCGTGATCGACAGACGCGAAGCGTTCGTATGCGGTATCGAAGATAGCGAGTTCGGATCCAAAGACTTAAGGTGATTTTTTTTTTCTTTTTTAATTACTGATTATTTTATTTATGCTCTAGAAAATTCTAAAATCTATTGTTCAACCGAAAAACAGAATCATACACCACCTTTATTTATAATAAAAAGCTTTACATGTGATGATGTTTTTAAGCCTAACATGTCAATATTTTACGACACTTGCTATGTCTTCTTAATATCAGATGCAAAAAAATGTCTTAAAAAATAAGACTTTCTTTTTCTTTAAACTGAATTTAAGACGTTTACAGTGAGGAAACTCTTGCCATTTTTAAAGTAAATATTTCGAGTTTGTAATTAAGTAGTTTATATGATTGAATCAAGCCTACTTTTTTTTAAATGTTAGATTAGTACTATAATGTAGATACAAAAAGGAATTTTAATATTATATGAGTACAAAAGGAAAAAAAAATACTTACGAAAAATCTTTTAAATTAATATTCTATTATTTTCTAATGATTATTGAATCGTAATTTTAACATTTTATTATTTTAAAAGAAATGAAAGATTTTTTTTTTTTTTTTCGAAAACATCTGAAATACTTAAAGCTATAACTGAAGAGCTATTATTTGAATTGGAGTAATAATAATAAAAGTTGTATTTTCCCTTTGATCGTTAAAAGAAATTTTAAATATCACTACGCACTTAATTAAAATAACACTCTCTAAGAGATTGTTTGATGGTGTTATTCAAGAAAAAAAGTTAAAACTGATCTGAAAAGAATATTTGAATGTAATAATTAATTCAATATGCAAAGGATTTTTATGTGTTAAGACTTTAAAATATTTTATAAAAGCACTCTTAAAAAAATCTTATCCATTTACAAATACAGTAGATTTTTTTTTTTTTTTTTTTTTTTCCTTCTCCGCCATTCGTAACGTATTAAGAACTTTGATTTTATGTATTCGACATTCTGAGAACTACTTAAAGGTTTATTTATTTATTCATTAATGAATAAATTCGAAATATATCTTTGGTAATGTAAAATTATTCCGACTGTAAACAAATTTCATATTTAAATTATTTTGATAAAAGTAACGAAAATATATTCTAGATTTATATATATATATTATTACTTGCATTAAACGATTAAAAGTAGGTAATGGAAATATTGTATTCGATCAAAAATTTCGATAACGGGTTTTCACCTAATTTACACATTTTAAGGTCTCCTGAGTCCAAAAAAGTGATTGCTGGCAATTAGTGTGCATGTGCGCGGGAATCTCCTATCATTCCTCCTAAACGAATCAAGGTAGGACAACGAAACTTCAGAATTAAAACAGGTGTAGAGCATAGATGACTTTGCCACCTTTTGGTTGAAGACTGGAAAATCGGAGGTGCGACTAAGTCCATATCTCAGAAATGGCTCTAACGATTTCCCTCAAAGTTTCTATATAAAAACCTTAAATGACCTTTCAGTTGTATCAGTTGGTTCAGGGAAATTGGTAGGCGTCTTGTAGATCAATTTCAGGTCTCGCAAGTACGTTCCTTTGAAAACAACTCTAGATTTTAATAACAGGAGACTAGGCGTTGGAATATTAAAACCCGAATAAACTACTACGTCAGAAACACCAAAGAAAAATATTGGAAATGCATACAGCTGTTTCGGTAGCCTAAAGCGTACCGTCTTCAGTGCAAAAAGGATGTATCCTTTGTATCCTTTTTGCATTGAAGACGGTACGCTTTAGGCTACCGAAACAGCTGTATGAATTTCCAATATTGTTCTTTGGCGTTTCTGACGTAGTATCCTTTTTGCACTGAAGACGGTACGCTTTAGGCTACCGAAACAGCTGTATTTATTTCCAATATTTTTCTTTGGCGTTTCTGACGTAGTATCCTTTTTGCACTGAAGACGGTACGCTTTAGGCTACCAAAACAGCTGTATGCATTTCCAATATTTTTCTTTGGCGTTTCTGACGTAGTAGTTTATTCGGGTTTTAACTCTAGATTTTATTCAAACTCGCTTTAATAACTCCGTTTTAGATATCCTTTTGTAAGTAATTGTTATATGTCTTTAAAGACGTATTAGTATGTATTTGCCCTTTCAGGAAAATTTTTAGATGTTTGATTTGTTAAATCAATTTTATGTTTTCTGACCACACTATCACAAACAGAATATATAACAGCTGTAATAGAGGGGTTAATGGAAGTTGCGTGGTTGTTACACACTTAAATTGTTGTTATTATTATTAAATATCCAAACTGGCTTAATTTTTTGTTAAAATTTGAAATAGTCTGTGATAGATTAGTGTCACATAAATTAAAAATAATTAAAAATCGAGCTTTTATGCAAAAATATACTATAAACTGCAATTGAGTGAAAATGAATTAAGAGCAAAATCGATTTAGTGAATGTAGATTAAAAATCGATTGCAAGACCTGACACAGACAGACAGATTTTTGTCCCTGCTGAGATTAGATTTCTAAAAGTACTGGCATATATTACTATTATCGAATATGAACTCGATGAAAATATGCTGCAACATTTGAACAAAATCTATTTGGTGGAAGTAGGTTAAAAATTGACTGCAAGATTTGACCCCAACAGAGAGACACAATAACGAAGTTAAATAAAAGCGTGTAAAAATATTCTGTAATTCAATATAATATTTTTTTTTATTGAAAATTTTATTTTAAATTTTATTTCTGCAGTTCTTTCATATTCATTTTTTAACATTTTGTATGCCAGTGAATTTACAGATCAGAAGCCTCTACCTACACCTCATTTGTATTAATCATTACTGAAGAGAATTATTTATTCTAGGACTAATTCACTTAAAATGAGATACTGTGCAACCGCGAAAAGATGGCATACGACCTTGGAATAGTTCATTTTGAAGAAGGGGCGGCCGAAAGAAATGCAAATGATGCTTGGCGGCAGTTTTTTTCGCCAAACAATTCTTTGACTTACCAGCTTCTTTGGCACCTATACGAGCAGTCAAAGGGTCTATTGATGCTAATTAAATAGGAAATTGCTAAATTTTTGTCAATTTAAATATTGTTTTATTTCTTATAATTTTTTTTATCAGATATGCAGAAAATCGATAAAATAAAATAGCTTTAAACATTGCTTATAATTTGTGTTCACGTGTATGTTTATTTCTAGTATATAAATTAATTGAATCCCTAAAATTTACTCGTTTAGCTTATAACTTCTCAAAGTATACGTAAAACAGTTCCTTTTTTTTTTTTTTTTTTTTTTGTAAATATTCACTATCATGATTAGTTCAATTATTAAAATCTAACAATGTATCATAATTGAATGTTTTGTAAATATTAACTATCGTGATTAATTAAATTTCTTCCTTTCTACTTTTATTACAACCATTATATGATTATGTCATTTTTTTTAATGACAATTACAATAATTTAATGTTTATTTTATCAAAACTGTAATGGTATTAATCATGGTTTCTTTTATTTCCCTGTACATAGTAGAAATACATTTTTTGAAAGTTTAATTAAGTTACTTCTTTCATCCCTTTCTGCTGATAATGATTGTACTTAAAAATTACTTCTCGGAAGCCATTAAGATTACTTTATTTAAAAAAATCAAAATTTCTTTTTGAATGTTATTTAATCGCCGAAACTTTAAAATTTGTAAACAATAGTACCTCCGAACACTTCTTTTAAATAGTAATTAAAAATACCTCCAAACATTAAGTTTATCAACAACTTCAAATTATAATTTCACACTAAGAAACGGGCTAACAACGCCAAATCTGGAAGCCACTGTACTCTGTGTTACCATGGAAACACAACCTCTCACCTTATTCCAGTAATGGAATCATCTGAAAACACGTGATTCGCGTGCCAAGTTATCGCGGTTGTACAACTTTCTGTGTGTGTGTGCGCGTGAGGCGGGGAGAACGGGAAAGCAACCAACCTCCTAATTTTCCATTGAATATATGCTTTCTTAATTTTTTTATGAAATTAACCATAAAAACTACGGGAAATACACAAACAGTAGTTATCATGTATAATACAGAATATATCGGAATTCTTTTGTGTAGCCCTGTAAATTCTTTTACGCAAGTCATTTTTTGCAGAAACTACGCTTTTAACCATCTGACTGATGCATGCTAATTTTCCTATGTTGAGCACAGTGTAACGAAAATAAAATGCTTTGAAAAGAAATGCTGACCATAGACTGTAATGTATCGAAATTCATTTGTGTACCAGTATACGAGCCATAGACACCGTATGCACGAAAATTCATATCGTTTATTCCATAAACAATTATATCAAATTTTAGGTCTATTGGATGATTTTTGTAATTGCTATCCCGACGCAAATAATGCACTAAAATATTATTGAATCTCAACGCAAAAACCTTAGTGACGTTTCTCCAATACCGTATGAAGCTTCTCAAATTAAAAATAAAATTAGATAACTAGGATTTATTTATTTTTTAAAATAAGGAGAATCCCATAAATAAGCTTCTCATATTACCGGTCAAATTCCACATCTGGGTCATAAAACAATGGAATTCTCTTTTAAGGCACTGTTACTTATTTTCAACTATCATTAACAATGTTTACACATTGTGTCAGATAAAAAGAACTGGTTGTTATGACCCATTCTTTTTTTTTTTTTTTAATATTGAACTAAATGACCCGCATCGCGTGATTATTCCTTATTCTTAACACTTATAAGACTTCAAAAGTCAGTCACTAATCTCTGTGGCCATGACCTCTGGTCACTAGGGACACTGGTTTTGCATTCAATCATCTAATGTTAGGGCATTCACGATATCGGAGAATGTACTTATATTCAACGGAAAGATGAATATTCAGATAAAAATGATCAAACAATAGAGATATTGTTAAGGTGACATCGAAATGTAAAGCAGAATGCAGTTATTATTATTGTCCTATTGTTTGTTTATTTATTTATTTACTCTTTAAATAAATACGCACATATTTTCCCCTTTTAAATGCAAAATGTATAATTGAAACTGGAACTTTAAATGGAATACCAAGTTTTGATGACACATATAGCATAATTGTTTGATTTGATTTTTACAACTGGTTCAATAAAAAATTATCACAAAAGCAAATGCTTTAAACCACAGCGATATTCGTTTATAAGAAAGAAGAAGGGACCGGCACAATTTGCTTTTTAAAATAGAATGCTCGTAATAATCGGGAAAAAAGTAATAAAAAAAAAATAAGGAATAATCTAAATAAGTAACACTGCTCTGCCAAAAAAAAAAAAAAAAAAAAAAATCGAGATCTGATACCATTCTTGCTGATTCTTATGTAAAATGACCTCCTGAATCCAAATATGACTCCCATTTTGCCCAGTCACCCACCGTTTTCTCCCTCAATTTCTTTCCCTGTTCGATAATTTTGTGACCATGAATTTGATTTAAAGAATGAAAAATAATTAATTTAACACCTAAAAACAAAAATATATGAAGTTTAAAAAATAACATTAATAGCAGATTAAAAAAAATATAAGATATGTAATGCATAATTTCAGTGGCAAATTCCCCCAAAATTTTTCCCTTGTCACAAATGTTCATGTTTTAGAATTTTCCAACTCTGTAGCCCCTCAGAAGATATTTAACAGTTAAAATAATCCTCCCCCCTACTAAAAATCAAATTTATAGTCTTAAAATCACCGAAAAATGATAAAAATAGGGGGCCATTTCTAAAAAACGGCGAATGATAGGGCAAAATGGGTGTCATATTCGGATTCAGGAGGTCATTTTACATAAGAATATGCTGAAATGGTGTCAGAGGCAATTTTCATGCCGAGCAGTGTAATAAGCAGTAATGTAAAATAAGGAGTAAGGATTGAAAATAATTTTATTTCATTTTTTTAAATACAAAAGAAAAATATCTGGAGTTTAATTCCAATTTAAGACACACATAGTCAATATGTCGAATGTGTATACCACCGTTTTCTCCCTCAATTTCTTTCCCTGTTCGATAATTTTGTGACCATGAATTTGATTTAAAGAATGAAAAATAATTAATTTAACACCTAAAAACAAAAATATATGAAGTTTAAAAAATACACGTATCTTCTAATTCACAAAGAGCTGCGCATAGAAAGGGGGGGGGGGAGGGGAATAATCTGTCTTTTAGTACTTTATATAATATCGTATTTTTCCCTCCATAAAAATCACAAATTAACTAAATAAGTTTTACACCAAAATTTTTAATTGGCAAGACAAAGTAAGTTTTTTGTTTTGTAAAAAAAAAAAAAAAAAAAAAAAAAAACCCTCCTCTGATCAAATTAATCTATATCCATCTACAAGGCAGAAACTTCTACGTTTAAAGTGAATATTACATTTTCTAAAAATTGTTTAACCTTTATTTGAGTCCCTCAAGGTAGTAAAATCAGCCCAAAATTATTTATGTATTAACGATATATACCTATTTATTATCCTAGCTTGTCTGTAAATCAAACTTTTTTGGTGTAAAACTGATTTATTTGACTTGCGGATTACAAGCAGAAAAATATTGTACAATTTAAAACAAAAAGAAAAGCAGTAAGAATTTGTAATTTTTTTAAGTATAGACATCTGTAAAACTCATTATTTTGGCAATAAATAAATACATAAAAACTCCGGATTTTTTTACAATTCTTTCCGCAGAAAAAAACCTTAGCTAAAGCTTGGTCCCGCTCATACAAGAATGACTAGGCATAATGCTCACAACATGCATTTTAGCATTATAAAACACATCTAAAAATTCCTTCTTAAATCAAGATTCACAATAAACGAGTTAAACTATATTATTTATCTCAATTGATACAGATGTATTTCGGGAAAAAAAAAAAAAAAAAAAAAAAAAAACATACTGCGCGCACATAAATATTAGATAATTTACTTCAGATTATGATTTGACACTTAATGTACCGGTATATAAACAAACCTGCGATTATGATGAAAAATATGACAGCAGTGCAATGAATGTTGTTCTGGCATGTAACTGAAGAAATTTACTTGGCAATTTACTTGATTACAAGAAATTAAAAAATTTTACAAATCAATTAAACTTTATGAAAAGTTTTAAAATACAAAAGCAGTCTGACATCAATGATACAAGATAACAATCGGCTCAGAAAATTTATCCCCTCTCTCTCACTCTCTTTTTTTTTTTTTTTTAAACATACACATGTACAGAGATGTAACGAAGTATTCATATGCCTTATGTCTATGGGCGAAATTTCTGACTGACACATTTTAACATCTTCACACTTCATTAAAAAAAATGTAAAATTAACATTTTATATACCAAAAGAGCATGTTTTATATGTAGTCTATGGATATGAAAAACATTCATTTTTCGTTGCCAGGGGCATATGAAATAATTCGGATCAGGGTTTAAACTGCCATTAGTTTTTTTAGCATTTTGCTAAAAAGGTATCATATTTTGCTAAAACATGTTGGTCAGAATTTCGCTAAAAAGCTAAAAATGGATAACTGTATAAAATCTCTATAACAACTGGGATTTTTTTTTTTTTTTTTTTTTTTGTAATATTTGCAGGCAAAAACTACGAAAGAACTGAAATTTTTGGGAATGATTATTTATGTAGTAATTTGGATTTATTTTTAATTTTTAATGATTGAATTTCAATGTAAAAATATTTAAAAGTATGTCAGAATTCAGAATTTGATTCATAGAAGCATTTTTAGCACTAGTATTTCACGATTATCTACCACAACACTTGACTTAATTTTTCAATTGCTTTTTCATTTTACACATATGAAACGAGTACCTCTTTTTCTATTGTTAAAATCAAAACAGTTTCCCTGATTCATATTTTTAAAGTCACAAATATGGATGCTTGGTTAAAATCATCAATGAACAAAAGAAAGAATAGAAAATAAAACGGAGGATAACAAAGCTAAGTAAAAGAAATCAATGGTATCCAAAGAATTAACTTTTGAAAAAGCTAAAATAGTGCTTGCCTATTTTCGCTAAAATGCTAAAGTAATTTTTTTGCGAGGTTAAACCCTGATTCGGATACATTAGGGATATGATTGGAAAATGACACAAAGTTGCATTTCAAGTTTTTTTTTTTTTTTTTTTTTTTTTTTTTTTGGTGTGTGTGCTAAATTTAAGTACATTATTTGGTGCAGATAGAATTCATAAACAACACATGGGACTTCAGAAAATAAGTCGGATAAGCTTCAAAGTGTGGTGTGGGTGGAAATTCCCTGAATAATTTGAAATAAATTTTTTTATCTTAAATATTTTCTGAATGTAGCTATAATATTCAAACCAGCAGGTTCAGGGGGTGGTATCTTCTAATACTCTACAAGAAATGTGGGTTAAATAAAACACTTTTAAACTGTTTTCAGAACTACACTAATGTTCAAATACTCTTATATTACTAACTGTAATATCCTCACTCTCAATTACTCTCTGTTATATCTTCTTATCTGACATTCTGAACTGTAATGTCTTCTTATTTCGCCCCTTCAAATGTAATATTATGCCTATAGTAATATAAAGCAGTGTGAATGCCATACGAGAATATTTTTAATACACTGAAAACTACATCAGTCTTACTTGACGAAAACTATGGCTGTGATCTCGATTCTGATGACCAGCCAATTAATTTAAGAAATCCAATAACTCAATTTTTATACTTTCTATTACCCATATATGGTAGAGAAAGTGTTTTTGGATCAAATTATATCTAAATTGAGTTTTTGTTATACTGACACGCTTTAAGGTGCCCTGAACCAGAAAAAACAGAATTTTAGCGGTTGGTCTGTGTGACTTATCAGCATATTTCAAGAACAAACAGAAGCAGGAAATCTTAACTCAGTATTTTAAATCTACCATATAACTAAACTTTTCGTTGAGATCAAGCAAATGGTTCGTGTACACTGTACAAGGACAATCAAGATAATTGAAATACATTACATCTATGGGCGAAATTTCTTGTAGTTGCAGTTTGACATCGATACTGCTGCACTAAACAAAATAATATGGTTATGTATATTTTTATATGCATAAAAGCATGTTTTGTGTAAAATATAGTATGGAAATCAATTCTTTACATTCATTTACAGAGCTACAAAAAGTAACTGGGATATATTAAGGCTATATATGAAAACTGCTGGAAATGCATTTCAGGTTCTGTTATGTGTTTTCCTGCAGGGCTAAATTTAAGTTCCCAATGTGGCGTGTATAGAGACAATATACAGGACTACCCAAAATTAAGCAAAACTTCCTTTTCCATTGAATATAATTGATGGAAGTATTTTGTACATTGACGAACGCTGCAAAATTAATTTATCGTACTGATACTGTAAACAAAGTATTTTTTGAAGTTCTATTTTCAACTCTGTTTTTTTTAATATCACATTTTGAAGTGCCCTATGATTACGAAAGTCGAATTTTTAGCGGCTGATCTGTATGTATGTGCTATCACCATAACTCAAAATCAGAAACTGCAGGAAATTCAAATTTAGCATGTTGAAATTTGTATTAGGTGTCCATTTAAATATTTGATGAAGTCACACAAGTTTGAAGGCAGATTTAATAAAATCAGCCTTTTTTTTTTGTGTGTGTGTGTGTGTGTGTGTGTGTGTGTGTGTGTGTGTGATAATTATGCGCACTGTAATTGAACGAGCGGTTGATGAGGTGGTAGCACGCCTCACAGAGATTTACATGTCAAATAAAACTGTTTCTAAACCTATTTTAGATTATTTTAAAAGTACATTGAACTTTATCTTATCTACTGATCTTAACGGCCCTCTTCACTTACCGTCGCCGGAAGCCCGAGCCAATGTTATTCTATGGGGAAATTTTCTTTACAAATAACTTAATAAATAATACATATTTTTAAATTCTGTTTTCACATTCAGAAAATTCACGACTGTAAAATTGACGGAGCTTTTTTTAAAAATGTATTTTTTTTTTTTTTAATATTTTATTTTGAACTTGCAAAATGAAAAAAATTCACATATTAAAAATTCGTATAAAAATTAAAAAGAAAATAATTTTTTAAAAAAAGTTGTCAATTTAACAGCTGGGAATTTTCAGAAAGTGAAAACAGAATTTAAAAACATGTATTTGTTAATAATTTATTTATAAAGAAAAATTTCCCATAGAATAACATTACCTTCGGCTTCCGGCGGCGGTGAGTGAAGAGGGCCCTTAAGACTTAATATGCAATCTATCATTATAGTATTGAAATGCAGGGTACTAGAAAGTCGTATGAATGACACGCCAGATTATTTAAGTACAGTAAAATTGTTTTAAAATTATTAATATTAATATACTAAAGTCTAAAAATTGCGGGAAAAAAAATATTTCTACATTTTTTTTTTTTTTTTTTTTTTTAATAATTATATTTTGTATGAAATTTTTAAAGGGCATTTTGATTGAAATTAATGAATGAATATGACCAGTGAACTCGTTTATGGATAAATTTAAAGACGTGGAATTCAAATATATACATATATATATTCGCTTGTGTGAGAGATACACATTTACGTAGAATTAGATATTAAAAAAGCATACCTCCTATTTTAATTCAACGATATTTTTAGCTGCACCTGTACAAATCTGAAAACAATTTCGCGAATCTGGATTTTTATTTATTTATTTTATTTTTTTAATCCCTGACTCTATATTTAGCTAAACTCGGTTGTGGCAATTTTTAATAAAATATAGCATTTTTTTTCAAATCTTTATTATTAATGGTTGATTAATTGAAAAATTATCCTCAGCTGCATAACCTCATGTCTTTAAATCCTAAAAATATACCTTAGCTTATTTTGATCCTGGCGAAAGGGGATCTAATTTTCATCAAAATTATCATGAGATGAGTTCCTGGGTTTACATGATTCATCTTTAAAATTCTTTTAAACAATGTCAGATATCATTTTTATTCAGGCATATCGTTGTAGCTATTTTTGATTCTTCAACGCTGGACTGAAATAAATTCAAAATTTCTATTAGTTGAAGGATCTCTGAAACTCTTGCCAGATAATTAGACTGCCAGAAAAAAAGAAAAGATGTGTCATGAACTACTCTTTCTCTACAAAAACAAAATTAACCATCATTTATCTCTGTTCATTGTCTGATAGGTCAATGATGGCATAAGGCATAGGTGTTAATGGCTTGTTTTCAATGTCAAGTACGTTTATACAAAACTAAATGAGATTTCTTTTGTAAGATAAGTTATAGCGTATAATCAAATAAGATTTTTAAACACGCAATATTTTTAATTTTACTTCTAATCTTCTTGTTACTTTTAAACTGAATTTTTGTACATGGATAATCAGGGTTGGGGTTTAGGACGTCTGAAACTGGTTTTAGACAGGACATGTGGTTTTTACCGTGTAAAATTGTCCTAAACTGTCTAAAACTGTCTGAAAGTGTCCAAAACCTAAAATAAGAAAATTTATTCCCTACATTCTATACAGCAATTATAATTAATAATTAAAAGTATTTTATACTAAAAATTTAGACTTTTTAAGTTAAAAGAAATTTACAATTTTTAATAATAGCTATAAAAAATTTTAATTTTAATGACTCAAAAAATTTTCTTACAATAAAAACTGTATGATAGGATATCCAAAATGAATAATTTGTCTTTTATTTTTATAAAAATATTATATATAAAAATATATAATATTTTTATATTTAAAAAAAAATCATATATTTAAAGTGTGTACCATTTAATATTTTTACATATATATTTTCTCATTTATTCAAAAACAAAATAAAATATGTTTGTGTAGCTGCACATTTTTAATATTTATTTCAAGATAATTTATTGTAAATCTTATATATATATATTATATATAATTGTATATTATTTTGTTCTATTGATATATTTATACCGGATGCTTATATATCTGTGTAAAAAATATAAATATCAATATTTGAGGTACAATTATCCACATTTTTCCTTTAAAGCTTCAGTAATAAATTTTTGCTTTTGAATATTATAATTGTTAATATAATATGCATCTTTCATTAAACATTATTATTTTATTAGAACTTAATGGAATATACTGGAAAATGTTATAAAACAACAATAATTTTGTACATTTTTCAAATATTTGCATAATTTTAATGAAATATAATTCTACTAAAAAATAGTCTTGGACAGTTTAAGACACCAAGGTTTTGGACAGTACGGTAAAAACCATGGTTTATACCGTGGTTTTTACCATAGTGTCCGAAACCTTGCCAACCCTGTGGATAATATCAATGCACAATGCAATGAAAAAGATGAATGGGAGTAAGAAATATATATCACATTCGTCCATGCAGATGTATAGACGACGAATGTGCTTGTACAACGTATCTCGACGAATATATAGTTGATACGGTTTTCCAAAATATCTGTAGTTCCTACCAAGTTAATGTTGGAATTGGTGTTAAGGCCAATCGCCTACACCAGGGACTTAGCCTAAGGTGGAATTTGCCTTCCATGGAGGTCTTTCTAAGGGGTCCTAGTTCATATTCATGCGAAGTTCGGAAAAAACAAGGAAAAGTACACTAAAGAGGATTCAGAACTACTGACATCCATGCCCAAACAAGGACGAGAACCCTGGCACAAGGAAACTGAAAGTGCAACACATAGGAATAACGTTATTCGTCGGAGTTCATTTTTAGTAAAAGTCGAACGCAATTGGTCATTCTAATTTCTAGATAAAGTCAAAATTCAATTATCAGGGTCCGAAAAAAAGAAAACATAACAGAAAAACAAACTAGCAAATTTAGGCGTTGAGGAGCTGCAAGATGAGAAAATACATTATCACGGTTTCGTTCTTTTTGTGAGCCGCATTACCAAACACCGTTTATATGTTCGACTGTTATTTGGTTGCAGCTACTGCAATACAAAGATTTGTTTCTGCATTGAATAAAATTTTTAATCCGTGTAGGCGACAGCTAATGCCTATAGAAAACTAGGAAAAAATTTATAAATACAGTTTTAATTTTTTGAATTTCATCAGTTTATATACATCCGAATATGCGATGATCTATATATCTTGCACTTAATATTTTTAAGATGTTTTTATAAACCTTTATGCCATGTGATGGACGAAAAAAATAAAGCAAAGGGGTTTCTTGATAATAATAAAAAATCTGGGGTGACTCCACACGACTTTCTGAACATTAAATAATTAACCGTTATTTAAACAAATTAAAGTAAGAGAAGTGTTAAAATAAACAAAAGGGGACATTATAATAGGGTGTTTGAGTATTATTCCCCAAACACTATGTTGTTTAGTTTAACGCTATTGCATTTTAAATAATTTCAGTCCCTAAGCCATAATAATGAATTTTTCGTTGCGTCCCTGTAAAAAAAACTAAGTGCTACATTTACCAAATTTCATACAATTTGTGCGAAAGTGACCTATAACATGTACATAAATTTTCAGCTCAATCGGATAAGCTATTTAGACGCTATCGCACTTTAAATAATTTCAGCCCACAGGCGATAATGAAAAAGAATTTGTGTCAATCCCCCCCCCCTCCCTAAAAAAAAAAAAAAAGTAACTACTAGATTCACCAAAATCAAAGTTCATGTTACGGTGACCTATAAACCTACGTACCAACTTTCAGTTCATTCAAACAAGTTGTTTAGAGGCTATCGTGTTCACTCACATACCTGTACATCATCGCAAAAATAGCAAAAATGGATTCACAACCTCAAAACGTATATAAATGCACCAGAATCTTAAAATCGTATTTTTATCATATTTACAATATTTTTCATAAATATGTATGTTCGGAAAGTAATTAAAAAAAAAAAAAAAAAAGTAGTAGGTTGTATATACATTTTAAAAATCTATTTTAGATGCAATTTTACGTAAGTATAAATATAGATTAAATGCAGGAAAAGTAAATAGATAAAATCAGGCTGCAATTACCACATCATGGGGACGTCAGTACAAAACATTTATTGGGGTCCCATTTTTGTGTTTCATCTAACTTATACGCCGAGCACAGCTACATATTTTGAGCAGTGAGTAGAACTCTTTTTAGTTATATATTGTTAAAAAAAGATTTTTTCAACTTATTGGTGCCTTTTGTCTTTCCTTTTCATTTCCATGCACAGTAGAGAAAAAATATACCTAAAATACTATTCTTCTTACAAATGCGCATTTTGAAACAGGCAATAAAGATAAAATCTGGGGGCCTAGGGCAAGTGCCCGATTTGCCCATGCAGTAATATGGCCCAGAAAAAGAAGAATGGTATGCATAGCTTGGTTCGCACTGAATCATTTAGATGATTTATCTAGTCAAAATGTAAAATGTATGTGATCTTTCAAAATAGACAATTATTTCCTAAATACGCGTGCAATCAATAAAAAAAGCTAGTAATTAATTAAAATCCCATGCACCATTTCTGTTAAATAAATATATAATAACCGCGGAGAAAACAATAAATCGTGAAATATAAAATTGAGATAATGCTTCTTTTTCTAAAATACACTACACCGGCAAATCTTTAAAATACATTTCGGTAGCTCGAAAATAGTTCAAACATATTTTTTATCACTTCCTACACAGTGGTTGATTTTAAAAATAGAATATTGTCACAAGGCTCCTTTTTACCGTCTCAAATGAGTATTATCTATAGCCGCATTTCAAGGGCAAGCAATGGCAATACTTTAAATGTTAAGATATGGAATGACAAACGAGCTTAATTGTATCCCCAGGGTATAAAAAGTCAAAAAGCCAGAGGGATTTTTTTAAAAGCAATGAAAAGATAAAATTGAAAAGTTTGAGTGGGATGAAATCGCATGAAATATGAAGAATAATAGTAAAGTGAATATTTCATGTTGCCGAAAATAGAGTATGATATAAGAAAACTTGACATCGAATTTAAAGTAAGATAGTAATTTCGATAGTAAATCAACATAACTCAATATCTCTCCAGCATAAAAGAGAATATAGCTTTATTTTTTACAGGCTTTGCATAACACATACATAGCTTTATCTTTTACAGGTAAAGCAGGCTTTGTCTGCTTCGCTGGTCACTGTATTTTTTTTTTTTTTTTTTTTTTTAATATTGAATTATTATTATTATTTTTTTTTTTTTTTGTCATTTTATAAATCAGCATATATAGATACGCTCATCACTGGCCGACTCTGTCACGCTTAAAAAGGCTAAGAGATTTCCTTGGACTCTGTGTGTGAACGCAAGTTGCCACCTAATTTTCATACTTTAGTTAATTTTAAAAAATCTAATTGTCCGATCGATAAGTTGTTTAATCCGAGGGATTCAGAAAAATAGCCCCTTTCATTTGGTACCTTATTTGTAACGAATTTTTGATTAGCTTTTTTAAAATTAATTAAAATATGAAAATAACAGCTTTAAAATAGACATTTAAATTTTTAATTGTTGGCTTTTTTTCCCCCCAGCATAAAATAAAATATGCTTTCACGTGAAAAAAAAAAAATAAATAAAAAAATAAAAAAATAAATAAATAAATAAAATAAAAAATAAATAAAATAAAATAATTTGCTCATGCATATGAAAAAATGATGTCTGTAAAATAATAATTTTAAATTTTAAAGGTAACGAAGAGATAAATAAAGTGCGGAAATTTCTCGCGGGCTTGCTAAGTAAATGAATTATTTGAAGTGAGAAATAAATAAAATGAAATGATCATTTTTCAACGGGCGCCTTAGTCGCCCTACAACTAACTAGTAAATAAATGAATAATAAAATCATTGAAATTGCCCTGGACTCTGTTTCAGCTGCACGTAGCCTTCGGCAGATAAAAAGTTATGCATCAGCTTAATTCTTATAAATTCAATAAGTTTAAACCTCTCTATGATATAATCTCTCTCTCTCTCTCTATTTGATTTCAATAAATACAATAAATAAAAAAATCTGGAGTGACTCCACTCGACTTTCCGTGCATTGAATAATTAACAGTTTTGTAGATAAAGTAAAGAAAGAGGAGTTGTTAAACAAACAAAAGAGAGAAAACAATAATAGAGTGTAAGTATTTTTCTCCATATATTACACGATGTTTTATTTAACACTACTGAACTTTGAGCCCATAGATTATATTATAACGATAAAGAATTTTTCGTTGTGTCCCTGTAAAAACCTATAACTGCTAGATTCACCAAAATGCTTAGAGTTAGTGCAACAGTGATTTATAATATTCATATAAATTTTCAGCTCAATTGAATAAGGCGTTTAGATGCTATCGCACTTTTAAAAATTTGGTCCCCTAGGCCATAATGATAATTTTTCTTTCTGTCCCTGTAAAAAACTGTAAGTGCTAAATTCACCAAAATCTATACAGTTCGTGCAACTGTGACCTATAACATGTGTACAAATTTTTTGATCAGATTAATAAAGTGTTTAGACGCTATCGCACTTTTAAAAAATTGGCCCCATAGGCCATAATGATAAAGAATTTTTCCTGGTGTCCCTGTAAAATAACCATAAGTGCTAGATTCACCAAAATCAATAGGGTTCGTACTATGGTTACTTGCAATATGCGTACCAACTTTCAGCTTATTCGAACAAAGCGTTTAGACGCTAGCGTGTTCACTCACAGACATACACACACACATACATACACACACACACATCATCGTAAAATAATGAAAACTGACTCAGGGGACCTCGAAACGTATAGAAACATCAAAATCTCAAATTCGGATTTTTGACATGATTACAATACTTTCCTCACTATAGTGTTCGGAAAGTAAAAAGATATTTATCATAGGGATCTCTATCATCTCGCTCATTTTTCTTGGGAGATCTTATAGCAGAAATTTTCTATAAAATTTTTCAATTCATTTCCTTGACAAAATAATAAATATAATAAATTTTTTTTATCAAAAATAGTGCTGCTAAATTTGATTAAGAACTCAGCTGTGATATATATATATATATTCTTTTCAAAAGAATTAATTATTAATACAATCGTTGTTATGGAACGCAGACGAATGAAATAAAAAAAGAAATTTAAGAAAATGAAACAGAAAAGCAACCGGATAAAGTAAAAAAAAAAAAAAAAAAAAAAAAAAAAATGAATAAATAAAAAATATTCAAAATTGAAGAAATCTCGATTATGTGCCCTCCTTTTGTATCGATGTTCCTGCGATCCGTAGCCTGAAATTCAGAACACAGACAGGAATAGACACCTCTCTTTATTTATATAAATTATTGCTAAAAGAGTAATTAAAATCAAATAGTGATTTGATTTGTATAATTCAAAATATTGATTCTATTTTAAATTTTGCTTCAATAACAATTTGTTGTCAAACAAAATATATAATCATGAACTGAAGGATTGATTCAACAAAAAATGTTAAAATCCTAATGTAGCGTACAGGCAAAACTTAAAAAAAAAAAAAAAAAGACTTCCCACTTTTAATAGCTCTTACGTTGGACGGGAATCCCTGTTTGACCATGTCGTCTAGTCCAACCCATCCGATGTTTTACTTTTTTCGTGCATTTTACCTATGTCACTAGAATCCCCCCCCCCCCCCCCCCCAAAAAAAAAAAAAAAAAAAAAACATGTAATTGCGCTTTTTTTCTTTTCGTATTTTTTCTTTGAAAATGCAGTGGTACGGGTGTTACTATTCCTTGGATTTGATTTTATTATTTAGAGGAAATATTTTTGTGTTTGTTTCTCAAAATTTAGGAACATTAATTCATGAACCGATGCACAAACTATAGCAAAAGTTTACATTTAGTTAGACTGTGGTATAAATTGGTGCTGATTGAATTTTGGTGCACATTGTACAAAAGTATATATATGATCATTAGTTACTTTGTTTGGCCTGTGTATGTTTCTGTGGTGATTTATTTGACTGACTATTCTTCGTTCTCATGCTTTTCTATTAACATCAAATGGATTATATATATTACACATACACACTGCTATATGTGATTTTTACGATTACAAAATAGCTACATTTATAGCTTCTAAAACTTTATAGAACTGAATCACACCAAATTTGATATGTAAGATTTTCATACAGATCACTACCATGACAGTATTTTGAAGCATGCATGATAGCGCTGCTGCTATTATTTTTTCATTATATACTTAATAGCTACACATCACACGCTATGACATGGCAATTTATGAAATTTCGTAAGTATAGAAATTAATTAAAAAAAAAAAATGTGCTGAGTAAATTTTATCTGTTCTATCAATAAGAGGAGCTTCTATAACTTTTTTTTGCTCTATATTAGCGCATTATTGAGATAGGTAATAATATCTTTAATTTTCCATGGTTTACTTACTGCCTATACCCTAATGCCTCCATAACATAAGATTTTACTAATTTTCATATACATGGCAATCATTAAATATGCTGATAAAATTTTCATCTGAACTTGTCAACAAACGGGATGGTTATACTAAGTTCTTGTAATTTTTTGTGCGCATTGTTTTTGCCTGTAGTAGAGCAAATTTTTATGGAGTAACCATAATGCTGAGAACAGAATGATGCTATTGAAATATGTTTTACAAAAGAAGATGCGACTGAAGATTGTTTTAAGAAAGATTCATAATAGGCACAGCACGCTATATTTACAAATAGCTCTGTTTTACAGGTTTCTTGTATCTTTGGATTTCGAAATGTTTTATTCACTTTATTCTGATTACGTTATCATCAAAGGCGTTTTTTATTAAATAACATTTAAACTTTACTTATAGAGAAAACAAAAATAAATAAATAAAAATACTGTTCTTAAATCATGCTCTAACTATTTTTTCTTTAAAAAATGTTTACATATTTTTTTTTTTTTTTTTTTTTTTTTTTTTGCATGTAAGAAAGAAAAAAAAAAAAAATTCATATACAAAAACATAAAAAAAAGCCCCCCCCCCCCTCCTGTAAAACATATGCAATTTAAATAACGCTCAAGTTGAAAAATTAAGAAATAAATAAAACAAATGTGTTCGCTCCAAATCTGGCAATAAGCTTAGTTCCTGCAGACTAACGCCATCTGCATTCATTTGCATAGCTATACTGAAACAGGATCTCATTCAGGGAGAATGGATTGGACTTTTCCCGATCCTTCTCTTTCTCCGCATTTTCGGTTCTCCAGCTGCGAAATAATCGCGTCTGGAACAAATAGCTGCAGGAAAAGAAGCAGAATCAAATTATCATTTTTCTTAAGTAGCACATTTAGCAACATTACGAAGCAGTTTTAAGAAATGAGATCAGTCAATGGAAATAAGGCGAGAGAGAACTGGGGATTTTAAAAAACTAATTTTGAGGGGGGGGGGGGGGGAGGTGAAATGATGGGAGGAAGGAGGAGAAAAAAAAAAATATATATATTGAAATCATGGTCAGATTTATTTTTTCACCATTAGAAATAATTATTCGTTTACATAAGCAAGGATTATTATTAACAAAATGAAAACAGCTGAATGGTTTTAGTAAATAATGCACGCTAAAAATTTTAGAGAATTCATAACAGTTGACTAAATGGCAGTAAAATAAATTTTTATTACTGAAAATTAATGATCTTTTATATGTGAACTGGAATCATTAAAGAGCTCATATTGTTGTTAAAAAAAATAATAAAATTAAATAAATAAAAAATAAGGAACTAAAATTTTAATGCTGTTGCGAATGAAGTTTTTATTTTTATTATATATATATACTATTAAACCAATAAAAATTAGTTTAATCCAGCGCCAAGTCTCCTTTTAATACATATATACTATGTTAGATAGTAATATTCTTTAACATTATTATTAACAAACCAGTTACAAGGGGTTTATAACAATATTATTATACTTTAATAGCTGTAGAAATAAAAAAAAAGGATAGAAATAAATTCGTAAACGGAGAAATAGATTATAATCATAGTCATTTTAAGTGCTTTAGACGTATATCCTTTTATGTGAAGGCAAAGCTTATTATTAATAAATGGTTAAAAGGGTATTATGATGATAATAATGTTGTAGATAAAAAGCAACAGAACGTAAAGCTAAAATAAATATGGGTTGAAATTAATTCTTGTTAAATTATTTCGTTGAAATTGGTTAAATTATTTCGTTGAAATTTCTCTTCCTCTCTCTCACATTTTTTGTTTCTTTCTTTCTTTAAAAAAAAAAAAAAAAAAAAAAAAAAAAGATTATAACGATATAACTGTAATTGTAAAAACAGACTTACTACAGCTGTTTTTTGAATATTATCACATAAAACTTTTGTATATTATTATCGCAGACTACCATTTATAATAACATATCTATAAACAGTCTTGCACACGTACATTGCAGAAACCCTTTTTTTATAATAAATTTTAGTGATAGTATTTCTAAGTTATGTTACGTTGTTTAGTAGACCATATTATATGGGAATGTTATTTCAAGCTTTTTATTGAGATTGGACAAATGGTTCGAATACAGGAGAAACAAAAACATTTAAACGCATTTTACGTCTATGATCGAAATTTCTTTTTGGTATATTTTAAAACCCTTATACTGCACTAAAGAAAATTAAAATTGACATACATCCTTTATGTGCAGAAAAGCATGTTTCAAATAGAATCTGGTGTGAAAATAATTTAACACTCGCTACTCGCTTACGGAGATACATGAAAGAACACACATTAATGCTACGTTCTAACACTATGTTTAAAGTTGCTCAAAGTACAGTTCAAGTTCGGTCATGCATTTTTTCTTTATTGGTAAATGTTACTAAATTTAAAGTATACTATTTTACTTTGTAAATTTAATATAGGACAACTCAATTTTTTTTTTTTTTTTTTTTTAACTCTAAGACTTCTTCCCTCACCATAAAGTAAATACAAACATTACGGTTTTGAAAGTGATAGAATTCACAGAAGAAACTTTTATCAAATATTTAAATTCAAGATTTATAAGGTAAGTAAAATGCACTCACCTTGTATATGAGTATCCTATGAGGCTTGCAAAAACAGATGTATTTATTCCATGTATGAAAAGAAGAACCAATTTCTATTTTCTTTTATAAATATCTTTTCTGCTAAGCTGTTCAAAAGATAATTTCAAATATATAAATAATGATGTTTCAATTTAATTAAACCAGCCTCATTTAGCTTGGTTTGTGTATTAGGAAATTATATATTATTTTATGTTGCATTATTTTGTGGGAATAAAAATGAACCCACGTATTATCCTTTTAATCACATCTTTTTATTATGAAAAACTGAACATCGAAGAAAAAGAAAAAAAAACGAAAAATACATCATTACATGTACATCGAAACACAGACGGCCAATCAGAACAAAATGTGTCATAGCGTCGCCCCAATGTAGATGTATATATGCATGAAGAAATAAAAGAGTCAAATGAAATGTTTTTAGAATAATATGAAAAAAGATAGTTTTTTGTAATTATTGAAAGAATGTCATTTTGAGTTTATTTCTCACCAACACCCCTGCGTAAACTCGATGACATTTAATCACAGTTCAACAAGGAAATTCGCAGTTTTCGAAAAGAATGTCTCGGCAGAGGCTTCGTGAGCACATCGGCGATCATATTTTCCGTGCTTACATACTCAATCTTTATTGTGCCCTGCTCAACAAGGTCTCGAATCAGATGGTATCTTAACTCGATGTGTTTAGTTTTCTGTCGAAACTTATCATTTTCGGCCAATTTGATGCAAGAAAGATTGTCTTCATAGAGTGTAATAGGACAATTTTGTTGCATATCAATTTCTTCAAAAAGGTTTATAAGCCATTTTACTTTTTGCGCGGCACTTGCTGCAGAAATATATTCCGCTTCCGCTGATGACTTTGATACAGATTTTTGTTTTTTGCTTGTCCAGTATACAGTATTTGCTCCTATGCAGAACAAATTTCCTGTTGTAGACTTACGATCACTGGGATCGTTTGCCCAGTCGGAATCTGCATATACCCTCAAGACAGGCTCTTCAATATTATTATATGTCAATTTAAGATTAATTGTACTTTTTAAATATCTCATTAATCTTTTTACCGCTTCCCAATCTTTTGCTCTTGGGCGCTCATTTCTTCTACTCAAAATATTTACCGCGGCGCTAATATCCGGACGTGACACGGTTGAAATATATAACAATGCGCCTACAGCCTGTCTATATTGTGTATTTTCTGGTAAAAGGTTTTCTTCGTCATTTAATTTTATGTAACCTGTGTCCATAGGAGTGTCTGTAGGTTTTGAATTTTCTAAACCGTATTTGACTATAAGTTCTTGTATTTTGTGTGTTTGATCAAGAGTCATTGTATTTTCATTAGGACGATTAATATTTATCCCAAGATATTGTTTTGCTTCTCCCAAGTCTGTTAACGGGTATTCTTGTTTTAGTTTGTTTACAATTTCATTTATTTGTTGATCATTCCCCGCTATTAACAAATCATCGACATACACAAGTACATAAGTAGTTACATCGTTTTGTTTACGTTTATAAAGACACTTGTCGAATTGACTTTGAATAAAGCCTAAGTTAAGTAATGACTCATTCAATTTTAAATTCCCTGCTCTCGCGGCCTGCTTTAGCCCGTATATTGCCTTTTTTAATTTACACACCTTATGTTCTTCCCCGGATACCACGTATCCTTCTGGCTGATGCATATAAACATCTTCACTCAATTTACCGTGTAAAAATGCAGTCTTGATATCAATATGTCTAAGACTTAAATTCTTATAAAGACTCATTGCCAAAAAACTTCTCAAAGTTGTGTGAGACGCCACTGGGGCGAAAGTCTCATCGTAGTCTATTCCATATTTCTGTGAAAAGCCCTTCGCAACCAGCCTAGCTTTGTATTTTTCAACACGGGCCTGACTGTTATATTTTGCTTTGAATGCCCATTTGCACCCTACTATTTTCATCCCTGGTGAAACCTCAACTAAATCCCAGGTGTCATTCTGCTTGAGTGAATTTATTTCATCTAATGTAGCATTGATCCAATTTTCCTTTTCTACAGGGTTTTCCATACTTATTATATCATCCCAGCATTTTGGTTCACTTATTCTTTCATTGTGTAATGTGAATGCGAATCTATCTGGTGGTACCCCTTTATTAGATCTTTGTGATCTACGTGGAGTATTTTGAGAATTATCTGACACAACACTATCATTAGTTTCATCTATCTCTGAGTCTATTATTTGCAAATTTGGTGATGGATTTTTATTATCACTTTTCTCATCATTGTTTTGTGATGTGTCATATTTAAGTATCGCTTGTTTTTCATTTTCTACAAATTTTACGGTTCGACTAATAATTATGTTTTTGCCATTTGTACAGATCCTATATCCTTTACTTCTATTGTCGTACCCTACGAATATACCTTCCTGTGCCGTATTATCTAATTTTCCTCTGTGTACCTTTTGTACGTATGCATAGGCACGACAACCAAATGGTTTTAACATTGATAAGTCAGGTTTTCGACCTGTCCATAATTCATAAGGTGTCAATTCACACGAAGATGTTGGGAGTCTATTTTGCAAGTAAACTGCGGTATTTATTGCCTCCCCCCAGAAAGAATTTGGTAAATTGCCATCTTTTAATAAACAACGTGCCATTTCAACTAAGGTACGATTTTTACGTTCAGCAGTTCCATTTTGAGAAGCTGAATAGGGAACAGTGAATTGGTGGTCTATACCTAATTTTGTTAAGTATTCATTTAATTCTGTCCCGGTATACTCTCCTCCGTTGTCGGAGCGGATTGCATGCAAAGTTCGTCCGAATTTATTTGATGTCATTGCGATATATTCCCTCAATTTTGCAAAAACTTCATCCTTTTTTCTCAGTAGGTATATTACTGTAAATCGACTAAAATCGTCTATAAAAGTTAAAAAATAGTATTTTCCACCGACCGTGGGGGTTGTCATTGGTCCACACAAGTCAGTGTGTACCAACTCTAGTGCTTTAGTTGCCCTAAACTGAGCCTTTTTGGGATAAGGATTGTCCGTTAATTTAGTTAATATGCAAGTTTCACATGCATTATCATGTTTGCAGTTGTCTAGTTTTATCCCAACTGCCATGTTGTTGTTTACCAATCGTTTTATATGACTAATGTTTCTATGGCCTAATTTAATGTGCCATTTATCAATGCAATTTGTATTTTCACATATTTTTACCATGTTTATAGTGTGTGTTGTATCATAGTTAACTTTGCATTCGTATAAATTGTTGTTAATGTAACCTTCAATGCATGTTTCTCCTTCATGCATTATTTTGCATGATTTGTTTTCAAATATTGCTACACAACCATTTTCAGTAGCTTCTTTTACAGATATGAGGTTTGTCTCTATCTCTGGTACATATAAAACATTTTTCAATATTATAGTATTATGTGTGTTATTGGAATTTATGGTGTTTAATTTCACAGACCCATGACCCAGGGATTCTATCTCCTGTCCATTCGCGATTGTTACGCGTGAATTATTATGATTAAATTCATGAAATTTATTCCTATCATTGCATACATGCGTTGAACAACCTGAGTCTACATACCAATTGTTAGATTTCTCACCGATAAATAGAGTGAATATTTTATCGTTAGGTTTTTTATTTTCACTCTCAGTAATAAGAGCCCTATCCGCGTTATGTCTGTCTTGAGAGTACATACCAGATTTGAAAGTTGATCTGGCATTGCTGGCTTTTGTTTGTTTCAGAGTCTTTTCTTTATTTTTATTTTTAAGATGCCAGCATTCTTCAATTGTATGCGATTTTTTTTTACAATAACGGCAGAACTTTGAATTTTCTGGTTTCGGTTTAAATTTAACCTTTAACACTGAATTATTTTCAGATTTGTTTTCTTTTCTTTTAGAAAATTCATCAATCAATTTCGAGCGTATAAACTCTGGTACAAGATCCTTTTCATCACGCGATTCTAAAGCGGTAATTAATACATCATAACTTGGAGGTAAGGAACAGAGCATTAGGGCTGAAAGGTGCCTGTCATTTATTTCTTCTCCGAGCGATACTAACTTATCTCGCAATTGATAAATGTTAGTTAAGTGGTCTATCATATCGCCACCTTCAGTTAATTTCGTAGAGTAAAGCTTTCTAAGCAAAAATAGTTTACTGCTGAGGGTTGAACGCTCATGTACAGCTTTTAAGGCGTTCCAGCATTCTTTAGCGGTCTCAAGATTTTTGACATGGATTATTTGATTATCCTCTATTAAGAGGTTTATAATGGCGCGTGCTTTCCTATTTTTGTTATTCCATGTGTCCGTAATGGGATTCGGAGCATCGTTAAGAACCACGGAATATAAATCTTCCTTTTGGAGAAACATTTCTAATTTAAACTTCCACACATCATAATTTTGTGCGTTAAGTTTTTCAATTATAGTGTCCTTGAGGATACTCATTTTAATATTTCAATTTTGTTTTCTTTCTAGTTTATAATAACTACAATTTTATATTTAATCATTCATATGTTTATTTTAAACATTCTTTTAATTCTTTCGTTTTTAATGTTTATACAGATTTCTATACTTTCGTTTTCAAGAAACAACAAAAAACATATTTATTTATTTTCGCTTACATTTTTTTATCATTATTATTATTTTAAATGTAGCAAAATAATATTATTTTAAATGTAGCAAATGTTTCTTCAAATATGCAAAGAAAAAAAAACTGTCAAGAATAAATTCAAAGTTTCGATTTAGCGCGTCAGTAGCATAATCTGATAGAATTCACAGAAGAAACTTTTATCAAATATTTAAATTCAAGATTTATAAGGTAAGTAAAATGCACTCACCTTGTATATGAGTATCCTATGAGGCTTGCAAAAACAGATGTATTTATTCCATGTATGAAAAGAAGAACCAATTTCTATTTTCTTTTATAAATATCTTTTCTGCTAAGCTGTTCAAAAGATAATTTCAAATATATAAATAATGATGTTTCAATTTAATTAAACCAGCCTCATTTAGCTTGGTTTGTGTATTAGGAAATTATATATTATTTTATGTTGCATTATTTTGTGGGAATAAAAATGAACCCACGTATTATCCTTTTAATCACATCTTTTTATTATGAAAAACTGAACATCGAAGAAAAAGAAAAAAAAAACGAAAAATACATCATTACATGTACATCGAAACACAGACGGCCAATCAGAACAAAATGTGTCATAGCGTCGCCCCAATGTAGATGTATATATGCATGAAGAAATAAAAGAGTCAAATGAAATGTTTTTAGAATAATATGAAAAAAGATAGTTTTTTGTAATTATTGAAAGAATGTCATTTTGAGTTTATTTCTCACCAAAAGGACGTGGCTTTCTTTTTCAGGTACAAAAAACACCTGATAAAGAAAATAAAGGTTAAAAATAAAATAAAGTAAAAATAAAACCAAATTGTTTCTTCGCTTTTCATTTTTTGCGATTATTTCTCGTTTCCTGTTTTTTGTTGTGTTTCTCTTACAATTGGTTCTTGCATACTGCTGTCCTACTGGCTGTTTGTGTCGCTTCCCTTCGAGGGATTTTGACTGCTCTCAGCAGTGATGCCAGATTGGGGATTTTGTCCCCATTTTGGGGATTTTTGAGGCTTCTGGGGACAATTTTGGGGATCAAATGTTTGTGGAGACTTTTTTGGGGAATTCTAAAATTTTGGGGGACAAATCTAGAGAATTCTTTCTGTCAATGTTGGCAACGTAATGATTTATCCCTACGACTAAGGACTTTCAATAGCTTTATTGCTATTTGGAGATTTTTTTCAAAAATTGCCTTCATTTGGGGAAAAAACTGAGCTTAAATCTGCTTGATATATATATTTTTTTTTCTTTTGAAAAAAATTTGTTTTCTTTTTTTAACCGACTTCAAAAAAGAAGGAAGGTTCTCAATTCAAACCGTATGTTTTTTTTATGTTTGTTAGCTCATAACTTCTGAACGGAAGCTCCGATTTTGATACTTTTTGTTTTTTTGAAAAGGTCTTGGTCTGCAATAGGTCCCATTGTAATATCTTTACGATCTAAAGAAAATACAGGGTGCCCAAAAAAATCCGTCCCAACTCTTTTAACTGTTAAACGGCTTCAGCTATAGTGATAAAAAGGGTATGTAAGTATAAAAAAGTGGCCATGCAGTGCAAGGTTAAACCGCTTGCAGCGCTACCTGGTGGAAAATGGCGGAGTTAGTGTTCCTATCTCGAAAACTGTTCTAGAGAAAAAAGTTAATTACAAAGGTGAAGAGTATCATCGATTTAGTACAAAAAGACAGTTTAGACATTCATGCTAGCGTTCCTATCTTGGAAACTGTTCAAAACAGGGGGAAAAGTAAATTATAAAACTGCAAAGCATCATCGATTTAGTGCGAAAGGTAGTTTAGACATTGATCCTCAAAATACAATGCTAAAAACGTGTATTTGTTTGTTCGCAATTTCTTACACTATGCACACTTGAGGTACATTGCGCACATTGTAGCGTAGCTGATGAGACATACGCTATATAGTTCAAAATACGGTTACTTGATACTTTTTGTTTTGTTGTAAAGATCTTGGTCTGAAGTATGTCCCATTGTAATATCTTTACAATCTAAAGAAAATAAAACGCCATCTGGTAAAAAACAGCGGTATTAGCGGTCCTATCTCAAAAACATCTCAAGATGGAAGAAAAGTTAATTACGAAGTTGTAGAGCATCATCAATTTACTACGAAAAGACAGTTTTTAGACATTATTGCTAAAAATAGAACGCTTAAAACATGCAGTTGTTTGTTCGCCAATTTTCTACACTGTGCATACTTGAACTACGTTGCACAAATTGCAGCGTAACTGATGACACGTATACTCTGTGGTTCAAAGTACTGTTACTGTAAGCGGTCACATCGATTAGCGCAGAGTCGTTTTCAACCAACTTCAGAAAAGAGGGTGTTCTTAATTCGAGCTATGCGTTGTTGGTGTTTGTAAGCTTATAACTTCCTAAGAGATGCTCTAATTAACCGACTTTATAAAGGAGGAGGTTCTCAATTCAAAGCGAATGTTTTTTTGTTTTTGTTTGTTAGCTCATAACTTCTGAATGGATGATCCGATTTTGATACTTTTTGTTTTATTGTAAAGGTATTTGTCTGAAAAAGGTCCCATTGTAATATTTTTACGATCAAAAGAAAATACAGGGTGCCCAAAAAAGTCAGTCCCGACTTTTAACTGCTGAACAGCTGCAGCTATAGTCATAAAAGTGGTATGTAGGTATAGTAAAGTGGACATGTGCTACGGGATTCAACCACCTACAGTGCCAGCTGGTGGAAAACAATGGAGCTAGCGTTCCTATCTCGGAAACGGTTCAAGACAGGGGGGAAAAAGTGAATTATAAAATTGCAGAGCATAGTCGATTTAGTACGAAATCTTAATGAAAAGATAGTTTAGACATTAATGCTAAAAAAAGAACGCTTAAAACGTACATTTGTTTGTTCACAATTTCCTATTTTGCGCACACTTGAACGACATTGCATATGTTGTAGCGTAGCGGGTGACATTTAAGCTATGTAAAATTCAAAGTATGGTTATTTTAGACGGTCACATCGATTAACGCATAAACTTTTTAAACCGACTTCATAAAGGAAGAGGTTCTCAATACAAACCATGTGTCTCATTGTTGTTTTGTTGTTGAAATTTGTTCGTTTTTAACATCGTAAGAGGTGATTTAATTTTAATACTTTTTTTGTTGTAATGATCTTTGCCTGAAATAGGTTTCATTATGATTTCATTAAGATATAAACAAATTACAGGATACTCACAAAAGTCTGTTCTCATTTTAACTGCTGAACGCATGCAGCTACACTGGTAAAAGCAGTATGTAAGTATCGATGTTGAAACTTCTGTCCGTCAGCTGCAATGCATATTTTGCTCTTTGTTTGAACTTTACGCTGTGCAATTTCCAGCGCAGCGGGTGACACATATTCACTGTAAAGTTCAATATATATGCCCAACAGAATTTGTTATTATGAATACAGCGTATCCGTTCTTTATATTTCTAAAGACTTCTTATCTTAACGTATGTTCATTCAATAGATAGTTTTTTGCTCATATCCGACAAAGGCAAGAAAAGTGACACAACTTAAAAATGCAGCATTTGAGAAAAATCAACTTAAATATAACTTGACTAGAATAAAACTGGCACAACTGTCTCTCGAGTGGATAACTTTCTAGATGGAGATGTAACTTTTTTGTCCACATTCGGTGCATTTCATGTATTTTTAAGTGACATAAACCATTTTTTGAGTTATGACACTTTTCTTGGAAGTTATGATTTGTGAAGCTGCCGTCGAACGTCTTTTGATGTTCTGCTATATGAATAAGTTTTCACTGAAAAGGGAAAAATAAAATCTTTTTGTAAAAAAATAGAACCGACTCCAAAAAGCAACTACTATTCAAACAACTAAAAAAAAAAAAAAAAATGTATGAAATGAAACTGTAAATTGCGCCTAAAAGTATAAAATAATTTCCTTCGCCAAACAACCTATAACACTACAATTAATCATAACTTTTGAAGTCGGCGCAAAATTAAATAAACATTGATAACTTCATTTAATACAAAAATCAAATCCTATTCAATATACACATCTCACATTGTCACCTACAAAACGCAGCCAAAAACTACTTTGATTCAAGAAAACAAATAAGATTTCGTAAGCAGCAAAAGTTGGCGAAGATGCTGGTATCTGACATCCTTGGTGAAAGCAAAATCGCAAAATTATCTGGCAAACATATTTAATTTCGTTGGGATATTATGATTGTTTTGATAAGGTATATTAAGAGAGTAATCTAGAATATGAAACAATACATAGTACAATATATATTATGAAAATATACATCTTGCGTGTATATTTTTGCATTACGTTTTGATCGCCAAATCCAAAAGCCACCAAGGATGATAGGTATCAAAGTTATACCAAATTTGCAAAGGAAACTCTAACTTCGTAGGAACATAAATACCGCATTGTAAAGAATGTTCACTGTTCTATGTACATGCTACTAATGGACCAATTGTATACAGTGATAAAATAATAAAAGAAACATTAAAATGGATCAATCGAGACAACAGCATTTGTTGCTACCGATCTAAAAACAAACCTTTAAAAACCAATTAAATTTTGTTTAATTTTGCGCCGACTTCAAAAGTTATGATTAATTGTAGTGTTATAGGTTGTTTGGCGAAGGAAATTATTTTATACTTTTAGGCGCAATTTACAGTTTCATTTCATACATTTTTTTTTTTTTTTTTAGTTGTTTGAATAGTAGTTGCTTTTTGGAGTCGGTTCTATTTTTTTACAAAAAGATTTTATTAGTAGAAATGGTAAAAATTAAGTTGGGGATTTTTTCGATAAAAAACCCTGATTTGGGGAAATTTAAGACCTGTTTGGGGAAATAATTTTCGACAAACTGGCATCACTGGCCAGTGATGCCAGATTGGGGATTTTGTCCCCATTTTGGAGACTTTTGAGGCTTCTGGGGACAATTTTGGGGACCAAATGTTTATGGGGACTTTTTTGGGGAATTCTAAAAATTTTGGGGACAAATCTGGGGAGTTCTTGAACTTTCTGTCAATGTTGGCAACGTAATGATTTATCCCTACGACCAGGGATTTTCAATAGCTTTATTGTTATTTGGGGATTTTTTTTTTTTTTTTTTTTTTTTTAATTGCCTTCATTTGGGGGAAAAATCAGCTTAAATCCACTTAAATCTGCTTCATTTTTTTTTTTTTTTTTTTGAAATTTTTTTTTTTTCCTTTTTAGTAGAAGTCAAGTTGGGGATTTTTTCGAAAAAAAAAAAAAAACCCTGATTTGGGGAAATTTGAAGACTTGTTTGGGGAAATAATTTTCGAGCATCTGCATCACTGTCACTGCCTTTCAATCTTGCTTTTGCCGCCAAGGTAGTATGTATAAGCAGTATGTGTTTTTTGCACCTAGAGAAGAAAGGTCGCGTCTTTTCGAAAACGGTATTGCTCGTATTTATTTTATGGCGTATGAAGAACTTTCAAAGTTTAAATATTTATTTCACACTCAGTTCTTTAATTTAACTCTAAATTAGTCAAATATGTTTCAAGGAGTGGTGTGAGCGACAATTACCTAGATAATTTAAATTATTTTTAATAACAGCCTTGGATGTTGTATGAATGTAGGTATAGCAGTGAAACGGAGGATTAATAGAAGTTTTCTTAGGACAGCCACGTCCTAAGTCTACTCTTCCTAAAACACCAGAAAGTGAAAAAAAATTATCGGCTGAAATAAATTACAGCGACCACAAAAAATTATCAAAATTAAGCATATTTGGCGATTTCACATAGTTAGGCGATTGATTTTGAGTACTTGGCGGAAAAACAAAACACGGCTCTGTTCGTACACGGGAATCTCGGTGCTAGCTAACTGAACGCCTAACAGCGCTAAATCGCCAAATATGCTGAATTTTGATCATTTTTTTTGGTCGCTGTAATTCGTTTCAGCCGATAATTTTTCACTTCCTGGGGTTTTATGAAGAGTAGAATCACACATATTTTTTTCAATATTTTTTGAAAACGACACCTTTTGAATGCTTCCTTGCGAAGGGAAAAAAAAAAAAAAAAACTTTAACCATACTTTCCTCACAATTCCTTTCACTGTTTTTAATTTCTGTCTGGTACACAAAATGATTTGTTAATAAAGTATTATACCTGACAACAGTCACACGGAACATTTGTAATTCCAGTACCACTGCAAGTTGTACTGAACAGAAACAATAACTATTTCATTAGAAAAATTGTAAATAAATACTGTAAATAAACTGACCATACAATTATTCTCCAACCACTTTTCTCGTGACCTAGGGAGCCTCTGCACAAGTACCGACTCAACGAGTCCAGTTTTAAAATAGGGGTGTACATTTGTGATTCAGAGAAAATAGTGTTAAGAGAATGTCAAATGACTGGTTGTGTACAAAATCTGAAAATGTCGGTTAGTTTGGCACCCCTCGAAGCCTTTGGAGTCGTTCAACGTGGTTACACTACACATTAAATTCTTCATCTTATGTTTATGAAGCAAAACGGTTTGTTATTAAAAGTACAATGGAATGCTGTTTTCAGTTTGACACAGCTGAAAATTGGATTCAAAAATTGCAAAACATAAAATTTAACAAACAGCATTTCATACAGACGATTTTCAAGAACCACAGTAATATTTTTATTTCTTAGTTTTTTATTTTGGATGTTTTGTTTTTACTAACCTTCTCGTTAACTCTCAAATCACACATAAATATTTATGAAACATTTCTTTAAATAGCGCAGATTGTGGTGTTTTCTTCTATTTTTGATTCACAGCTCTCCAAAATGGTGAATGGTTTTCTAAAGAAATATTAACAGTGCTTCTTAAACGTAAACATCATACTTTATATTTCCGAGTGCAGTGTGTTTGTGAGTGAACCATATGAAAGCACATCTTTCATCTGATGAAGAGTTGTAATTAATTATTTCGACCCGAAATAATTGTTGAGATTTAATATTTTACCGTGTTTTTTGAGTTCTTTGTCATTCATTACTAATTTTCGTTGCCTACTGCTTCATAACTATAAGGAGAACATACTTTAAACGGGAAGTGGGGTTTGCTTAAGCGGTAGTTGACAAAAAGCATTAGAAGTATTTAAGAATTTTCTTGCAGAAAATTACAGTATAAAATTTTAAAGATGTACCTACTTAAAATTATTTTTTATTTTTTTTTTAAATGATGTCATATTTGTCATTCAATCGTATAGAATTAAACCGCATATACCTGTCTAAATGGCCGCCATTATAGGTTTTTGAAACAAAAAAAAAAAAAAAAAAAGAAAGAAAGAAAAACTGTAAGCAGAATTATAGTACAAAGCTGAATGTTTAATTAGATAATGTAATTAAAATACAAAAGAAGAACACTTAACTTTCAAAATATTTTTTGCTCTTATCTTATGTTAGAAAATAGATCTAGCTGTTTTGGGATGCTGCGATCTAGTTTTCTAAGCAAGGTGTCATGTAAACTATTTAAGGTGGTAGATAGTCTTTTTATAAACAGTTTATTTTTCTAGTAGTATTCAGTTAGACTAAAAAGTTTTTATTTTGCTGCTATTAGGTAGATTTCATTGTTTTATCGTATTTTTAAAACTCATTTGTATATCATCGATTTTTATTTGTTATACTATTATTATTGTACTAGAAAACCCTTGCAAAATATTCGCAGTTTTTTTTTTTTTTTTTTTTTTTTTAACACCTTTACAATTTGAAGTTTTATACCAATTTCACCACCCAGTATCAATTTTAATTCACCAGAAACCAAATTATTATTAAGTTTTTTTTTTTTTTTTTTTTTTTTTGGAGGGGGGAGAGGGGGGGGGATGAAACGCTAATAATAGTTAACCCAAAATCCTTCAAAGAAAAATTTCAAAATAAAATTCATAGTTGACGATCCAGTTTTCATACTTCCCCAGGCAGGCCAGCTTTAGTATAGGACCCCCTATGGCGACTTTAAATCTTTTGTCGCCATGTTCGCGATGCCTTTTAATTTATTCTTTTTGGCGTAATTTTTTTGTTAAAATGCTTAGTACCTAGTTTGATTATACTTCTTATTGTTACATTTTTTAGTCAATTTATGACACAAAAGTTCATATTTTGTTTATAACTTTAAAGTATTGCTAGATTTAAAATGATAGTTGCAGATTGTAAAGATGCAAATTTTAAAAATAAATTTTTCTATAAAATTATCTCATGAGACAAATGTCAATTTTATTATTATTAGATCACTGAACTGAGTCCGCGTGCTTAAATATTGCTTGTGCATTATTTTTTAATTCTCGCATATTTTATTGTCATTATCGTATCATTTCTACAAATTATAATCGTAATTGGTCCATGTTAGAGAAATATTATATAGATTGTACATGTTCCAAAAGACTTCGCATCAAAATAGAAATAACTTAAAATTTAAAGATTCATTTAGTTTTCATATTCACACTTTACTATATTTTTTTCCCATTTTTGTGAAAATTATTTAACTTTAATAGTGCTAAAGTTTATTCAGACACAGATAAAATTAAAATGGTTTCCTTGTACTGGGAGGAAAGAAGTAATTTTAAGGACAGTGCCAAACGATTTGATATTATCTTTAATAAAAATGAAACACTTTTTAAAAAATTAGTACTATTGTTGCAATGAAAATAAATGTACAGGTAAAAGAGAAACATTTTTCTGGTAACTTCTATGGATATGAATTTTGGTAACGAACGTTGTAAAAAATTCTGGCGATTTTGGCGACTAAATTTTGCGAAAAATGGTAGTTAGGTTTGTAAAAATCTAAAATTCGTATCTTATTCAGGAAAAAATAATAGGGTTTTCCAGAGTAATCTGATTTCTCGCCCCTAACCATATAGATCAAGAATATAAATGGAGCTGCCTATTTCTAATGAGTTATTTGTATTCAGATTTTGACCTCTGACTGAGACTGTGAGATAAACTGTAGATTATTGTTACTGAACAAGTGATATTCATGCCCTAATGCATATAATGTTTTCATAACTTTTTTTTTTCTTTTTACAAAAAATAATTTGACCTGGTTTGCTTTGAGATTTTTTTGTCGAAAAAAGCGCTTTCATTGACAGATCTGTTTATTTACGAAAAACTTTCCACATACTTAAAAAAAAAAAAAAAATTATTCTAGAAACCATTAGTATCTTCCGTGTATAATTTAGGCTGACAGCTTCGTTGAATTACTAAAATAGTGATAGTAATAATAATGTAATTGTGGCAAATTGAAAAATGTAGAAAACACTAAAGTTGCTTTAGAGATCTATTGCAAGCTGAATTAGCTGAGATGAATCAGGAGAAAAATATTTATTTAACAATGGTATATAATGTATTTTCTAGAAGAACATCGTTTCAACCCTTAAAATTCCAGCTTATGCATGAGTTGTTAATGAGATGATATGGTTCGAAAACATGGATTTAGTGGGAAAATGGGTGAAGAGGTTGCAAATTAAATCTTTTGTCGAAGTACGGCTGTCTCAATGAAAATTTAAAAATTAGTTCAAATTCAAATATATAGACAAATCAAAAACTTAATTTGGGAACATTATTTAATAGCATGTTTTGACTGATACACACAGACAGGGTATCTCCATAAGTCTGTAGACATTTTAAAAATTCATAAAAATTGAAGGAACCGATATATTTGAACGTGGTTTGTGAAACAGTTATCATGAAGGGGGGATTTTTGTTTTTGGTAAAGAAAAATACAATAGTTAAAATTTCATCGATAGAGGGCGCTATACTCGAGCAAATCGTAAATTTCCATGAAAAACTACTTCCATACAAATCTTTACAGTCGTATACATTTCTATTCTATGTGTTCGCTATCATCACAAATTACAGTTTGCAAACGAGTTGCAACGTTGCTAATTATTCTTCGACCACATTTCATGAAACCATGGTTAAGCATCTGCGCAAGTGCTAACTCAACGAGTCCAATCCTAAAATAGGGGTGACAGTCATTTGACTCAGAGAAAATGATCAATAAAAGAGCGCGGAATTATTGGATGTTTTCCAAATTTCAAACTGTCGGTCACGCTGGCATCCCTCCAACATTTTGGACGCGTCCTCACTGCCAGTTTTAGGATATGTGCCCGCACTGTACAGCTTCATTCGGCGATTCTTAGCTCCGAGAAAACATCTTCACCAAAACATTTTATCCACCAAGACTGCATCGCAATCAAAACTTCATATATGCACAAGTACGAAAAAAAAAAAAAAAAAAAAGAAAGAATCTGTGTTAATTGTGAAATCGTGCATTTTATAGGATTCTGATTTGCACATGTCTTGTTATGCGTTCGTACAGTGCCCTCTACCGACGAAAAATTTTACAGGTTTTCTTTACCCTTTTTCCCCCTCAAACAAATCTTGTTCAGTTCTATGAATTCCTTCAGTTTTTAGGAATTTTTAAAAATGTCTACAGTTTTATGGGACACCCAGTACATAAATATTTGAGATTAAATCTTTATGGCCTCAGAATCAGAGAAGGTGCTTCATATTTTGTCTACGATTGTATGTTCACGTTTTAATATCATATATCTTTTGAAGTAATCAAATATATAAATTTTTCCCCATGAAAAATATTCTTAGTTCAAACAAAGAAAAGAAATTTCAAGTGTGAATGATATATATATATATATATATATTAAATGAAACATCAAGTATGAATTTAAAGTTCAGAATCCTTTTTAAACCATATATCCCAGTCTAATGAGCCTTCATATGCAAAACAAAATGACCGTAGAGTACCACCCCAATGCCAAACCCCGTGGGAAAAAAAAATACAAAAGTATTTAATATTGAATAAATCTGAACTCTCAATACGAATGAACCAGTGTTATTTAAATACAAACAAAAAATGTATACAACATAGAAAAGGAATTCTTTTTAAACTATTCCAGTTTGATTTGGCAGCTTGTCAAACACAAACTAAACTCACACTTAATGAAATTTTAAATACTTCGCTACTGAAAAGAAATGGAACTTAAATCCACTAACGCTATTGATAATCGAATGTATGTTTTTGAATGTAAAATTATTTTTGCCCGTTTTCTAAAGTGAAGAAATAATTGCATTTTTAATTAAAAGTTTCTATAGTCACGCGCGTCTCTCTCTCTCTCTCTCTCTCTCTCTTTTGCTAGATATGTAAATGAATAAAATTAATTTACATTAGTAAACAAATAACATCCTTATGAAACACAATTTAGAGAAGATATTAATATGTTTTTTTTTTTTTTTTTTTTTTTTCACTTCTATTTAAGCAATCTTGTTTCTACTCACTTTACTTTGCATTATTTATGTACGTATAACTATTAACACAATACAAGGTGTTTCGAAAATATCTGGCAAAAATGTAATTGCAGGCAGAGAGGATCGAAATAAACAGATTTAATTAGGGAAGTATATATTTATGTATATTAATGAGAGAAAGATCGACATTTTCTTTTAAGTTATCTTAGATCTATAATTTAACCATCGTTTTAAAAGTATTTAAAAATATTCATATAAAAAAATAAATAAAAAGGTATTGAAAAATATGAGTTGAGTTTTTTTTTTTTTTTTTGCAAAATATTCATACTGAAAATTTACACAGACCCCTCAGAGACGGCAGCAATGCCCTTACATGAATTAAAATATTTTCCTAGTTGACTATTACTATTATAAATAATGTTTTTTTATTTCATAATGATTTGTGAAAAATTATCACTGTAGGCATTTATACGAAATTTTGCCCAATATTGCTATATTAAAAAATATGATAAAACAGGGTGGCAGCACCATCTGTTGGGCTATACTAACTAAAAATTTATAGGCTCCAACTTAATTTTAGGCAAAAGTTGATAGGCTTCAACTTGGCGATTTTAATCAAAAGTTGATAGGCTTCAAGTTGCAACTACAGATAAATCTATAAGAAATTCTTTGCGTTAGTTTTTGAATTACAGTTGCTACAAAAATTTTTCACACACGCCGATAGACATTTTCTAAAAACGATCCAAAAATGTTCTAGAACTCTCAAAACGTGTAATTCCATCAAAAACCGGAAGTCGGAAATCTTTATGAATTCGATACTTTCTTCTATTAAATAAGGTAAAAAATATGATGTTTTAGAATCTTGCTCAAGAACTGGAACGTTCAACTGTGGTGAGATAAAGATGATTTTTATGAAAAACTAATTGCTCCTTTGTTAAATTTCTGTAGTATCAGAAGTGTAGAACTTTTATCGATGGATAAATTTTTATTTTGCTGTTGCAGATAAAATGGTATAAAATACGTTGCAAATGGAAAATATCTTGCTAACTTAGTTTCTGATGTCCATATTTTATCTATTGTAGTCTATTATCTATTATCCAGGAGACTGTAATTATGCTACTTTAAAGTTCACTACATATTTACTTTTAAAAATTGCTAATCTGATTTAAAAAATGACTATTATTCACGCTGATCATAAAAGTGTGAAAGGGAGAAAAAAAATTAATTTGGAGAATGTTTGGTTTGAAACATCTATATATTAACCTGATTAAGTTCAAATAATATTTAATTAAATTAATAACTTTTTAAGTTAAGCGTAAATTTCAAAGACTCGTAAAATTTATTTCAAGTCAAAATCATAGCACGATCCTTTATCCAATGACAAAAGCTATCCAGTACTACATTATCAAAGCAATAAGCAATCACCCCTATTAAGAAATTTAAAGTGAATTCCCTACATGGCTACCACTGAAACATTTATACATTTCCTATTAGTACTGCTATCTATCGGACACAAAATGAACAAAAGTTTAAAAATCTATTAAAACAAGGAAAAAAGTATTTGGAAATGTTAATGTTTGGTTTTTCACTGAGAAATCAACGAAAATTAAAGGGGTGAGTAAATGAATTATATTTTCAAATAACTCTTCGCATATATATATAACTTAAAAGTATTAAGAAATAATTAAATTATTCTAATTTAAAAGTATGTTTAATTTTATATAAAAAAGCCACTACACAAATAGAATAAAAGATAAAAAAGTTATCGTTGTAATCTATCTATCATTTCATTTTTTCTATACAATGAATTAAATTGATCAGGAAACTATTCGAATGCATTTTACATTTTAAAAAACAAATTACATGTAATATGTTAAAGATACCATTATGGGTGAACATTCTTTTCACTTGTCTATAATAGTTTTAATCGATTGATTATTGGCGGGAATGGGTATTTCTTGGCGTAAGTCTTAACTATTCCTGGATATATATTTATATTACAAATCTTATGTATGAATTTGGCATTTGCAATGTTCCACTTGACTTCTACATTATGTTACAATATACACAATATACCAATAAATATTTGGACACTTTCAACCTCAGACGTTTTGTCAAATATCTGAAATTTTTTTTTAGGAATTATGTTGAAACTTTGGGAGTATAAAGAACATGTTATGCCTCATATATTCCAGCAAAAGTTTTATCCCGAAGGGAAAAAGGGGATCAGTGAAAATTTAAACAAAAATAAAAATGTTTTAAATCACCCTGTAAAAAGTATGCTTCAAATGCGTTTTCGTTGTAGCATGTCATTATAATGATTCTTACATATTATTTACTTTCTCCGTCATTAAGTTTAATGTTCCTTTTTTATTATTATTGTTGTTCATGTCGGCGTAAGTAGTTTAAATTGTTTTTGTCTCTTATTGGTTCTTAATCTGTAACGCAACATTTTTGTGTCAGTCTTACCTATATGTATAATCATTCTATTTTTGATATGTTGGTATCGTTTTGTATCTATTAATTGCTAAATTTTAAGGTTAAATTTTATTACGATAACCATCATTTATATATAAATATATATATATATGAACTTTTATAAGACTACCACATGTATTCATGGAGATTTTTTTTTTCAATAATAATAATAATAATAAATAAATAAATAAATAAAAATTACCACTTTTTAAATTATAACACTCAGCGTATTAGACCCAGTGCAAAGTCATTTTTAGAAAAATTAACGTGCAACATTAGGCACAGCATACTGCAAACAGAATGCAAAAATAATAAATAGCTTACGAAAGATGAGCATATTTACTAAATTTTTCCCAAAGTACGTGAAAGCTTTATAAAAATTTCCCTTTCATAATCTAATAGTCAAAAGTATTGAGCTATACTTATATGAAATCCCTAAACAAATATCATGTAAATTCAAAAAGTTATTATGAGAAATAGAATAAAGAGAATTTCAGTTCCGCTCAAAAAAGAGGAAGACGATAGCAGGTTTTATCAATACTTATTTTATAATCAGGGAATATTGTACACAACTGATTGAATCAAAATAAAAATGTGAGTAAAATCACTTATATACTATAGTTTTGCTTTTATTCTGAAAAGAACTGAAATCCTGTTCATTCTATCTTTCATAACTTTTTGAATTTACACGATATTTCTTCGGGGTTTTCATATAAGAAGATCAATACTTTTGGCCATTAAATTACGCAAGTGAAAATTTTTTATAAAGCTTTCGCGTGCATTGTTAAGAATTTAGTAAAAATTCTATTTCGTAAGATATTTAACATTTTTGCAGTCTGTTTGCAGTATGCTGTGTCTAATGTTGTCAACGATATATATAAAGTAGAGTGATAAATGGTAACCCTTGAGAAGGTCCAAGATGAGTCATGTGACATGCTCTCCTTGCACCTGCGTATTCGGTGGTTCCCTTGGAAACAGCTTGTTTTCAGTAAATTTCTATGGCAACGGTTTGGAGATTGTTCTTCGCAGCCAATGTTTTTGTTTACTTACGTAGTTTAATATTCTTTTGTTCTAAATCATTTTGATTTTACTTCTTTTTTATTTCGTGTAGTTGAACTTTAACCGACAAAATGCTTAAAAATAGTTGAAAAATTATTATTTGTTGTTAAATTTAGCTCTTTAAAAGTTTAAATTTTCTTTTATAAGCACTTTTAAACTTTGTTGGGAAACGATGAAAAAACAGGTATTTTATTATTTAATAAAATGTGAAATATGTGTAAAATTATTTTAAAAACAATTTATTTCGGTCATAGGACTGTCATGCTACCTAATAATGATGATAATTTGTCGAACTGATATTTTAAATGCCAAAATAGCGATAAAGGGCCAAACACAGCAACCTATTCGAGCATGTCACGTGATTCATCTTGAACCACGGAAAGCTAATCCTTCATCCATTGAATCAGCACTCTAATATATATATCTCGTTGAATGTTGTACGCCAAATTTTCTAAAAATGGCTTTGCAGTGGGTCTAATACAATACGTGTTATAATTTAAAAAGTTGTAATTAATAAAAAAAAAAAACATTATATCTCCATGAATATACGCGTTAGCCTCATACACGTAACATATATATATATATATATAAATTCAAAGAATCCTTATAATCACATGCTACATCGAAAACGCATTTCAAACATTACTTTTTACAGGGTGATCCAAAACATTTTGATTATTGTTTAAATTTTGCTGGTTTCCTTTACCTCCTCAGGATAAAACTTTTGCTGGAATATATGAGGTATAACACGTTCTTTATACTCCCAAAGTTTCAACATAATTCTTAAAGATTTTATTTTAGATATTTGACGAAACGTCTGAATTTGAAAGCGTCCAAATACTTATTTGGTAGATAGTGTATATGCATGAGTATGTGCGTGTGTCAATACACATTATTTATATGTGTATTGACAGTATATATACAGATTCCATATGTCTCATAAATATTCTTACGTATAGTATTACAAAAGAAAAGGCCAGATGACTTATTTTTGTCTATAATTTAAGAAGTGATTAACTACTACGCTAATTCTGTGAATATAGCAATTTTCATTCGTTAGTTATTTCGTACTTTGTTTAAAAAAAAAAAACCTATGCAGTAATAACTTGAAAAATAAGAGAGATCTTCCCTAAATATTTATTTATAGCCATAGGAAAACAGAAGCTGATCAATAAATATAAAGGATTCTCTCAATTTTGTTGATATGCAAAGATCTTTTATATAAAGTAGTGAATTACAAATGTTCCTAATTTTATAAATTTCTTAATTACAATCTGAATTAATACTCAATTTTCTTTATTATAAGCCTTTGAATTTAATTTTAAATCGTGAAGCTAAAGTGTGGGATTATATTTTAGGACCTCAGAATAATTGTATCAGTAACACAGAAGTAATTGAAAGATTACAAATTCATTATTTTATCTATTTGTTACAGTGAATGAGAGTCTAGTTGTTCATTTTGTGTTAAAAATTACATCAACACCCAGCAGACATCAATTAATGAGAATTTAACAGAAGTTTACATCTCAGTACAAAGTTCTGCCATTGTGAAAAATCTCACCAATCATTGTTCGACTTTTGAAAAAGACCTGCGGCTTTCATGACATGAATTTAAATTACGACTTTTCTACAGGGATATTTGAATGTGTTAAAAGACAGCATGCATTTTAATATGAAAACGTAACACCTGAAGTGGAAAGTTCATTTAAATTAACGTACAAATTTCTAGAACTCTGTACACAAAGGGATTGTGATACTATAAATACTGTTTTGGTAACTGAGTAGATTCAATCGGAAATTACTTTGAAATTTCCAAAATCATGTCCTCACATTGTAAGTTAATTTATTTAAAAAGATCTTATATTTTTCTTGAATAAAATTCAGTTTCTCTTTACAAAAATTATAAATATTATTTTAAATCAATAAAAGTATTATTATTATGGGAAAAATGGATTTTAATACATAAGCCTTTTTTTTTTCCCTAGTAAAACTGCCTTTAACTTTATATTAAAAAAAAAAAAAAAAAAGACGGCAACACATGATTTGTTTAACAAAATTCAATTTTTCTAAAAAAAAAAAAAAAAAAAAAAAAAAAAAAATCATATTCTTTTAAATCAAGACACATATTATTGGGATAAATGGAGCCTATTTTGATACGTAAGCCCCCCCCCTTTTTTTTTTTTTTTGGTAAAACTGCCTTACAACTTATCCATTTATATATTAACTTTTTTCAAAACAAATTAAACAGATGAGAGCACTTAGTATATTTTACATTATCATACTTATAAAATTGTAAAATTTTCGAATTTATACAATAACATTTTTCATTGTGAAGGGAAAAAAAAAAAAAAAGATTCAAAATCCATTGCCCTGTTTTTATAAAAGTACATTTATCATGTACAAATATAAAATCTAATATTTCATATATTTTTTTTTCTCATTTAAAATAAATATATATATATATATATAAACGAGTGAAAGGACTTTTTTTCCAATATCTGACTTTTTTCTTTTTGTTACTAAAAGGAAATTGACATTGCTTAAAAAAAAAAAAAATACTTAGCAGTCGATAGATGTAACACCTTTCTTGCAAATTGAATTATAGAATTTATGCCGTAAGGAAGAAAAGAAAAATATACATATAAAAGCTTAATTAGTTGCAAAATACGGCTCTCTTTTCTTTGAACTTGCAAAAGTGCACTTATACATGAAAGAGAAAGGATTATTTGTTTATACAAGGGAAAAAAAAAAAAACTTTAAAAGCATGAATGTGTTGCTTTCTTCTGTATGTCAAATGATGAACAATGGAGAAAGCCATTTAGACGTACAAGAGAATTTTTAATGCAAGTTTCTTAGAATTCCTTATTGTGTTAACAGCGTTTGTTAATATCTATGTAATTACTTAAGTCTTATTTAATTTGTTATAGTAGTCTTAGCGTAATTAAGTTTTTTTTTTTTTTTTTTTTTTTTTTTTTTCCCCTTTCTATGAAGACAACTCTTCTATCTTGCTTAATGCCGGTTTAAAATACAAATTGTAGATCAATACGAACAAGCCACTTTCATCTAATTCCAATAAATAAATAAAATAAAAGCCAGTAACTTCTTGTTTGTTGTACAGAGTACAAGTTATTAAACTTGCGTTTTAATAGTGTTGTTTATGTTTCAATAGGTCATTTAAAATTGATTAGTTCACATATTTAAAAAAAAGGAAAAAGAAAAAATGTTGAAAAATTAAATTTCAAAAAGCTTTTGTTTTGAATTAGTTGTAATTTTGTTTTTAGAATGTTAATTTTAATTATCTTGCATAATAAATTGCATAGTATAAAATGATTCTCAAAATTTTTTTTTTAACATATTGAAATTAACTGCGCAATATTACAGAAAATAAAAACATGTTAGTGTGATGATAAATATTAATACTTATAAAAGCATATTTAAACAGGTGATTGCAACAAAAGTGTTTACAGCTGAAGAATAACTTCAACTAAGGACAATATGTGCATTAATTTAATGATTTCAATAAAACTTAATTTATATTAAAGAGAAACAAAATAGTTTAATATATTTAGTAAATTGCATCATCCAAATGCTGCTGATAAATTCCATAATATTTAATTTGGTGGAAATCAATAAATCTCGACAGTTTTTTCCTTCAAGTATAAATTGTTTTTACCATCTTTAGAACAGTTTCCAATTGCATGAAATACTGACATGATTGTGCAAGTATTGACTTCCTTTTTTTTTTCTTCTAGAAACATTTCTCCAATAAAAACAAAAATAAACATTCTGGAAATTTAATGTAATTATCGTTATTTTCATTATATATTTTCTCTTTTATTATATGTATGAAAATTTAATTAAAATGATATCATTTCAGACTGTGATTTCATATTTAAAAATTATTACTTAAGAATTATGTATTTTTGCCATACACGGAAACAATAAATATTCTGAAATGTATAAAACGAAAAGCCAAGGTGTCATGTTTAATAATTGAATAGAATTTATTTTCTAAAATACAATCAACGTTTCTTCCCCAGTAATTATTGATTTTTTATTTTTATTTTTTTGGCAAATTGAATTACAGGCTTGCTTACTGAAGGAGAAAAATAGTACTGAAGTTTTAATTAGCTTATAGAAGAAAAAAAAAAATTATTTCAATTTAAGTCTTGTACGATTAAAAAAAGAATGTATTACGTAACAAAAATAATTTGTTCAAAACCTCAACATGTAATTTTATTTTTTATATCAAAAAGTCGTTTTTAATTTAAAACTAATGTAGAAATTCTCCTTTAAACACCCTTTTACACTTAAATATAGTATTTTTATCTCTGTATTCTTGAAATACTATTTGATTTTACTTAACAGAAATAATATTGTATTTATCTTTGTAATACATGCATATATAAAAAAAATATCTGCATGTATCATGCACACATTTTTCATACATGCAAGTATTCATGTTTCTATTCCCAATAAATATTCTTGTTCTTCTAGTAAAATTTGAGTAGTAATTTTTAAGTTTAAATCAAAATTTTAAAGGTTAATTTACGAAACAAAAAGAAACTTCAGTCAAAAATATTTTTCTTGTTTCAGTTGTATGGTTGTTATGGTCTGATATCAGTTAAATGATAATTCGAAATTATATACATACGTCTTAGATCAACCTGTTTATAGGTACCGCCCATTTTGTATTTTTGTTAGTAGTAAAATTTTCAAACTGCCCATTGCTTCAACAAAAACGGCGATTTATAAACTAGGGAACAAACATTTCTATATAAAATTTATAAAAAATTAAAGCATATAAAAAATGCACTTTTTTTAATTATTAAAATGTTTATAAAAATCAAGTAATTTTGTAAAAATGAAAAGTTTTTTAGTATTGAACAAAAGCCTTACTCCCCACCATAAAAGTTGAAACGCCCGCTAGTGACCGAGTTGACTACCGCAGTCTTATACGCCACAGATATTGAATTTTAAGGCCAAATTATCTTTCATGCCAAACGCATTTTCGAACTGGATTTTTTGGAAAATTTAGCTATTTACCTTAATCGTGATAAAATTGTCAATTTAAAATCTGATTCCACTTTGCTGTCTACAGCCTGAAAAAATTTGTTTAATTCAATTAAATAATTTCCTTCATTATGTTTATAACATAACAGTTATAATAAAATAATTATAATTAAAAATAAATAAAAAATAAATAAAAAATTAAAATTAATAAAAAATTAATAAATAAATGAATTTTATTAAATTTACTTATTAGTATAAAATAATTAAATAAATAAAACAAAAAAATTTAATTGATTATTCCTTCCCTCCCTCTTTTTTTTTTTTTTTTTTGTGTGTGTGTGTGTGTGTGTGCGCGCGCGTTCCTCTCTGATTGGTCCTGCATGATGCTTCCTATTGGTTGTTTGTGTTGCTCCTCCCCCTCTGGATTTTGCCCTGCTTTCAGTTTTGCTTTTGCCTCCAAGGCAGTAGCACGTGTTCTTTTGCACCTGATGAAGAAAGGCTACGTCCTTTCGAAACCGGTTGTACTGTCTTAAAATTTATGGTGTGTAAAGAAGTTTTAAAATCTATATATTTTAAGGAATGAATAACAAAAAGATGAAAAGAGAGAGAACTAAAAACAACGACAACAATAATAAATGAACATTTTGTTCAATAAGAGAATGAAAAGAAAATGAATATTATGAATAAAGAAAATGAAGAAAATGAATATTAGGAAATATATATGAAGACGGAGTGACCTGTTTAACAATCGAATAGAATTTAAAAAAAAAAAAAAAAATACAATCAGCATTTGTTTTTCCTAAATAATAATTGAATAAAAGAAAGTTAGATAGTCAACCTTCATTTTTTTTTCTTTCTTTTTGTAAATTGAATTATAGGCTTACTCACTGAAGGAGAAAAAAAGCATTGAAGTTTTAATTAGCTTACACGAAAAAGTAACAAAATGACTTTTTTTTTTTTTTTTTTTTTTTTTTTTACCTCCAATTTAAGTCATTCACTTTTTTTTTTTTTTTTTTTTTTTTTGATAAAAAGGAAAATCTATCGCATAACAAGCGTAATTTTATTTAAAACCTCAACATGTAACCTTATTTTCCATGTCAAAAAGATGTTTGTTTTCAAAACAAAAGACACTTACAAATTCACATTGAAGCATACCTTTTCAATCAAATCTAGTTTTGTTTTATGTTAATCACAAACGCAATTTTCTTTAGTTTAGAAATAGTATTTGATTTGTCGTAAAAGATGTAATATTATGCTCTTTATATTATACATGCATTTTTTTTTTTCCTATATGCATATATCCATTTTTCTATTCCTAAGAAATATTCTTAGGAAGGGTATTAGTATAAGGCTCAAAATAAGACTTGAAGGTTAATTTAATAAACAAGAAGAAACTCCAGACAAAAATATTTTACTTTTTCCACTCGTATGATTTCCCATAGTCTAACGAAATTTACATATGGCGTTCAAAAATACGAAAACATGATTTATTAGATTATTTGTAGATTCGAAATTTAATTCAATGCTTTAAAAGATTATTCAAAAATTGAATTTGATGATATGGATAATAAAAAAAAGGTGAGAATAGCAAAGATTGAGAAAATATATATAAACCAATTAAACAATATTTTTCAATTCTGTGAAAATATTAAATAAAAGAAAATCTAAACATAAAGCTTTACTCATAAGTTTAGCTTTTAGAAATCAGTGTACTTTTTTTTTTTCTCTCTCTTTTCTATACATTACCTTTTTGAAATAGATAAAAGTTTTTAAACCTTGATCACCACATGTGTACTTTGAAGCCAACCTAAGTATTTTGCTCTCAAAAAGTTTATTTCTAGTAAAAAAAAAAAAAAATATATTGTATCAGTAAGTAATTAATAATAATAAAACATTAGTTAATACACATAATAGATCGGGTGTATTAATTTTAAACGGCATTATTAGAATTTCTTTTAATGCATCGAATATATAATAAATACCCTTAATTTGAATATTTACTGGAGACAATGGTAAATATCGAAGTAAACACCTATGTCACTCGCTTCACATATAATTATTTGACAACTGTTCTATTTTATTTTTGAAATGTATTACAAAAAAAAAAAAAAAAAACCTGCTTTGCACATTTCCGTTATTTTTTTACAAACTTACTTGATTTTTTTCACAAATTTGTTTATAAATTCACAAATGGGGTACCATTTTAAAAACAAATGGATTTCCCCACTTTTCCAAATTCTAATTTTCTTGAACAGGCCAAGAAAGTAGTCACTGGTCCCAAAATAGTAAAGCAAACAAAGAAGAGCAGGAATTTCTCTGAGTTACGATACGAACAAATATCAATCGCTTGGTACATAGTCTCAAAAGTGCAATCGCTCTCTAAAGCAGGGGTGCCCAATAAATCCGTTCTAAATTTTTGAAGTGAAAATACCTTTCAGCGGTTGCTAAATAAACAAATAATTACTATGTAAAAATATATTATTAAATACATTATTCATTCTTTTTATTATACCTATTAAAAAATAGAAATTTTTGACAGTTTTATTGTTAATTTATGAATGAAAATAGTTTAATACTATTGTATTGTGCTCTAAATCAGCATTTTTTTCTTTTCCCGAAAAAAGTATATACATACATGATTCATACACTCAAAGCATACATGTACATACATATGCACAGTGCGGCTCGCCTGAATAAAATACATTTCCAATGTGGCTCGCCAAGTGTTTAGGATTTGACAGGCCTGCTTTAAAGAACACTCTGCCTCGCAGATGTAAATTTTCTTCAATTTATACTTTTTGGTGATGATTCTAATTCTATGCTAGAATCCAATGGAAAGTTCCAGTTTTCGGCTCCTGTTCAACGTAGAACCTCGAAATTTCTGGAACCCTAAACTACCATTTTTCACCAAATCCATCTTTAAGTCGCCAAATCCGTCGCCAAGACGCCAATTTTGTCACCAAAGTCGACCTTACTGGAAGTGCATGGAAATGACATTTATTTTCACTTTGACTGTAAAACTACTTTCACTGCAACAGCTCAATTGATGTCATTGAACTGCTTCATTAATTCATTACAACAATACAATTAAATATTTTTTGCCCTAAGAAAATACCAATATTTGCGTACATAATAAACTCAGTAATTATCTTTAGAAACACCGTTATGGCACAGTTATATTTAACATGCATTTTATGTGATAGTACAAAAATGTTTAAAAATAAATTTATTTATTCATTAATTTCCGACATAAAAGAACTCAGATTTTAAATCTGTACATATATATAATTTATATATATGCAAATAATTCATTCATTCATTCATCATTATAATTGAATTTATTATATTAATTCATATATCTTTATAAACTCTCTATATTTTTATATATGAATATATATAAAAATAAAAGTATTTTGAATTAGAAAAAAAAAAGGGGGGGAATACAAATCTTTTTTTTATTATTATTATTATCCTACTGCTTATTAAACAGCTTATTCTGAAAAAAAGAATTAACTGATAAAAGCTTCTACTAAGCAATCTCATTAAAAACTCATTAAACTTTTAATTAACGGAAGCTTTGACAAACAACTCATCTGCCCTTTCACCATTTTTGTTTCTTTTAAAAACTTGCAAGATCATTTGTATTTCTAATCATTATAAATTAGCGTCTGCGCTAATCTACGTCACACCGCCTCCAAATTTCCGTAAAATGAGAGAAAGTCAAAGCCTTTTAAACGCTTGAAATGATTTCAAACTTTTAGAAAGGGAAAGGAAAAAAAAAAAAGAAGTGCCGTAATTTTTCAGGTGAGCAACTTATGTTAAATGAAGCATTCATACAATAGAAAACTTTGCATACAGGTTAAATAATTTGAAACCCTGTCTTTTGTTAAGAGTTTGCATAATAGAAGAACGTGGGATAGTTTAGTTCTAGAAATATATGGGAAGTTTAAGATAATAAAGCTAAGAATTTGACAAATTAGATTCGTTAAGGGATTTTACTTTCCAGAATTTCAAAATGTCGATTTGGAATTTAGAATTAAATGATTTTTTTTTTTTTACTTTAGCTGTAACCGCATAACTTATTTAATTTACTTTTAACATTTACTTTAACTGTAACCGTGTAGTTTCTATTTTTGCAGAAAATGTGCTCTTTAAATTGTGAAGAAAAGAAATATTTTTATATTCCTTTCGCCACTGTTTTATGACTTTATTATTATTATTTCGAAAGGTTTTATTATATAGTCATAAAAAGGATTGTTAAATTAGATATTACCGATTTTAAAAGCTATGCGGAGAACAAAGCAATTGAATTAATAAATGCTTGATATAAGAATCAATATAAATAAATGCAGATTTTTGTCTGTAAAGAAAATAATAATAATAATAATAATAAAGGCGATATTTTTACGTTTCAAACATTAAAGTAGCAAAAAATTGACTTTAGAATATTTTGTGTGTATGGAAAGAAAAAAGAAAGTCTAAAACTTTATATATATATATATATATATATAATCTCATTTTAAAATGTTTAGACGGAATAGAATGACAAGTGGTAGGATACCCAACCTAAAATTATATCTATGGAAATTTAGTTCAATAAGGCACAAAAGCCTTATTGCGCATGCGTTTTATGCACAATAAGGTTTTTCTCAGTAAAAGCGTAGAATGGATTGGTTGGTTGGGTTTTACGTCGCACTAGTGCTGCGCAACGGGTAATTGGCGACGGTCTGGGACTCATCCCTTGAGATGGTCAGGAGACATGCCATCACATTTTGATCCTCCACGGAAGGGCTCTCTCCCGCTTCGGTGACTAGTAAACTTGACCCGCAACCCAAACTGAAGCCTCTTACTCTTAACCCGACCCGCAACCCGCAAAAATATATTATTGAATTTACATTATATACGAATCGGAATAAAAATTCTATTTTTCCGAAATACAGTTATATTATTGAACATATCTTTTAGGAAATTATTTATCACATAAATATTACAAGTTTTTATTCATATTAAACCTAGTTATAATTATACTAAGAATAACTAGTCTAATTATAAACAAAACTTCGAAGTATAATAACAAAATTTCTTGTATATTACGCTTACTTAAAAAAAAAAAAAAAAAAAAAAAAAAAAAACTATTTTAAATATTCCCATTATAAAAAGGAAGTAAATTAATGAAGCAAATACACGTTGGAAAGCAAATAATTTTCTCACATAAAATTTCAAACGTTAAGTATTGATATTTATGTGTTTCTTCTTTATGAATTAAACTTATGAATCATGTTGCGTTAAATTGCTATGAAGGAAGAGAATGTCATCCAATCTCAGCATTCAAAAGATTATATTAACAAAAAATAAATAAATAAATAAATAAATAAATAAAACATAAAAAAATTCTCCGAAGAAAAATATTTTGCGGGTAGACCTGCCGTTTTACCCGTGGGCCAAAAATTGACGCTAACTCGACCCGCACGCGAGCGGGTGACCACGGGTACCCAACCCGATGGAAGACTCTATACTAGGAACAGGTTCCAGGTGTAAAGCACCGTCTGCCATTCTTGCTATTCATTTTTTATGCATTTCTGCCGAACAGATTCTACTCAAATTTTAGACATGAATGCATTGTCGAAGACAATACAATATGGAAGTTTTTTTGAGAGTCCTGTCTTATCAGGGGCAGTTTTTCAGAAGAAAAATCTGTTCGCCTGTGTCAAATCTTGTTGCTAGTTTTCAATCTACTTTCGTTGATTAGGGAAATTTTATAGTACGTTAAAGAGTGAAAGCGTCTTTAAATATATTTTTTTTATTTGTTTATGTGATGTGATATTGCATTTCATTTAAGCTAGTGTAATATGTTATGAATATTTTCTTTCAAACGAAAACTATTTTAATAATAGTGCGTTTCAGATCTGAATTATTTCTATTTCTATTTTACAAACACTCCTTTTTTTTTCTTCATTAACACTATATGTTCATATAATATTTGATTCATTTTCAAATTCCTTTTACAAATCACTGACGATTTAATTAAATTCACTGATTAAATACACACAATGTTTTGTAATTGATTCGAAGTTTAATATTAATTTTTAAACAATTCTTTGTTTAAAAAATATTTAAACGACTTTCAATTCGAAATATATTAGGAAAATTTATTCTCTAATATTTGCAGCTGACTATGCTGATAAATACTAAAAATAAATTACTTGAATTTTTGAATACATCCTATAAATCATAATTCCAATTTATTTGTGTGTGTATACAGGGCGCGAATGGCGAGCGGAAATTTTACTGTGGCGAGTAAAATTTCGGTCTAAATGTAGATAGAATTCTTATAGTATACGGTGCTACAAAAAAAAAAAAAAAAAAAAAAAAATTATCGATTAAATACGTAAAATTATGCTAATCTTAGGTAAGGTGACCAGACATCCTCTTTTTAACACTTTAACGTTCACTACTTAATTTATTTTAAAAATTACTAAACTAATTTAAAAAATGGCTTTTAGACACATAGCTGATCATAAATATTTAAAAAATAAAAAAATAGCATTGTTCCTTTTCGAGAAATTTTCGGTTTGAAACATCTGTAAGTAAACCTTATTAAATTCAAATAATATTTAATTTAATAAATAAATCACTTTATAAGTAAACATTATCGACAACAAAAACTCATAAAAGTTGCATAGATCCCAACATTTCAATTTATTCCGGAGTATTTTAACCCTTTGCGGTGCAAGGTAATTCGGATCATTTAAATTACACTGCCACCGGAATTTAAGAACATAATTAAAATACAAGAAATTTTAAATTTTCATGTTAAAAAAAGGGCCTTTTCTGCTATGTTATAAATGTAAATTTTTGCTAAAAAATTTCCGGGATGAGTTTTTGCACTTGAGAATTAAAATTAGGTGTTCCATCAGCGGGAACACTGCGACTGAAAGGGTTAAGAGGACAATCTTCTTTTTCAACGCTTTACCATCTTAAACGGGGAAAAACATTAAAGGACTAAAAAGTCCTTTTTTTTTTTATGTTTTTCGTCCTATGTCCTCATTTTCAAATGAAAAGGATTTAGTCCTTGATTTAAAAAAAATCACAAATCTGAGAAGCTCAATCGGCTGTTTGCTGTGTTGAACGGTGAACACTAACTTTTTCTGCGTTAGGTTAGCAAAAGAACAACTTTCTAATAAACTTGCCAAAGCATATTATGGTCTATGTCTATTGAGATTCTTCGAATCACAAAGAAATAGAATTATTCTCTATATTTTTATGGTTCTTTGATCCAGATCACGGAATCACTATTGAATTTTCATGAAATCATTAAGAAAGTGGTGCTCCGGTTGATACGCGGTGGGTTGACCTGTGTTCTCACTTTTTCATGAATAATATTCCTCATAAAAATAGGCCCACAAGTGATCGAGAGGTTCTGTCCTCGAAACTGGTATACGTGAGGCGCTGGGTTCGATACCCGGTCACACTCGTTGGCTTAACCGTTAGTTTTCCGTGTTTTTCTCCGAAACTAGCGTAAATATGGGCTAGGACTTCTTAGAAATACCCCACGGAGGTCTCTCAGGCCTAGAGCCCCAGTGCAAACAATTGTCCTTAATGATAACACTGCCACCACCTCACAAAAATATGAAAAAGTTAGTTGAATTCATTCCATGTCCTCCTGGCAAAAACGTTCCCACAAAGCGACTGTTCAATTAACAAAATATAGATATGTGAAAATAATACCTTTTATATACCTACTTTAAAAACTTATTAAGTACTAAGACTAATTTAGGTTATACTTGTGAGAACTTTTATAAATTGTTGATAAGAATGACTGTTCGTTAAAACAAATAGTTTCATCTGCCGAATATAAATTTTACTTTTTCATTTGCCAATTTTATTTTTTCTTTTATGATTATAATTTTAATAAAAAAAAGTGTCTACTAACATTTTATGTAACTGCATGAAAATACCAAAAAAAAAAAAAAAAAAAAAAAAAAAAAAAAAAAAAAATTGCCTGTAGCAAAAATTAATAATTAAAAAAGAAAAAAAAAACTATATTGTCCAGTGACACCTATAAAAGTTAGGAATTTTTCCTCGCGTATTCGTATATTATTAATTTAAATTAAGGTGTACTGATCCAAATTCATCATTTGAGATAAAAATATTTCCACCACTTGTGTAAAGTAGCTTTTGAATTGGTTTTTATAATCATTTTTATTCAATTTTGTGTCCTCTAAAAATACCACTTTTTCAAAATTGAATGTCTTCTATTTTTTTATATAAAATAAAAGACAATGTGTAATGTCTTCTCTTTTTCCAATAAAAAATTCTGGTCACCTTATACGCAAAAAATAGAGTAAGTTAATCATATTTTGTTGCGAGTAACTTTTTTTATTCAGCGTGTGTAATCGAAGTTGGAATTTTGGGCCCTTGTATATATATATATATATATATATATATATATAGCTTTTAATTTACATTTATTTGTGAGTAGTGATTTGAATGAGATTTCTTCTTCCATTTTTTATTGGTGCGTAGAACGGGTACAAACAGCTAGCAAATAATAATAAGAAAAAAGTTTAATATACTTCATATATGGTTCTCATGATCTACTTCCACCACTTATATAGGAAAACAAAACTGTTTTAACTTGCAGCTTTTATTTACGAACCAGGGATAGTAAGGTATTTAATAAATACGTTGAAGAATCGAAAAATTAAGTTATTGGTAATGTTTATTTGGAACAAATAATATGCTAAGAATGTAAAGATTTTTTTTTATTAAACGAAACATTAATCACAAAACTTAACAAGATTTAGACACCCTTGTTTTAAAAAAATTCCAATATCCAACATACGGAAGAATTGCTTTGTACCATCGTTGTCTGCATTTTATCTAGAGTCCCGCGAAGTAGTGGAGTCTGGTCAATAGTTCATTTAACCCTTTCAATTCCCATTTTTACCCCCTCCACATAAAACAATAAATCTTATATTTAGTCAAATTTATTTCAAAGGTAATAGTATATATAAATATATATATATATTTTTTTTCAAATAGGAGTAATAGCAGAGTACGAATTAATATAGCTAACAAAGCAACTGAGAGGTGTTTATTTATGTTTAATATAACCACTGATGCCATTAAAAATCATAACTTTTCAATAAATAAAAAATATCAAAATTTTGAAAGAAATATATGTTGTAATTAATTAAAATACAAAATATAAACATTAAAAAAAAATAAAATAAAAAATATTTCAAATAGTTAATTTACTCAACCCTCTATATCTCAAATTACTTTATTTTGGGAAAAATAGATTGAAACTTTTTTACTGTATTTCTTTGCTACATGAGAAACATCTCATATTAAATTTAGCATAAACTATAGCTTAACTATAGGGAAAGCTTAAACTATAGAGACTTTGAGGTTCCAATGAGATAATGTAGTAAATTTAGACTGTATTGAGGAATTTTTTTTTTTATGAGACTTTAATGTCCCGGTAGGATACAAAGGATTAATAGTGATTATTAATTAAATTAGTCCTTCTGTCCGTCCGTTGTGTGAGAACGTAGGTAACGCACCCTGAAGGCTAAATGATGCAACGAGTGTACAGTTATAAAGTGTAAATAATATAAGCGAACCGTATTATTTTTTGTTTAATATTAACCATATACAGTCGAACCTCCTTAACGTGAACACTGTAACGTGAATTACTTATATAACATGAACTGTTTCTACAAACCCCGTCAATATGAAACTAGTTTTGTTAGTATGAAGATTAGTTACTGATAGCATGATCTACTGATAACATGAACATATTTTTTAGCCCCCATGCGATTCACGTTAACGAGGTTTGACTGTATTTACATGATACAAATTTTTAATGGGGAAAACAGACTTAATTTTAGCGAGAATGTATGCCTGCATTCCATATGCACCAAGTATCGGTCATCGAATTTTGCTAGTTATATTATAGTGCTGTATCCACGATCTAAATCGTTTATCATTAAATAGTCTGAGCAGTATAAGTATAGATTTGTTATAAAAAAAATGTCTTTCAACTAAAACGGGCGAGCATAATGCCAACAAAACTGGCATAGGGATGAATTGTGAAATGCACTCAAGGAATTAAAAAAAAAAAAAAAAAAAAATCTAAATTTCAGAAAATTTTGTTATTAGTTGATTTTTTTTTCTCCCTCGGGAGTGAATAAACAATCAAACTTCCAGCATATAGTTTTTTTTTTTTTTTTTTTTTTTTTTTCAACATAAAAATATAAATATTATATTAAATTAAATTCCTTTTTAATTTATATTTATGTACTTTGCAACAATTTGGTTCAAATTCTGCAATTTTATTAACAATATATTAAATTATTTGAAACATTAGATACAACTGTCTTTAAAATTCATTTAAAAACAAATTTGTTTTTCGTATCCCATTTATAAATAACCTACGCTAACCATTATTATTAATATATATAATATCTGTGAATGTAAACAGAGTTGATGCAGCATCATCAAAATATTTCCGTTTTAATACCTAGGAGGGAAAAAAAAAACATTTTGAATTGTAAAATCCGTTTAGAAATATTTCTAAAATATTTTAATACAGTGTAATATAATTAAAAATTCATCAGACAGTATGAAAATAATATTTGTCCCAATGAATATTTAAATTTCTCTGCATTAAATAAAACGGAATTCAAATGAGTAAATAATGCTTTTGTAGTGTAAGCAGAACACATCGATGTTTTGTATTGATAAAGTAAATTCAACGGAATTTTTCAAATGAAAATTTAAATGGAATGTTTAAGATATTTAAATATTTTAAATACCTTCTAACATTTCAAAAAATAAATAAATAAATAAAAAGTAAGATTTTATAGAATAGATTCTAAATTAAAAAGAAATTTTTCCTAGAGAGATCAACTGAAAAAATTAAATAACTTGAGACTTAAAGAATGTATTTTAGAAGAAAGAAAGTACTTTGTAAATAAAGAAATAAATGTGTGTGTGTTATTACGATAATAAATAACTGAGATATAGTATTGTAGAAGGATGAATATAGAAAATAATGACTATACATTAAAATAAACCAGGCTTTGTTAAAATCTAGTATATATTACTCACATTAGAATTTTTTTTTTTTTTAATTAGCTGAAGTGTCACATTAGTAATAAGAAAAGGGGCTATCAAATGAAAGGAAAACAAATGGGATTATTAGAAAAGGAATATTAACATTGTAAACTGAATGGAATTCATTGCACATTTCATCTATTTTTAATGAAGAAATATTACCATTCTAATCTGCATGAAATTCTATGCATTTTTCGTCTATTTTTAATGAAGGAATATTACCATTGATTGTAAGTGTAGTGAAATACTTCGTATATTTGGTCAATTTTTAATGAAGAAATACTATTACCATTCTAAGCCGATTGAAATTTTTTGTATATTTAGTCAATTTTTAATGAATGAATGTTATCATTATAAGCTGAATGAAATTTTTTGTATATTTGGTCTATTTTTAATAGAATTTTTCACAATTTTACTTATTAGTACGACATGTCTATTCCATTCAATCAGACATTTCACGTTGTCACTTTTGGTGTGTTTCACTTTGAATATGTTAGGATGTCCGCCAACATCCAGTTTTACCATTTTATTTCTTTACTTATCTTACAATATGTCAAAATTGTAAAATGATTCACATATTTGAAAACCGACTGTTAACTCTTGGAATGAAAAATATGTAAAATAACTAAGTTAAACAAAAATCTTCTAAGAAAAAAAAATTAAAATCCCCCCCCCCCTCAAAAAAAAAAAAAAAAAAAAAAAAATCTTTTGAAGCCATTTTTCTTACGTGTGTCCTGAATATTACTTTTAGCGTCATTTTCATTAAATGAAGTTTTTTGTAGACAATCCGATTAAAAATCATGGAGTAAACTATTTTTTACGTGTTCTTACAGATAAATAAAAATAATAAATACATTCAGAAATCCTGATTTGAAGGTCTCGCATAATGTTTATAATATACAAAATAGTTCTGTAAGTCCAAAATAATCCTATATATACTAAATTAATTTCAGTCCTGACAGATTTCCATTTAATTTTTTTTTCTTTTTAAATAGCCTTATATTTTATTTATTTTTAACACCCTTTTATTAGCTTCACCTGTATGTATGTTTGTATCCGCTCTGGGAGCAAACAAAAAATCTATATTGTAAAAAAAGACTTTCCCTACGTGAACGCTGTGGCTGTGAGGTAAAGCTCCGGGCTACGAACCTAAAGGTCTAACGTTCGAGCCCAGTCAGGAGAGATTTTTTTAAAAATGGTTTTTGTTTCATTCTAAATTATTTATTAGTTCAGATTTCAATAAAAGCGTGTTCTTTATTTTTTTTTTTTTAAGTATATTTTTATTAATTAGTTTTATTAGGTTGACTGAAAAGTCACATCGCATTTTGCAACAGTTTGTGTTAACTTTGAAAGTACTAGAACATGCGTATCTGTTGCTATGTCTTTATGCATAATTGACAGTTATAACTTTATTCTAAAAAATAAATTCAGAAAGATTTGGTTGTGCCTTAGAGATTTTATAAGAAGTTAATGATGAAAGACTGAACTATGTATTTTTATAATATTTTATTATTATTTCTTTACTTCCGTAAAATTAAGAAGCCTGTAAAAAATTTCAAGCATGTGAAAAGCTGCGTAAGTTTTATGGCGACAATGCTATACAATAACGACGATTTCTAAAATGGATTATGAAATACTGGAATGATGATTTTAATGTCAAGGGTTTCCCTCAGTAAGAGAAGTTCTCTACAGTTGATAACGACGAAGTAAAGACACTGATCTAGTCAAAACCTCGTTACACGAAATCAGAGATTTCGAAAAAAGTTGAATATTCATTTTTTCAAGCATTTATGATTACCTCAAGAAACTGGGATACGTAACAAGCAACACAAATGCCCAGCTTGATTAACACAAGATTAATTTGATGGCTAGTGTAAACATTTGATATGTTCATTAAATGTGATAGAGAAAAAAAAAAAGGATGATAAATGTGGGATTTTTTTCTAAGATTAAAGTGACAACTGGTTTTAGTCCTGTATGGTTTTGATTAAGTTTCAGGTGTTAGTTAACGAACATTTTGTTTTTGCATATTAATGCTTATCAAACCAGGACTTTTTAAATGATTTCGAAAGTAGACATTTATCACACGTATTTTCTTTAAACGTGTTGTGATTGCAAAATACTTTTTTTTTTTTTTTTTTACATTCCTACTAAGGAATAAAACAACGTATTATGAATTGTACTGCTGGTAATTAAGCCATTTGAATGAGTAATCATCTAAAAATATGGAAGGGCTTACTGATCGTAAAGCATTTATATTTGATCATAACAATGTGAGGACACAAGATTTGATCAGCCGCGAAAAATTTAATGCATTGTGGAATATTTATGATAGTAATAGTTAACTAGGAAAGATTTTTTTTGTATACATATAGGAACATAGTTTCCTCACTGGGAGGAGCTCCCTCTCCCCCCCCCCTCCCTCCCTCCAGAGGGTTGTGCATTTCCAACATGGGTAACTTTCAAAAGAACTCGTCAATAACTTTAAAACGAATGATTGACCATAGATCTGTGATAATTTGGAACAGAGTTATAAATTTTTTCACTAAAAAAAAAAAAAAAAAAATTGCATAATATTTTTTGCATAGTATAAAATTGACATTTAGTAGGCATTTAGTGTCGTACTTCTTTGTTATGATAATCTGCATTCATCACGAAAAATAATTTTAATAAATAATTTTTTAAACACTATGCACCGATTGAATTTGTGTAGAAAAATATAGAAGAAAGGTTCTTGGTAGCTACAACATACTGATTTTTTATTATTTTACATACCAGATACTCGCACAAACCTAAAGAATTTCTAACGGAATGTAGTTGGTTTATTTTAAACTAAAGAACTTTTTTTTTTTTTTTAAATGAAAGAAATATGCACTTTTATAGACACTTTCCTTGAGTATAATAGGGCGTTGCAGTAACATATTTTTGATGAAGATAGTTACTTCTATGAAGAAAATGGATGAAATTTACTGAAAAATGACCAAAATTTATAGATAACGCTAAAACACGTCACTAATTGATCTTTTTTTTTTTTAAATAAATAAATGACTTTTGAAAAGCATAGAAAAAATACTTACCTGGCAATCCAATAATGTTTAGCATTTTTAATTAACATTTTTGAATATTGAAGCAGAATATTTTATTCTTATTTTACATGTGTAATATGTGAAAGTTTTCAAAATTAAGCATTTTGTTCTAAACAAAGACTTTTTTTTTTTTTTTTTTTTTTTTTTTCCGCGATTGATTTGATGGGAAAGAATAAACTTGTATGTTTGTTTTGTTGCATAACAATCGTACATTAAACAATGTAACTAATTTTTACAATACTACTGATATTTTGAGGATAAGCTTTTATGTAATAAACATGGAATTTAAATTAAAAACATGAATTTCTTAAGAAAAAGCTATTTTTATTACTTTGAAAACACTTAAATGAAAGAAAATCCATCATAAGAAGAAAAAAAAAAAGTAAAATTAAAAGTCGTATTTTAACAAAAGAATTTCACTAATATCTTTTACGATAAATGATTAAAAGAAAGACTAAATCACATGAGAATTTTATGTTATGTTGGGTATCATTTTAGCAATTAATAATTTTGCTGCAATACTTCGACAAATGAAAATCTTTCTTTAACAAATATTTTCCATTAAGAACCTTCCCCCCCCCCCTTTTCAAAAGAATTTTTAAAAAGCTAATATTTCACGCATCATTTAATATTACTTTTCTGCGGCGAGTAAAGTCATCTAGATTTTACATTAAAAGAAAAAAAGAAAAAAAAAAATGGTAGCAGTACGATTAAAAAAAAATTCATATTAAAAAATTAAAATAAATAAATAAAACTTAATTTTTATGTTGTTCTATATTTATAGAAGAAGGCATTGGATTGCAAAGCATTTGCACTTAAGCGTTTTCCTAAACATTTTACCATCTTAAGAAAAATGTTCGACTGAGTGTGTGTGTGCGCGAGACAAAAATTTTGTGGCAGCTCTAGATGAAAAACTAATGCGTGCTTAAATATTGCTTATTTATTATTTTTTATCCTCCGTATTTCATTAATTAAGTCACTATGATATCATTTCTACAAAATTTAATCGTAACCGGTTCACGTTAAAGAAATATTATATAGATTGTACAACCACAAGTTTCAAAAGGTATAGTCGATTTTTGCTGAAAAATAATAATATTTTGTCACACACACCTACATATATATATATATACACACAGTAACGAACAGAAATTATTCCAAAAATGGTCAAAATACGTTCAGAAATTCTCAAAACGTATAAAATCGTCAAAACTTTTTTCTTATAAATATAGAAGAAAATATTTTGTTACTAGAACCCGGTGGTTTGTTAATTTCATAGTTTTATGTTTTAACAAAATTGTAAATAAAGAATATTATATTTTTCGATTAAAAGTAAATAGAGACAAATAGGTTATATTTCGATTAATTTGAAATACTAATGAAAATTCTGCTTAGAAGTAATTGTATATGACCGTTGAAATAAAACTTAATACTGTTCTGGTATGTTCAAGATTTTCTTGCATGAGTAATCACTTTTAAAGCAATACAAAAGAAATTCTGTGATAAAGAATTCTGAAGTTTAGCTGAATCTTTGGGCAAATATTTCAGAAATTTATTAATGAAGGCTTGGTGCAACTGCAAAAATAATGAAAGAACATCATAAATAATTGTTCAGACATACAATAAAACAATTGTTCTAATCGAAAACTTGAGACATTTGAATATAAAAGATTATTTTGAATGCTCTGAATTTTACGAAATTCAGAGGTGTTCCAAGACAGACTACACTTAGAAATCTGAACTTTCGTCTCCAGGGAAAAACTGTAAATTAATATGCAAAGAATTAGTAAATTTTAGATCAAAATTAATGATTTTACATGAAAATTCTGTGCAGCAAATAGATTATTTGAACTGAAGAAAATCTTTGGGATAAAATACTTTACAGAAGTTTATTTAATAATAGAATAATTGATAAATATAATAGATAAATTTTATTTAATAATTCATCAACCATAAAAATACGTTTTTTTAGATAAAATAAAGTGTAAGTTTCATTTTTTTTTTTTCCCTCGAGTATCCGCGTGTTAAGCGGAGAGTTCGAGTTCAGTTCCCGGCTTTGGCATTTTTCACATAGTTGGTATTAAAGAAAAAGAAATCAACCTTACACTCCATTTTATCTAAAATAATCTGGTGTGTCACTCACACGACTTTCTCTTACCCTGAAATTTAATGCTATAAATACAGGTTGGAGATTAAGAGGTAAGATAACGATGTTATGTAAAACCTATGTTAAACAATTCAAATTAGGCTTCGGGAGAGTTTTATATGATAATTAGTTCTGTGTGAGGGGGGCTACCACCCCCCTTAACCCCCCGTTTCATTAATGCACCTATATTTATATAGAATTTAATTCGGTTATTAAAAAATAATTTATTAAAATAATTTTAAAAAATTATCTTTTATGATAATGCAGACGATTTCCATATTAGAGAAGTAGTATAACACCAAATATCCAAAAAAGTTAATTTTATTCTCAATATTTAAAAAAAAAAATCGATAACTTTGTTTAAAATTATCGCAGATCGATGGTTCAACCATTCGTTTTAAGGGTATTGGCGAGCTCTTTTGAAAGATACCCATCATGAAAATTTACACTGTTCGAGGGTGGAGGCGAGGCTCCTACATACACAATTTTTTTTCCCCAGTTGACTATCTCTATTACAAAAAATATATATTCGTTTCGTTTGGTTTAGTGCAGTCTATAGACGTCAAACTATACTTACCTGCAATTTTCCCCATAGACGTAATGTATTAGAATTCTCTTGATTGTCCCTGTACACGAACCATTTGCTTGATCTTAACGAAAAGCTTACTGTAGCATCCCTATATGATACACATTTAGAATACCAAGCTTGGAATGTCTGCTACTATTTGTTCTTGAGATATGCTGATAACAGACAGACACACACACAAACACATACCATTTGCTAAAAACATTATATTCATATTCAGGGGACCTCAAAACATGTATATATAACAAATCTCGCTTTCGAAAATTTGACCCAAAAACAATACTTTCTCTACCTTATGGGTAAGAGAAAGTAAAAATGTATTTTTAAATCATTTATTTTTATTTTATTACTTCATTTATTAAACATTCCATGTATTAAAAATTTATCTTGAGGAAAAAATTAAACGTAAAGTCGCGTTTGACTTTTAAACAAAAGAAAAATTTTACATATGTGTCAATTTTCGATCTATCTTCAAAAAGAAAAGAATGAAGAATAATATAATTTGAAAAACGAAACTATTTTACTGTCATTTCTTTGTTATTATTAATTATATACTAAATTGTTATTAGTAAACCTTAGGATTTTCAATGCAATCAAAATGCAAAGCTGATGTTTTATACAGTTTATATTGATTTTTCTTGAAATTGCTACATATTTTACATGCAACAACAACAAAATAAAACTAGTACATTGTGGCTATCACAAAACTCTCTTGCATATCACTCGATATATCAGCGCCACTTACTGTTTAACATGCCCAAAAGTTTAGTCATATCTTCTCACAATATAGATCTTACATATAGGGTTTAGTGTAATTTTAATCAACACATGCTGAGATGTACTCAAGTGGAACTCGCAGAAAATAAGTAATAGCTGTGGCACCTGTTTACCGTTATAATACATCGGTCAAAAAGTCCCGGGACTAACCCATAGACGTCGTCGCAAATGAAAATTTTCTATGTGGGTAAGGTAGTATTAACTAAGACTCCTATATAGAAGCTCTCGTACTAACCTTAAAAAGATATGCGTCAAAGTTTCATGATATTTCGACCGTTAGTGATCGAGACATAAAAGTTTTAATGATTTTACTTTTGATATTTTCAAAATGATGGAAAAAGTTTAATTCCGTGTTTTGATTAAACATTGATTTTCATGGGCAAAAATACTGTTAAAACTCAGCAATGGCTTAACAGTTTCAACAGTATTTTTGTCCATTAAAAAGTAATGTTTAATAAACATACGAAATTCGGCTCTGTCCATCGTTTTGAAAATATCAAAAGCAAGTCACTAAAACTTTAATATCTCGGTAATGAACGGTCGAAATATCATGAAACATTCACGTGATTGAAATATCATGAAACATTCAAGGTCAGTACTACCTTTCCTACATAGAAATATTTCATTTGCGACACCATCTGTGGGTTAGCCTCGGGATTTTTTGACTGATGTGTTACATCTAAATACGGTAAGCATTCGTCTTTATAATCGTTATCTCACATATCAAGCTTAGTACATTTGTATGCCATATAAATTCATATTTAACCTTTCTATTCTCGGGGTAATTTGCAGCCCAACAGCACCACCTGTCGGCCGACATGCACCAAAATTGAACCAATTGTCTATCGTAATGGTCCTTTCATATACCAAGTTTTATGAATTGTATACTATAGGATCTGAGCTATAGCCTTCCCGTTTATCGGGATATATCGCAGTACAGCAGCGTCACCTATGGGCCGAAATGCAATCAAACCGAATCAGCATATGTTTCATTATGGTCCTCAAGCATATCAAGGTTTGTACAATTATACACAATAGAACCTGATATATAGCCTTCCTTTAAGAGCGGACAATACTTAATCTCGTCGGCAGCCTTGGGCCATGTTATTCTATGGGAAAGTTTGTTTACATAATTACTCACTAACTAATGAATATTTTTCAATTCTGTTTACACATTTAGAAAATTCATAAGCGTTAAATTAGTTCTAGTTTTCCAAAAATTGATTTTTTAAAATTTTAGTATTTCATTTTGCGCTAGAAAATAAGAAAAATGCATTTTTTGAAAAATCGCATTTTTGAACTCAAAATTAAAATGTAAAAATTTTAAAAAATGAATTTTTCAAAAATGAGTACTCATTTAACGGTTATGAATTTTCTGACTGCGAAAACAGAATTAAAAAATATACATTAGGTAATGAGTAATTGTGGAAACAAATTTTCCCATACAATAACATTGGCCACGGCTGTCCGCGGGACTAGTTATTGTCCCCTCTTAATAGGATAAATCGCAGTATAGCAGCGTCACATCTTGAATGATTTGTACCAAAAGCTGATAGGCACTAATTTATCTCAAAGTGCAACTACGTATCAACTTGCATGAAATTCTGTACAGTCCTGAGATACAGTCGCTATAAATTTTTTGTTACACACCAGACAATTGTTTTCTAAAAATGGTCAAATCGTATTTCGGACCTCTCAAAACCTATAAATCCATCTAAATCCAGAAGTAAAAAAATTTTACGAATCCAATACTTTTTCAATTCCTACTATTAGTTCACACTCTCCCTATATATATCTTGTACAAATCTTGCAATCGATTTTTAACTAACTTCCCGTCTAGCTAGAAATTTGAAACTTTCAGGATTGCTCAGAACACGGTGACAACACAGTCGAAGTCCGATTTTCGAATTTCTTATTAGTTTTCTTATAATTAATTAAAATATGAAATTAATAACATCTTAATAGCATTAAAATAGCCATTAAAATATTAGCTATAATTTAATTGTTGTCAAAAAAAAAAAAAAAAAAAAAAAAAAAAAAATCGAGTTAATTTTTTTTTTTTTACATAAAAATAAATACATTTAATTAAACGTGAACATTAAAATAATTATAAAAAGTTAAATTATGCATCTCACAATAATTGACGTCATTATCACTTTAAAAATTTTATGCACATTGATAAGCGCTCCATGATTCCTCAGAAAATTTAAAACATGGTATATAAAAAGTTTTTATTATTATTTTTTTATCTTATAATTAATTTTATTTCATTTTGCACGCGCGCTTCTTATTTCCTAATTCAAAATTATTAAAAAAGAACTTTTTCGATAGTGTTTGTAAGTAGGAATTAACTTTAAAAAATTTTCTTTTTTTTATTTGTTTCTACTGAATATAGAAAAAAGTAAAAAGCATATTTTAAACTAAGTTGTTGTTCTTTCTTATCTAAAAGAGAAGATAGGAAAACAAATATTACAAACCTATATTTTTTTGTCTGTACCTAAGAGTTTGTGAAATCATAAATAAAATTTTAATTATAAACTACATAAAATATACATTCACATATATACATTGACAAATGGAACTACACCCTTTCAACAATAAATTATGAAATTTTTCAATCTGAAACAAATTTATCGTAATTATTTATTTTTATCTAATATTTAGAGTATATTTAATATTCTCGAATTTACTTCAAAACCTTTAAAATACAAATACAAATAATTCATTTTTATCAAACTTTTAATATCCAAATTTTTAGCTCTGAAATGCATTAAATTTCCCTTTCTGGGCTATTTCATTTGTAAAATGCTATTTTAAGAAATAATATTTTTTAAAAACAAATATCTTGTCGAATAATTTTAATGGATGACTCTCATAATACAGTTAAAATCATGATAAATCAGTCCACATACATTATTTTTCCGGAAAAATAACTTTGTATCTTATTATAAAAGCGATAACGAGACTAATTTAAATAGATGCACATGAAAAAAATCTATTGTTTAGAGTTTAAACTATTCTTTACTATACATAAACAATTGTTTAAACATATTATCATTTTTACATCAATAGATTTTTCTTACTGAAACGATTTTTAATTTAATTTGAATAGCTTTCTTTCATACTGAAAAAGAAATACTAAGCATAATTAATATTAAGTACTTAGTAGTTAAAAAGAAAATTATCTTCTAAATCCTTTCATTTTACATTTTCTTTTTCCCACAACGCCAAACACTTAATTATTATTTACGGCTTGAAGAATGTTAATATTTAAAGTAAAATTTAAATTGAAAATACCTTTTATATGAAATTATACGCCGAAATAATTACTAACTTTGATATATTAAGGATCTTTTCCAGTAAATTGAACAATGAAATTTACACGTTTTATAAAAAAGATAATTAAATATTTAGAAAATTATTTTTAAACTATGTTCAATTTTGTTGATTTTTGATATGCATTTTTAAATTTTTCTTTCTTTTTTTTTTTTTTTTAATTGAATTTTTCTATTACTTATAAAAAGGAACAAAATTCTAGATCAAAAATTGAGTTACATTTCTTTTATTAAATCACACACCGGAATAACTACGAAATTTTTAAATATTGTTGGTCTTCTTTCAGTACGTTGCTAAATATTTTTTTTTAATTTTTTTTTTAAGGTAATTAAATAAAAGGCATTTTTAAAAATGTTCCTCCCCCCCCCCCCCCCATTTATCGCATTTTTTTTTTCTTTTTCTTTTTTAATTGCTTATTAAAAAAAAAAAAAAAAAAAAAAAAAAAAAACTTTGCATTAAACAGTGGACGACATTTTCGGTTAAATAGATTATGGATAGATTATAGAAAGTTTCCGAACAAGGAAACTAATATTTTACCCAAAAGAATTTAGGAAATTCTTTGGAATTTCCTAAATATGAATGAGGCAGCAAAATTTGCTAAATGGTTTGTTAATAGGGCTGGAAATCTTCAACGTTATAAACTCATAAAACTATAATCTCTTGTACAGTACACAATCCACACACACACACACACACACACAAAAAAAAGTAAGTTGTCCTATAAATATATAGCTGGTGCGGATAGATTAGTAAAAATGTCTTATTTATAATGGTGCATTTAGATTATCCTTATGGGATCGTATACAGGTTAAAATTTGCCTCAATATAATTTTTTTCGAATGACAACTATTTTTGTCAACGTTTTTTAGTTATTTGGATCACATTAACCAGGAAAATGATTTAGTTTATGTATTTCTCTCAAATTTTCATAACGATATAAGTTGTCAAAGTATGTGGATGCTAATGCTAAATTAATGTGATAAGCATTAAGTCATATTACAGAAAAACTATTAAATTTAAATTTCATTTTTAATGCATAAAAATTAAGTGACTCAAACATATCTTATGTATAATTTTAATTATCATGTAAAATATTAATATTAATAAATTCTTATTCCAAAAACTTATGAATGATGACCTATATTAATTTTTGCACGAATAGTACAGGCATCATGAAAAATACGAGTTTTCAAATTTACAGCTAATTATTATTTTTCGTGTTTGTGAACTTTTCTTTCTCATTGCTGTTAGGGGGGCGTTATGTGTTACCGTTTGTGTCATCTATAACCTTGCATGCCTAGGAATTAATACGGTTATTTAAGTAACTTTAGATACACACGCATTAACATTAATTTATATTTTATTTTAGATTGTCGTACTTGTTTTCTACTTATTATCTTACTAAATATACTACTTTTCTGTGCAAGATCGTATGTATATTTTTAAACATGTACGGATGAAAGCTTAATACATTTTCGTTTGGAACTGTATGAAGAAATAATTAAAATTATATAAACTGCTTTATATACTTTTATAAACTGCAGTAACTGCTTTAATTTCATAAATTCCAATATGGAATCAAAAATATGTGATACAATTTGAAAAAATGAATTCGTTGGAAAATTTAATATATAGACTACCCTCTAAGAAAAAATTAATTGTAGCCTTAAAAACTAGATTTTATTACCAATCGACAGACATCAGTCGCGTGTTTACATGATAATTTAAGGCAAAATTAGTCGGGGATGATTTTTTCCTCCAATTCCTTTTTTTTTTTTTTTGTACATAGACAATTTGCATAGACAATTGTACATAGACAATTTGCCCGTCGCATGTTCAAAGAATTCCACAAGTATTCCTGATTTGTGGATGAGTAACCTTACGACGAATTAATAGTGCTTCATTGTTGACATTACTTGCTTTAGAGAATTTTTTATCAGCTGGAATGTTTGTGAGAAATAGCTTTGTTTATATTATTTCTTTGTACAGATCCACATATGTTCGTAATTTTTACATTATTTATAATTCCTGTGATAATATTTTCTGGAATATAATGTGTTTCTATTTAATTGTCATAATTATTTTATAATAAAAAAATGAAAATTGTTTTTTTATGCTAAAATGTTACGTTAGTGCAACTATGACATTACCAGGACTTGTTAAACGATATGTCAGATTTTTACCAGTTTATTGATACTGTTATAAAGAAATATAAATCTCTTTCCTGCTTCTATAGGACTGTGCAGTAAAAGTAGATTTACAATCAAAGTGAAAATATCGATTTATTCCCAATGTTATATCAGTCTTGACAATAACTTGGCGACATGACGAAAAAAATTGGCGAAAATGGTCGTTTAGGGTTCCGGAAGTAACGAAGCTCTATGTTAAATAGAAGCTGAGTTCTGGAATTTTCCCCATTGGATTCTAACACGGAACCATCGTCAAAAACTATAAATGAAAGTAAGTTGACCGCAATGGAGTTGAATATGTTCAGAGAGCTATTCTGAGCGATTGCAACTGGAGATTGGATTGCAAGCGTTTCATCTTTGTTAGTTAGCGATTCATTTTTGTTAGCAATTCATCTTTGTTAGCTAATCAGCGAAATTCTTGCTCCATGGAGTACTTAATACTGTTTGTTTTACTCTTGAGTCACAAGTGATTATTTTCTTGAACTGTTTCGAGAACATTCGTCAAATAATAACTTGTAATACAAGCGACAGCTTTATTGGACTGCTTCGAGAATATTCATTGAATCGACAGGGCTATCGGACTGTTTCGAAACTATTCATTGAAATCAGCGTTTTGCTGAAGTGTTTTGAAAAGTTAAGCTAAATAAAATGCATTCATTGACTAGAACCTGTTTCTTTACGAACTTTTTTCTTAACACAAGAGAATCAACATTTTTGTAACAATATTAAGAACAGTCTTATCTATAAATTTCAGAGATAATCGAGAATATAATATATTTTTAGTTATATTTGCATTAGTATAAGAATTAATTTATGCGACCCTGTAAAACAGTTATATGCACCACGCGCAAGGGTGTTTGTCTCCCAAAAATTTGCTACCAGAATTTTTTTTTTTTTTTATAGTGATATTATTGGTAGTTTTCTAGTAAAGTTTAGCAATTAAATATAACCGAAAATACAATTCGCAATTACTGGTGGCAAAAAAAAAAAAAAAAAACTACAGCGCAAACCTGCACCTGTATTATTTTATATAATTGATTATAAATTATAATTAAAATCTAATTACTTAAATGGTTACATAAAAACCAAGTATAGTACACAAAGAACAATGCATAATAATAAAAGAAATTTATTTAAACTTACCCACAATATTTTCAAAACCAAAATAAGCGAAATGAATGCGACTTACCTGAAAAGAAAGTGAAATTTCATTTAAAATGAATATTTCATTAATAACTATGCACTATTAAATATATTTAACCTTTCAATAAAACAAAGTACTTAATCCTTGAAATATACTTTATCACATAAAGATTAAACCGATGTCTGCATAATATGTATTTGTATGATTTCCTTGAAAACTTCACAGTAAATTGTAATAAATATTATTTTTATTATTCCTTATAAACGTTTTTATTTAAGTTATCAGAATTATTGACATAATATATATAAATTAAGATATTAAAGCAAATGCGCAATGATTATTTTTTCAATGCACATGCTGTAAAATATCTAAGCTTGAAATATTTGATATTAATATATAGTTTAACGCTGAATATTTAAAACGAAATTGTATCAGTTATTAGATTATTATTATTGTTATTATAATTATTTTTGCCTTTATTTCCATTTAAATGTTATTTTTAAGTATTTAAAAAAGAAATATTTTCTCTCAAAAGTCATATAATGATTTCAGACGCATTTAACAGCAATTAACATGCATGCACATTATATAAAGATAAATCTAGCTATTACGTATACCTAAATTTAGCATTGCATAATGTACCTGCAAGTAGTCGAGTCCCCATTATACAACTTCTATAAAGAGAGGACTATATTCACTAAACCTCATAGTTTAGCAGAATTATATCTTGTTTGAGAATATATGTTTCTGATACTTACGCCATTTTAAAATGAATTTCCTGAACTTTAAACAGTTTGCACAATTATTCAACATAATTATATTTTGATGTGCAACTTTATAATGATCCAGTCTAAAACATGTTAACCGAAATTGTAGCCATGATGTAAATGAAGTAACCAGATATTTTATTATTATTATTATTATTTATAAAAGTAAACTTTTTTTTTTTTTTTTTTTTTTTAAGTGTCGTTTTAGGATCTGTTAAATTATAAAGAATATAGTGGGTGATCAAATTATTAGAATTTTTTTTTTTACATTTTTTCGATTTTCTAAAAAAAATACTGCAGAAAATGACTTGAAACTTCAGACCTGCGAAGAACATTTAAAAACTCACATTTTCCACTATCCATTTATTCCGGAGTACAATTAGGGAATCAATTACAAATTGAAGAAGAGCACAAATACTTTGGATCACTTTATGACTTTTAACTTTAATTTAAAATTTTAATGGCGCTGTTGTTATCAAATAATCAATCAAATGTTATGTAATTCCACGTAATGCACAATAGGTGACCAAACTATTAGATTTTTTTTTTTTTTTTTTTTTTTTTTTCTGACAGTTTTCGATTATCTAAAATATACTGGACAAAATGACCTTTAACTTCTCCCTGCTTCATTTGCTTAAAGATTATGTAACATTAGAAAAAAAAAAAAAAAAAAAAAAACTTAAAAACTGGTTGTTACTTAACATTTAGATGGCAGGGTGTTTTTATTATACTTATACCCTCGTAGTTTTCTGGAACGCAATAACCTTATGTAGTTTATAACAAGATTATGTAGTTTATAACAAGAGATATGGTGTGAAAATTCCCCGATCTATCATTCTACATAAAAATACCTCCGACAGATTAATGTGCACAATTTAATCAACACAATTTTTTACATTAAACATTTTGCATAGGCAGTTTTGTATATTTTTAACTGATATAGCCGTCTTTAAAATCATAGAAATTTAATAACAGCAGCAACACCACCTATCATCCGACAGATTTGTAAATTAAGTCATCATAATTTTCAATAATGTCTACCACATATTGAGCGTTTGGTGAAATTATACCACAATTGTTGAGATGTAGCCTTTCTACAAACGGAAAATATTACAACATAACAGCATCACCTGTCACCCATCAGCATAGTTACTCATAATCTACTTCTCACAAAGGAAGTTTGGTACATTATGCATATGTAACAGAACATGAGATATCGCCTTTCTGTAAACCGAGGGAAATTACTACATAGCATCGCTAACTCTAAGCGAATATATGCATCTAAATTGAACAAAAAAAAAAAAAAAAGTTTTTCATCACGTCCCTCATATGCATAACGAGTTTTGTGCACTTATACAATAGAAGCTCAGATATAGCACTCTGTTAATGGGAGGAAGTTTATGCAAGCAGCAGCACCCGTTGGGCGATATTAGCTCAAAATCTAATCAGCAACAATTTAAGACAAGGTCCAATTATATATAAAGTTTTGTTGAATTCTGTCCATGAGTTCGAGAGATTAAATATCATTATCCACAGAATTTAGATAACATAAACGCAGATAGGCACAATTTTTCTAAAAATGGTTAAATCATGTTCAAAACATAAGTCTTTCGAAAGCAGGAAGGTAAAAAAATTTAAAAAGAGTAATACTTTCCTATGATATAGAAGTAATATATATATAAATCACTATAAATGCTGCTTTATAAGAATATTGATGTGTGTATGTGTATGCAGAGCTGCCAAACCTTCGGATTAATTCATACCACTATTTCCCTACAGATATTTTTAGTTTAAGGTAAGTGTACCAGTAGTGGGCCATGTACCAGTAGTGAGCCACTTGAATGTTTAAATTAAAAATAAGAAATTCCAACATTCAAATGAGATAAGAGATCTGCCTCTGATAAGCTGAAACCCTTATTGACTAGATACCAGAGGCACAACCTTCATTTCCTGTTTACTTAGGAGTTAAAAATTTTTTTGCTGAAGTTAGTCTCAGAGAGCAGCATTTTAAGCCTATTCTTAATGGTTTTCTTGAGAGATAAGTCTTCATTCAACTCCTTTTTAGCATACATTCTGCTTGTTTTAAAAATGAATTTTTATTGATATTATTTTATTATATACTGAATATATTATAAACTATCATTAAATTAAATAATATCAATAATTTATAGGTAATGGAGGGTGGCCCACTTTTGGATCAATGTTTTCCTAAATGTTCCAGTAGTGGGTCTAGCAGGCCCAGTACTGGAGCACATGCCTTTTCTCATATAGACTGTTTTATGATGTTTAATAAAAAGATTACATCTTGTAATCTTATTTTGTATAATTAAATTTGTTTTATTTCTATCAGAACCAGTAGTGGGCCACGTGGCCCACTACTGGTACACTAATGGCCTACTAATGGTACATTAATGGAACATTCTGAAAAATTACTTCAATAAATATGTGAATTACCACATCACAATATTATTTCAATATTTTGTTTACTTTGTATTTGCTATTTAGTGTATTTAATTCTTTCATTTTATTTATATGTTGTGAATGAGATGTATTTTTATGATTAAATAAGATTCCCTAAGATTTAATCTTTCAATAATTATGTCATTTTGATACATATATTAGCTTATAAATATCATGATACATATCAGGATGAATACCAGCCAATTCTGACTATTATAGTCAGAATAAAATGAAAGAATTAAATACACTAAATAGCAAATACAAAGTAAACAAAATATTGAAATAATATTGTGATGTGGTAATTCACCATATTCATATTTTGTTCTTAAGTAACGCATATTCACAAGTTATATAATCTAAAATATGTGTATAATGAAAATTGTTCTCAAATTGTAGTTACCTTTGAAGTTAGTATTATAAAACAACTGATTGTTTATTTTGAGGACAATATGTAAAATACAGATAAAGCAATTCTGTAAGCTTTGGTATATTTATTTTATAATACATATATATTTAAACATTTGATTTGAAATGTATGTGAATTATCTAGGTAATTTAGGCATTCCTTGCATTAAAATAATAGTTTTGTAATTTTTCGATACATTATAAAGATATTATGCATATTTAATTATATATTTAATGATAGTATATTTACTCTGTAAATAGAACATCCTAGCAATTCCACCACAAAATATAAATACTTCTAGTTTTGGTTTACTTTTGTTTTAAATATCTTTGCATCGTTTTGAAAAGGCATTATATAATGTTAATAATATTACTATTAAAATATTTGTTTTATGTTGAATAATATTTTACATTATTTCAAAAAATTTTCCTGCATCCCGTGAAAAAACAATGGATTGAGTTTCTACTGTAAATATTAATAATTTAAAATATGCATTTTTAAATGATGAAAAACTAATTCAGTTTTAATTTTTGCAGCCTTTAAGTTAACTTAATAATAAAAGTATATTGAGGAAGAAAATGATTTAGGTGTTAAAGAGCCTGTTAAAGTTTTAATAGATTATATAGATTCCCTAGGCGTCAGTTCTATATATGATCAGGTAACAGTAACAGGGTTGCTACGGAACAGGGAAAACTCAGGGAATTGAAAATCTACTAAAAACAGGGAAAACTCAGGGAATTTGGAAATTTATTGCAAAAACAAGGGAAATTCAGTGAATTTTGTAATTTTGTTGAAAAACATTGGAATTTTTTTTTTTTTTTTAATAATCAAATCTTTTTTTTTTAAATTTTAGTGCTTTATAATGAATTAATTATGTTTTTTTTCCTCCAACTATAGTAAGTTAATAAAATGAATAAACCCTAAATATGTTCAATTGACTTGTAAACAAGTTAGATTCTAATGCTGCATGATTACGTGTCATCTATTTTACTTCCAGAAGAGACAGGGAATTTTTTCTCCTGATTTGTGTAGCAACCCTGAATAAGTGATACCATCAAAACTTTTGGGGAAAAGGCTGATCTTCACAAATCATTTGGACTCTGTAAGGAGGCAAACAATAATAATGACTCTCCAATTGCTGGGCCATCGAAAAATATTCTATCACCATTTAAGAGGGCTTTTTTCTGGCCACAAAAGGATGATCAAAGAAAAAAGAGAAAGCAAGGGGAAAAAAAATCCTACTGTTGTTACTTCACCAGAAATGATCATGTATTATAAAAAGAAAGACGTTGCTAAAAATGCAAAAGCTGCTGAAAAAGAAAAGAGAAAAATTGAAAGAAAAAAAGAAAAATGGAAAAGAAAAACAAGATCAATTTGTTCTTGTGTCCTTGATGGGAGGTAGAAGAAATACACAAAAATATAGATATTTATCCCTAATTCAAGATATAAAACATAAAGCAATACAAGTTCAGGGGTTAAAATCTACAAAGACCAAAAAGGACTTTGTAATTGTCAAAAATTATTTATTCACCATAACATATCAAGATTTATTATCTGTAATACCCCAACCAGAACTTAAGACAGACAGTTAACATTCATATATAATAAAAAATTGCCTATTAAAGAAAAAATGTAAATTTCCTGTGGCAAGAATGCATAAATAAAAGATTTCATCAACATTAAGCCATTTTTATTGTATTTGTACAGTGCAAAAATGTTAATATAGTCTTATTATTACTGTGTATAATGTTTCTATTCTTTCTTTTAAGCATATTTGGAAAGTATGGGTGGCTCATTTTTGGTATGCCCACTACTGGTACATTAAAATTTTGCTATGCCCACTTCTGGGGCATAGAGTGATCCAAGTTTTTAATTTTTTTTAAATTGATATTACAATATTTTTGATATTTTAGAAGATTTATATTATAGATAAGAGTTTGAACAATCATAAAAATATATAGTTTAGCAAAACTTCTTGAAAGTTTTATAGTAATTGAGAAAATGCCCTTAAGTGGCCCACTACTGGGGCATTTACCTTATTTAATTACAAAATTTTTGCTGAAATATAAAGCGGATATTTCTATAAAAAAAGGGTATTAAAAAATTCGGTAAGTTTCAAATCTGTATATGTATTGAATAGTGCCTTATTTTCAAAACCAAGGATTTCTACCGCCCTTTTTATTACATAAAGATTTTATTAAGAATAAACTATTAAACTAGTTTAAATGCAGCATTTTAAAAATATTGTTACACGCATCTATGTGGTTTATTTTAACTATGGATTTCCAGCTAGGACTTTTCTGATTACCATCTTCACAAAACACGTTCAACAGTGGATTAACTCCACCTGATAAAAATTTTGCACATGAAATGAAAATTTTTAACTTTGTTTCACAACTTCGTCAAGGTTTCTTGAAGTGTAGAAAAAGAAGAAAAACCGTTTATTTTAAAACTAACATGCGACGAAGTAAATAACAGAAAAGTAACTTTTATTTATTTAAAGAACTCTAGGGAGACAATTTTATAACAGGCGTATCGAAATGGAATGAAGTTCCTATTTTCTGAAGTACAAGAAATATATAAGCGATATTCTGAATACTTCTGGGATCATAAAGTTAACAGTACAAAATTGATCCTGCGTGTTTTCGCACAAAGAAATAAGTTTGAACTTATAAAATATTCTAGAGACACGGAAATGTTTTAGTCGACATTCATGTGAGGAAAAAAAAAAAAAAAAAAAAAAATCGAAACTAAGTTTTCTATCGGATTAATGAATGTTTTTAAGAAATAAATTTCGGAGTTGTATTTGGATAGACCCGAAGAAGAAAGATAGAATTTTATGAAATAATAAATTAAGAGAGAGAGGTGTAAAAAAAAAAAAAAGCTTATTGAATGTTTAGAGAATTATTTTAGACTGCTAAGTATGAATTATCTATTTTAAAATAACTTTTAAAACCCAAATTCTTAATGTATCATATCACATAAATCTTTTCGAAGTTATGAATTTGCAAATTTTTTTATATTTAGGTGAAATGATAAATTTCAGCGGAGAAGAATTTGTACTCTTTTATAAACCACGAAAGTCTAGGCGGTAAGGGCAGTCGAAGATTCGATACACGCCTGACCGAGTTTAAAAAAAATTTTGAGGCATTTGATCCATTGACTGATGCATTGCTATGATTGGCCATTATAGTTATTCCTCTGGTTGTGCCACCTATCGGTCATTACAAACGTAAATATGCATAATTTTTTTTTTTTTTTTTTTTTTTTTTTTTGTAAATAAACTGCATAATTGTTTTAGAATTATAAAAATATGCATGCAATGTTGCTCCCTGCAAACATTTTTTTTAATTTTGAGTTTTAAAAAATATTTTAAATATGTTTGTGTACTACTTTGTGAATTTATCGATGAGTTAAATTTTATAAAACATTTTTATGTTTGAATACTAAATTTTTGCCTTAAATTTCAGCCTTCGAACATTAAAAAAAAAAAAAAAAAAAAAAAAAAAAAAAGGCTTCTTAAAAAAACTCTTCTAAAATTCTTAAGATACTGTGTAGTTAACGAAAAATTTTCTTAAATCAATTGACATCTTTCCTACTAATTATCTACAAAAATTAACACTCCGGACCTTCGAACGCTCGACCACCGCATTACTAACATGGCGCTTGACTACCTCAGCCACGGAGAGACAACTGAAAAAGCTTATATTTACCTTAAAATGGAGGCGCTTTTTTATTAGCTTGAGATTCACAAACACAACGTAGTGAATGACAGTAAGTACATAAGAATTTGGCGGAAACAGTTTAATTTTATAACATTTTGTAGAAGTAAACAGAAATAATGAACGAAAAGTTAATTGTCAACTATTAGATTCTGAAAAGAGTTATATTAAGAACATTTTGTATATAGAAAAAAATGTATTGAGTTTATTCTAAACGATTTGTTATTCTAAAAAGATAAAAAAAAATTGTGCTACGTGTAGTATATATCAGAGGTTGCCAAACTTTGATTTCACAGACCACTAAATTAGCAATTAAATTTCTACGGAACACCAAATTCGTAATTTAAAATCCCGCGGATTATTATTATTATTGATTAAGAAACGTAAACATATTTCTAGAATAAAAATTAGTTAATACGCATTTTAAGCAAATAAAATAAACCTACTTAATAAAAAAACATTACAAATGTTTACTTTATTATAAGAAAAACATATTTAAATAATCATAAGAAGAAGACTTAAAGGTTGTTGATTCTGGTAAAACAATTACAGAGAAAGAATATAAATCCCCCCCCCAAAAAAAAATAAATAAATAAATAAATAAAAAATAATAATAATAATAATAATAATAATAATTTCCTCCCTATATTATATGAAACTCAGACGAATTACTTATAATGATTACAAGTGACTTTTTATAAGATTAAATATAATACAATACATAGATAATAGATATTAAAATGATATTAAAATGAAACTATCTATAAAGAAATCCATCGGCAATCGCATGCAGTATTTTATTGCAGTTTAAATGCAATTTTCTTTCTTCTGTTTCTCTCTGACAGAGATATAAAAATCATTAACAAAGCAAGTTGAAATTCATAACGAAAAAACGTTTCGACCGACGTTATTAGCGCTCAGTGTTAAAACATTAAAAAAAAAAAAAAAAATCATACGTTTAAATAAGCATCAAAGTAGAACCGCATATTCAGTTGGGACAGTACATGATTCGTTCAAAAGGTACCAGTTGCTGTTTGTAATGATTTTTAGACAGTCGAATTCCGATATTCCAGAAGAACGTTTTACGAAACTACAACCGGTATCGTTAAACATGCATAATCCCGACTGAATATGAGATTTTAATTTGGTGTTTACTGAACACGATTGTCTTTTTTTATTCGATATTTTAACACTGAGGAAGGACCAATAAATTCAGGCTGAAACGTTTGGTCACTCTTAATTTTAACCACCTTTATCGATTTTTTTTTTTTTTTTTTTTTTTTTACATGCAATAAATCGACTTAGTCTTTCACAATTTTCTATGCTTTTTTCTGTAATTCAGAGGTATATGGTTTTAGATCCTCTTAGAAAGTTTTTCTATAGAAGGTATCCAACCCTGGTCGAAGTCTCTCAAGCAGATTATCGGCCTTAAAACCCTCTAAGCGTTTGAACCGGATTTTTGTAACTCAAATGAAACGGTTTGAGACTGATTTTTGTAAAGCAAGAAATCTCTCTCCAAATCGTGCAAGATGTAAAATTGTAACTTAAAACCATGAAGCTAGAGTAGTCAATAGTATTTATTTTTTTAGACAATAAGATTATTTTTTAAGTAGAAATGTCAGTTGAGGTTACACGCTGAAAGGGTTTTAAAACCCACATTACCATTATCACCATGGTTTCATATTGAAATGAAACTACAGTAAAGTCTACCTAAAACGTTCCAACTTCTTTTAAAAACAGCAAAAAATAAAATAAATAAATAAAAATAAAAATATATTTTACCTAAAAAATAAATAAATAAATAAATAAATAAAGACATTTATTTTATTACGTAAAAAATCATTAATAAAGCAGGGTAAAATTCACAACGAGCAAGTGCTTCGGGTCGACTTTAAGAGTCCCTCATTAGTGTTTAAACATCTAGTGAAAAACATTCACAATAGTGTTTAATAAACATCTAAATAGGTCCACATATTTAGTCTGAATCATATATAATTCGTTCAAAAATACTGGTCACAATTTTGTAAAAACTCCTAGAAAAATTCGACTATCTAAGAACACAGATCGACAAAAATGAAGTTGACAAAATTTGATTTTTGTGATTCTCAGCTGATCTTTATGTTTTTTGATGAGCTGAAACCGAAAATGCTTCCCATTTTTCTCTATCACGTATAGATTTTTGTCAATACAGGGTGTTTACCGACACAATTTTTTACATACACCATCAAAACAGTAGATGGGTTGGTTGGTACGGTTTTATGTAGCACTAGTGCTGCGCAATTACAACAAGTGTCCATGATTGATTAATCATGGAAACATACTATAAAACTTATCATATAATTATATTAGTGGAAAAGTCATGGAAGAAATTGTATAAGTAGGCTTTCTGTATTGAAAAAAATCTATACGTGATAGAGAAAACTGGCTTCATTTTCGGTTTCACCACACCAAAAAACAAAAATCAGCCAAAATTATAAAATCAAAATTTTACATGTCGACTTGTGGAATTCTTACTAAACTGCAAACGTTAACGAGTATTTAGAAAATTCTAAAGCAAAAATTCACATGAACAAACAGTGTAATTTATAATAATGAGTACAAAAATAGAAATGATGACAAGATATTTCTGTGAACAACCGGAAATTTCTCGAGTATTAAAATAGTCTACAGACCACGACACCGGTTGGTAACTTCGGTGTCGTCCAACCACTGCGGCCCCCGACATACCAGGTGTTTCCATTTCTTCTTCCCCCACCTATACCAACTGCGGACAGCCTTTTTCAATCCCTTATGTCAACTGCGTCCGCTGAAAATATCGCCAAGTGCGACGAATCGCCAAATAAGAATAATAAAATTGTATTAGTTAATATTTCAGCATAAAAGACTTGATAAATCTAGTACTTTAATAACTTTTATATCAAATTTATAGAGATTTGAAATCTTTAATGCATGACTATGTAAAAATTTGCAAAAAATATTATTTTTGTTACGTTTTTATTCTCTTTTAATTGCCCCCATTCTTTTATCGGACAGGGATATAAAATTAGCATTATCTGATATTTTTCGAAAGACTTAAAATTTTGAATTATTGTGTTATTTCTTTTCTGAAGCATACGGGCATGAATTCGAGAAATTATTTCAGAATAAATATATAATGAAATAAATTACTTATTTTTTCAACCATATAGAATCTATAAATAGCATACTCCCTTCCAAGATATAAGCTTCTTGACAACATTCCCAGGATACAATATAACAAATGCAGATAGATATTTTAAATACACCAGTGACTAACATTAACTATACGAAACTGTACTAGCATTACTCGATTCCTGAAATAAATTTGAGCACATAAAATATTCTGGAAACATTGGACGTTTTATTCAACATTCACGAAAATCAAATTAAAGTAAAACGAAACTAAGTTCTTGCAATCAGATTAGCGTCTATCTTTACACAACTTCACCCCCCTCCCCCTCGTAAAAGTAAGATAAAAATCGATATTAGCTTAAACGGACTAGATTTGGATAGACCCGGAGGTATAGAGTAAAATGTTTATTTTCTTTTGAAACAAATTTAATAAAGTAGCTTGAAGAAAATGTAATGATTTTTTTTATCTTTTTCTGAGAGATAAAGAGAAGCGAACAAATTAAGAATGTTAAAACTTAAATTTGGTTTGATGCCAAAGTCAAAAACAAAAATGTCGGAAAATGAAAGAAGTAGTGGTGTTAAAGCAAAATACATGCAAAGTAACTAGAGGGACATATAGATTTTGAACCACTGATTGCAAAATAATTTTACAAATTTTAGGTAATTTAATAATTTTCAAAAAAAAAAAAAAAACTCTTCAAATGGTTCTAAGGTAATTTGAGAACAATGACTAATAGTTGTTATAAAATTCGCAGTTTTTATAATTAAAAATAAATAAATTTCTTGAGCAGCAAAATATTAGTTTGTTATAGTATGATCTAGAATCTTAAATTTTAAATTGTTTAGTTAAATTTCTCAATTATCAAACTAGCTCTCAAAATTTCGTAACTATACTTTAATTTCATAAATTAAAATTCTGTGATTTTTTTTTATTTTTTACGCATAAAATTCATATTGGAATAGAGGGGAATAAAAAAAATATTAATAAAATGCTAGAATTGAAAATTTTATCTTTTTCAAAATTTTAAAGCTTTTTTTATTTTTACTATAGAGTAATTTTATATTTTAGTAATTTAACCGTTTTTTTTCCCCCCCGATTCATAAACAGTGCTCATGTTCTATGTTTATATTCCTGATCTTTATTTACATACAGGCTAATATCACATGTTTCTGTGTCCTCTAGCAATAGTTAAACACTTTTGTCCCAGCATATATATAAGCATAAATTTAATTTATACAATGATTTATGTATACGTGTCTGTGGGTGTGACATAAATTGTGTGGCTGCTCTACATCAAAAACTAATCCTCAGAGTTTCATTAAAAAAATTATATTTAGTTGCGCCAAGACATAAATCGATATCTATGAACTTTTGATGCATACCGACCGACAAATGGTGTTTCTATACTAGAATTATCTAACATTTACCGGAAGGGTAACTATTACACATTATATCTCAGCGTCAATAATATATAATTACATAAAACTTTATATGGAGAGAGGAACGTTAATTTGATTAGTGCATATTAGTCAACAGATCGTGCTCTGTTATGTGGCAGCATTCTCTTTTTATGGGAATGCAACATCTCAACTTCTATAGCGTATTAAGGAACCAAACAAAGTGAGAGATAACAATTTGAAAAAGGATGCCGACATAATTAGCGTGAATATCAGCTGACAGATGGCGCTCTATTACTCAACGTTCACTATTTTTCATATGGCAACATAACGATATTTATTGGTTAAAATTGCAATAAACTGCATATGTAAAAACTTTAATATAAAAACTAAGTTGATTAAATTTTTGTGCATGTTAACTGGTAGGTGGCGCTATTATATAGAATGGAAAAAAAAAATCCATTTTTATATCGAAATAAAATTCCTGTTTTAAAAAAAGCAATTTTGGGATTGTTTGTGTGATTGAATAATTTCTAATGGGCATTTGTGACAATCACCTTATCGATGACCTCTAAATTCTCGAATTCCACCATTCAAATCAAAAAATAAATTTCCTGCAAAATTACGTAAGGAAAACTTCCGGTTCTTCTCAAATTTTAATTGTTGAAATATTTCTTTTACTTGGATGGTTCTGAGAACAAATATATAAGAAGTGGCATGAAATTCGAGATAGGTTAGGATAAAAAAAATATATATTTAAATTTCCATTATGAAATATTTGTTTGGGATATAAAGATTAATAAGGTGGAATTCAAGATTTCCTTTCTCATTGTTGTTTTTATATGCAGGTGCATTAATATATAGCAGATGATTTTAAGGGAAAGTGCATACGAACTTATTAAATTTGAAAATTTATTTTAATCAAGTTTTATTTTAAGTAGTTTTAGATTTATTTTAAATAGAAGGTTGTATCTCGATACTCATAAATACTTAAAATGTCTTCGTACACACACACACCAGTCCAATTTGCTAGAAGTTGTCTTTTCAATCAGTTGAAATCTCTTACTAGTAGAGTATCTACATATCGTATGTTGCCTTGTCATGTTGATACGTATTCAATGCTTTCACTTAACAATTTAATTCTACAGTGATTTCAAACACATACGTTCTTTACCTGATCCATTTTTCTTAGCCTTCTTGTCACATTTCGTTGTGCTGTTTGTAATCTTTGTCCATGTAAATATCTATGGTTCAGCGCCATACATAAATAAAACTCATTAATAAACACATTTAAAACAAAGGAGTATGTCGCTTTAGATTAGTGTTACACATCATAGGAACGAGGACACTTGTACAGCTGATTGCAATAAGGTGGGCTATTCAGTCTGAATATAGCTGATTTGGGTATGAAGGGAGTTGACGTCACCAAGGTTAACGGACTTCATACTCCATAAGTTATATTAAAACTACATTATCATTTAAATACTATTTACAGTATTGGGGGGGGGGGGGAAATGGCCCGCAGACACAGGCTAATCAGCGATTTTCTCCATTACCAGTTTAAAACAGAGCAGATGCACGTAAACAAACATTAATTTTGATAAGACCCTTCATGCCCCATTCAGCTATATTGTGATTGAGTGGCCTTTTTTACCACAGTTAGCTATACAAGTGCCTTACCCGTGCCTCCGCTTATAAAAGGTTGTGCACCACTAGTTCAGATTTATGTTGTGTCCGTAAAAGCATTGTATGCATTTTCTAATTTCTCTAATTCAATGATAATTCTGGAGTAAAATATTTCATATATAGGAGAGCACATAATTTTGCATTTATTCAATTCAAATGTTGGAGATAAACTTATCGGCACCGTGGCCGAAGTGCACATGCTTCAAGCTCACAGTAGGGGAATCGTGGCTGAAGCTCACATAGATTAGTATCTCGTGTCCCAAGCTCACAAATATATTCACCCCTTTCCCCCAACGTATCAACTTGACAGGTGGGATTAGATTAGACCGAAAGATTAGACCGTGGCCGAAGTGCACGTATCTCAAATTGACAGTAGGAGTCGCAATAGCCAATGAGATTCGGTCCCTATTTATCACCTGTTCACCTTCCAATTTTCGTAAGTGTGTGTGTGTGTGGGGGGGGTCATTCTTGCACTTGTGTTCCTGCATGTTAACCGTACTGTACAATATGGAAAACGTTGAAATTGTGAAAACTAGGAATGGTAAAGAGTGTCTTGTTACAGAGGGTTTCAGATGTCATTTGTTTAGAAGTGACACCAAAATAGCTTGGCGATATTGCAAGGCAAAGTCGCAAAAATGCAAAGGAACCATTAAAACAAATTTGAAATATGAAATAATGGAAAAAACTGAACACACTTGCGTTCCAGATATTGCCCAAATTGACATTAATCGTAAGATGGAAACATGCAGGAAAAGAGTTCGAGAAGAAATAGGAGTACCTGTCAACAAAATTTTCGAGGAAGAGATTTCGGGACTTTACGAAAAAGGCTATGATCTCGTTGCAAATATTCCTAAATACGAAAACTACTTCCGAACAAAAGAGAAAACACATATTCAGCTTTAATTGCTTCGTTGAAGGAATGGTGTCCAGCATGGAGTCCAGAAGTTATAAAAATGGATTCTGAGGCAGCAGCTATAAAAGCATGTAACTTACATTTTCCTAAAGCAATTATATCTGGTTGCAGCTTCCACTTTACGCAAAGTTTATGGAGAAAAATACAATAATTTGGACTTGTAAAAGAATACAGAGAGGATTAGGAAATCAGGAAAACGTGTCGTATGTTCTCTGCTGTGTTTGCTGCCTGGGGAAAAAGTGGAAGAAGCATTTCTCCAAATAATGGAAAATGTTCCAACTAACGACAAACTGGAACGTTTTATAGATTACTTTGTAGAACAATGGATGGACAATCACAGTGTTCCCCTTCAACTATGAAATGTTTATGGACTTCGACAAAGGATCAATAATCCAGTGGAATCGTGGAACTCACAATTAAATAGAATCATATTGGCATAAAACAATCCAATGTACAATTTCTAGTTAAATCTTTGAAAAGGCAATCGATTAAAGTATCCTACCAGTTAAGAGCAAGAGAAATTGACATCGCAGGAGTAAAGAGAAGAAAAGTTTATGTGCAATTACATGAAAAAATTGAAAACATCGCAAGACTACAGGCGATCAAATAATCTACAAAAATGTCTGGCCTCCCTAAGTTACGTGACAAAAATGGAATACCGGAATAATTTAATAAACATGACAAGTTTTCAGGCTGCTGCATAAAAAAACACAGACAAAGGGCAAATTGCCTGCAACTTTTAAACCGCCTGTGTCTTAACTGACACTGCCCAGTCCCAAGCCTGGAATAAAAGCGTGAGAGAAAGTTGATCATAAATCTCAACAAAAAAATTTGGGTGTGGTACTCACACTACTTTATCTTACACTAAAATTTCATAACAATGTATATTTTCATTAACACTGACTGCCAAATTTATACTCCAAACATAACTTTTAAATTATAACCTACTAATATTTTACCAGAAATCTATTTATCGATTTGTTGATGATGTAGGTGAGAGTTATTATTATTATTATTATTATTATTTTTTTTTTTTTTTTGCAGACTGTACCTTCGTATTGTTGAGTTCCGATTTCTAGTTAAAAAAAATACTTACAACAATTAACTTTGATAACAAAGACATTCCACAAATTATGTGAAGTCTTATATATAATCTGTGAACTCTATATAAAACATATATAGTACTTAAGATCTTTAATGGTGGTAATCGAGAAATAAAGCTTCCCCCCCCCCCCCCCACACTTGTCAAAATTTATCAGTTTAAAAAGAAATTGTTTTTAGTTGTAAATAATGTTATGGTCATTATTTTCTGATATTTACGCCTTTCAAAAGGAACCTGAATTTTGAAATAACTACAAAATTAAGTGTAGGTTATTTTCTACATTTAACATAAATAAAATGAATCTGTTTTATTCAGTTTTTTTTTATTTCGTTTTCTCCACGGGAAAAATTGTAACAGTAACATTATGCTATTCCATGTTAGTGATATGTAAATGTTTAACATATTTAAATAGTGTAACATATACTTTATTTAAGCTGTATGTCAAGCAATTTGCGTATTATGATTTAACCTACAATGGTTTCAAATAAAATCCTAAAATCTATATTTTGTGTAACTCTGTATACAAACGTTAAATACAAACGTTAGATATTTTTAGCAATGCATCAGGTAAAATTAAGTAACACATATCAATTTTAATAAATATACAATCATTAAATCAAATTTTAAACCATTATTTTTTAATAAATTATACTGCTATGTTTAAACTATTTTAAAATACCGGTTTATGTTACCTTAAGGTACAAAAACTCTGAAACTACTACTGATAATGCAGAATTGAATTGCAAAGAAATATTTATTTATTCATACTTACAATAAGTGATATTTGTAGAATTAATACACTATGATGCGAGTTAAACGTTTAAAATGGGGAATTTCTATAAAAACAAAATAATTTAACTTGAAATTAAGACACATCAAAAATTTCAAAAATCCTGAATTCAAGGGTAGCCCTTGAAAAGTTTTACCCATGTGTTAATTACACATTTAAAAACACTATTATGATACTCATACTATTAAAAAAAAGTTTAAAGCTAGCTTTGTAAAATCCCCGACCTTGAATTTAAATATTTTTCTTTAAAATCTCTAATTTTTCATCGAATTAAAAGAATTATTTTTGATCACTCATAATCCTTATTTCTGGTTAATATTTATCAAAATCTGTTAAAAATTAGCATTTAAAAAAAAATCTTTTAGTCTTATAATAATTAATATATATATTTAATATATATATATATATAAAAAAAAAACTTAATAACTAGAACTTATCATCTAACATGAGGTGGAAGATTGATAACTTTCAGCTTATGTATTGATATCAATACAGAGAGGTTTTGAAAATAAATAAATGATAATTTAAATAAATCTCTATAAAATCTCTTATTTTCAACCGAATTTAGAGAATTATGGACGCTGTATTCATATTTACTATTTATAGCCAATTTTTAACATTTGTCAAAATTGGTTTAAAATTCGTGAAGTTTTTTTTTGCTTTAATACAAAAAATTACTGGATTTGTAATCTCACATGATTAGAAACCTGCAAAAGTTACATAAAATATGCTCGCATATTTTATATAACATGTTTTGAAAATTAGAAGACTGTCAGTGCAAATTTTAAAATACCAATGCAAAATTGGTCTTAAAAAACACATTTTAAACAATTAAAATAAATAAAATTTTTATGAAACATAGCTAAAAACCACTCTCGTAAAATCGGCGTTCTAATTAAAATGAAAGCACTGAAATCTGCTTATTCGTTTTATAGCTGTAGCGCTACCTACAGCCACAGAGACGGATAAAAGGCTACAAACTTAACCTCACTTTTATTTTTAAAGGAGGGTTTAAAAATGAGGGTTAAAGAAACTCAGTATTACTCTCATTATTTTTGACAGAAAACGCGAATTTGTTCCACAACCGTTTTCTTTTTATGTGAGACAGTTTTACATAATTAAAATTCTCAAAGTATTACCGTCTATGGATTGCAATGCATCCTGATTTTTCGTTTATCATGGAAATGTGTATGTATATGTGAATGCTATACACGCTATCTTATACAGGAAAATGCTTTAATAACTTTTAGATTCACACATGTCAGTTTTGTAGCAATCAATAAGCAGATTTACCGAAGTAAGAGTTTGAATGTCAGTCAAACCGATATATGTCCCCTTCACACACACACACACACTAATTACCATGTTTTTATTAACTTCGATTCTTATTTGTTTGTCTGGTACAAATCTTGCAATCGACTTTTAGCTAATTTCCCTATTAGCTAGGTATTTGAAACTTTCCGAATAGCCCAGAACCTAATGACAACACAATACTTCGAAGCCCGATTTTCGAATTTCTGATTAATTTTCTTTTCATTAAATAAAATATGAAAATAATAACCTCATAGCTCTAAAAGTAGCCATTAAATCATTAGCTATAATTTAATTGCTGACAAAAGAAAAAAAAAAAAAAATAAGAGTTCATTTTCTTTCGACATAAAAATAATACATTTAATTAAACGTGAACGTTAAAAAATTGTAAAAAGTTAAATTATACATCTCACAAAAATTGACGTGATTATCGCTTTAAAATTTTTTATAAGCTTTGGTAGAGTGCTAATGTAGTTCTATAAGCTACGATTCAACAGAAAATTTAAAAACATGGTTATATATATATATATATATATATTATACTTAATTTTAAATTTCTTTTCAGCAAAAGATAGTAGTAACAACTCGAATTGCGATAAAGAGTATTAAATCTAACTAATCCGTCGACCTGTTTCGATTCATTATACAGTCGAACCTCGTTAACGTGAACACTGTTAACGTAAATTTCTTTTAACATTAACTGCTTCCACAATCCCCGTCAAAATAAAGATTACTTTAGTTATATGAAGATTTGTTACTGATAAGTGATAGCATGAACTACTGATAACATGAACAGATTTTTTAACCCCCTTGAGATTCACGTTTAACATAAAAAGTATTTTAAACCTTAAAAAAAAAAAAATAAATAAATAAATCTTTTCAGGAAAATAATAATCTTTACTAACAAAATCACAAAATATGTAGCAAATATTTTGATACTATCGTTTATGAGAGAGAATTAGATCAGGTTTAAATAATTGAAAAAAAAAAAAAAAAAAAAAAAAAACAGTGGGAAAAAAGAAAGAAAAACATCCTCTTATATTATGCAATAATTTTTGCACATATTTACGTTTGTAGTTTAAGATTAATCAGTGCAACATCTTATTAGTATTTGCAAGCTTTTGTATAGATTACAGGATATCAATAATCAATATCATTTCCATGTGTACGTCTCATGCAGTTGAATTAAAATTTTAAGAAATCATACTATGATAAATGCAACACTTAAAGCGAATTAAACATATCAGTACTATCCTCGTTTACTTCTACGTGGTTAAAGAACTTCTTTCAGAAAACCGTTTGGTAACTTTACACCATTCTGCATCTGACAGGCTCAGGCTGGACGACGACGATCTATTTGCGTCTACAGGTAGAGTTGAAAGTGCAAGGTCTGCTCCCGCGTGTGTTTGTTGTCAGAGTCTAAATTGGGGGAAGAGTTAAAAATATCCCATCCTCGGAATCATCCTTGGGATCTTACTTTCCGAGAATCAAATTAGGCTGATGGAATACAAACACTGTCGGTAGTTTACAATATTTTATTCTTGACACTGGCTGTAAATCATTTTTTTTGGTAGTACACGGAAAGAGATTTCTTTTATTAGAGTGAAACAAGGGAACTAATAATTAAAATTAATGTAAAATTTTCAAATATTTAGATTGTACTTTCTGTTTAACTAAAAAAAAAAAAATCCGTGTGTGTCAAAATTTGAAATTTTTTTTATTTAACGAGTCTACTTATTTTTATTATCTTTCTCAATTAAGTTGTAAAGAGTGTGATTTTGATTTGCCTGCCTGGCAAGGTATCAAAGTTGAGAAAAATTCTTTAAAAAGTCTAAAAATTTTAATATGCTTAAGAATCATTAGATTGTATTTTTTAGGAAGTAGGTACATTGTGCACCAAAGTGGGAGTGCGCCACAATATTCTATTACCAGTCATAGAAAGTGTCATAATATTCTAGTGTCATTAAATCTGATTAGATTGCTACAAAACTGATAAAAGTTATTCTAAATTATTAAAGCATGATTCTATTTAAAATTGTGTGCATAGCATTCATAATACTTTTCCCCGGATTATAGGAACAGTCAAAATAATTTCAATAAATACTAGCTTTCGAATGAGCTATGGTTGAGCTCCATAGCTTTGACAGAAAAAAAGTTATAGTTCATAAAGCATTAAAATAACCCAATTTTCGCTGCTGCCAACAACAAAAATAGTTTATATATCACATGATAAATTTTTTAAAAATAAAAAACATACATTTTTGAGGTCTAGGAAGCATGAGGAATGGACATGCAAATTTTCATCAAAATAAAAAAATGGTGATGCAACAACTTTTTTGAAAATTTGCTGATTTAAAATGGAATGACCCTACTTTAGTTGCAATGGTCAAATTATCATGATGAAAGATAAATAAAACGTCCATTTACTCTTGAAGACTGAGTTACATGCACCACATGTGCCAGAAGCTGAATCGTGAGCGTAAAAGAAATTTATTTAAAAAATGGAAAACATTAAAATATAACTTTCAAAATAAGATATTTTGATTAATTGATCAAATATTGAAATAATTATTTAAGAATTCAAACGCTCTTAGATTAAACAAGGAATTAAAATAATTTAGTAAAGATGAAATATCAATTAAGGGGGTATTCTGGTCTAGAAGCCTGAATTTTAGGCATTTTTTAAAGTAAGATTAAAAAAAAAAAAAAAAAAAAAATGAAAAACATTTTTATTATCCATTTTTTTATATGTTTTTTATTGACATTTTGAGAATGTAAAAAAAAAATCACAAAAAAAAAAAAAATTCGCCGAGATACAGGCCGATGGAGTGGGGGCTTCAAAAAAAAAACGGTGCGTCCTGGTTGACATGATTTCAACCCTTGTAGTGATCTAAAACAAAAAAATCAAACAAATTCTTCATTAATAAAGATGTCGCTATCGGGTTGACCATTTTCAAAAAAAAAAAAAAAAAAAAAAGACAAAATGGCGTCGACTTGAAAAAAAAAAAAATTTTTTTTACCCGACTTTTTTCGACCTTTTCGAATTTTTTAAAAATATTGAAAATCAAAATTTTTTAAAATCCAAGGCAGACGCGATAGAGAGTTGTATAAACAAGATATATACCAAATTTCAAAGCAATCGGTTCAGTAGAACTTGAAATATCATGTCAACCACCTCAAAAAAAGTAGTTTCGAGAAAAACGCGTTTAAAGTTTAGGAAACAATTCAGTGATTCATTATTATTTTGTGTTTCGGACCCCAAACATCGATGTAATAAATCATCAGATGATAAGCTGGTATAAATAGGCTTTATTACATCCAAAACTTTTACATCCCAACTATATTACTTAACATAAACTATTACATCCCAAACGGCCGGCTCGGACGCCACGTCACAAAATCGGCTGTATCTCCGAAAATAATTCGAATTTTGAAAAATCCTTTTAGGATCATATTTTTGAAAGTCTAAACTTTCAAAATATGCAAAAAAAAAAAAAAAAAAAATCTATTTTTTTAAATTTCTAGACCAGAATACCCCCTTAAATTACATTTCTCATAATGATAAAATTATGAAAATTTTTAATTTAAATTTTTTTTACATTAATTAAATAAATACAAGGAGGATTGCATGTCATAATGTGACATCCATTAAATATGAAAACAGTATCAATTTCATAACAATAACAAAGCAACTGATTGTAAAATTATATATTTTTCATAAATTAGTCAAATATAACTAACTTATGAAAACTTATCCCATTACCTTCCATATATTTATTAGAACAATTAAAAGCCATGAAAATTTTTGGCATTTTAAAAATTGATCAACATTCTATTCCGTTTTACTATTGCCGAGTTTCATACCTACTAATGGCTAATGCTAAAAAAAATTTTCGACATCAAAAATCTTTGCTCGATAAGTTGGGGATGATAAATCTATATAAACTACTACCAGCTATGATCTACACTAGACAATGATAAGAGGAAGATGAAAATATGCAAAAAATGCAGATAATATACTTAAGAAACAATTATATCATTAAACCTCTAAATATCACCCAAAACTAGTTACGGCATATTGAGTGTGCAATTTTCCATTATCTAATTTCTATGATTTTGTTTCCTTTGCTGAAATTATAATAAAGTGCCCCCCCCCCTTTTTTTTTTAATTATATATCTAAAATTTTATAACAATTTGTTGAAGAGATAAACGTAAGTAAAAGATTAATTAAAATATATTCGTCCACGTATTTTTCTTTTGTGATATTTTTTTGTGATATATTTTTTAAGGCGCAAATATTGTTGAGTTTTAATGAATTAAATTGCATATTAATTTCGTTTTTAGTTAATTTATACCTGAATAAGAATTTCGTGTGGAATGAATTAAATTATATAGAATTTGGTGTCTAGAAAAGAATTATATAAAATTCAGATGAAACGCATGTTAGTGGTGTGTTGTGATGTGACTATAATAATAATGTGGTTGTAATATTGTGTAGTGGTTACCACCAAACTTTTTTCTATAGGATTTTATATAACAGCGCCATTTGCTGTTTAACACTCACAAACGTTTAATCATTAGCTTCTCACAATAAAGATTTTACATATGGAGTTTGGTGCAATTTTAATCTAAGATATAGCCATATGGAAAATCACACATGGTGAGTAATAGCAACACCGCCTGCTAGCCGATATACACGCAAATTAGGTCCTTACTCTCTTCCATAATGGTTATCCCACACATCAGTATGATACATTTATATGTCAAAGGAGTTGATATTTAGTCTTCCTATTCACAGAATAAATTGCAGCACAGCAGCGCCACTTGTGCGCCGATATACACCTAAATTGACTTAGCATAGCGTTTCTTAATGAGCCTTGCATACACCAAGTTTTATGCAATTAGATAAAATAGAATATGAGATACATCCTTCCGGTTCACGGTAAAATTTTCAGCACAGTCGTTCCACGTATCGATCAACATGCACCTATATTGAACCAGCATAATGTTTCATAATAGTTCTCTCACATACTAAGTTTATTATTATTATTATTATTATTATTATTATTATGCACAAAAGAACCCGAGATATAAATCTTTCTTTAGTTTGAAGAAATTGCAGTATATTAGGACCACCTGTTGAGAAATTTACACCAAAAGTTGGCAAGTACTAATGTATGTCAAGGTTTAACAACATATAAATTTATATGAAATTCTGTGCAGAAGCCCCTCAGATACAGCTGCCACAAAATTCTTGTTACGCACAGACGTTTTCTAAAAATGTTCAAATCGTGTTTTGGAATCCCAAAACATGTAAATTCATCGAAAACTGGCAGTCTAAAATTTTTACTAATCCGATATTTTCTTGTATTGAATACAGAAGAAAATTAAAACATATATATATATATATATATGCTTTATCCAAATTTAATACATTATCTTAGCAATCATAACAAAATCCTGTAAAAAAATTTAAGGCTTTTAATAAAAATTTAAGTTGAGGAATTAAGGTTGAATTAAAATATCTTCAGATAACACGGCGCTGCTGTAGCGTTTTCTCTCAAACATAACATCTTAATATTTACTTTGGTACTTGCATCCCCCCCCCCCTCCCCAAATATAAAGATGTCATTAATGCTATGGTATATACGCTAAAAATAGTGCATATATAAAAAAATTAATTATCTTATGATAACTTTTAATTCAATCTGGGAAAAATTAATTCATAATGGTCTATGCAGTATTCAGTGGCATTAAACCTGTTACTCTGGATACTGCTGAGTTTTAAAAATTAGTATACTATATGTATATAATATATTTTCGAAAGTAAAATTAAGATTTTCTACTGGCAGCTACAAAAATATTAATTCTATGATTATGGATGAATTTTACGATTATAATATGATAAAGAATTTGAGTTGTGGCTCTAAGATCATTTTTTGCAGATAAAGACTCATTTATAAACGGGATCTTCCGCCTTAAAGTAGATTCTGAATCATTATGGACATCCACTCCTGAACCGTGTTCCGAACTTAGCACTTGGCAATTGAAAGGGCGAGCGTATATTAGGATAACCGTGGGCGATATGAGAAAGTAGATTACAGTATTCTTTAAATATGTCTGTCTAATGCTTAATAAATTAAAAAGAAAAAGTATGATATTCATTAACCTATTGTGTAAAAAACGGGGGAAAAAAAGAGTATTTTATCTACTATATAAATCAAAGGATATACAATTTACCCTTTTTAAAAACAGACACGCGTGAAAAGTTTTTCCTCCCTTACGTATACTTAGATATATATACGGTTTTAATGAAAGCTTCGTGAAAACAGTTCCATCAAATCAGTCATCCCAGGTTATATTTAGATTTTTAGGTTGAAAGTTTTTTTTTTAATTTTTTATTTTTTTTACCCTATCTCCCGGATCAACAGAATGAGTAAGAGTTTTAACTCAACACCCTATGTATCTGGAAAAAAAAATAATTTTTGAAATGAAGAAAAAAAAAAAAAAAAATCTAAAAATTAACAGCAAGAGGGGTTAATAAACAGAAAACGATATTGTTAATTGCAATTAAGGATAGCAACACTTGTCAGAGAAATATTTTTATATATTTTTGGTGACGCCAGCTAGAGTGCAAAAAAGTGTGAATAATGAACACTTGTGTATGAAAATAATTTCGTGTGCCACACGCACTACTTTCTTTTACCCTACATTAATATCACCATGTTATTACAATTTAATGTAAGATATGGACGCTTTGTATTTGAGCATTTCTAGTGCATATTAAAAAATAATTCAAAATAGTTTTTATAAAAACTTTTTATAGTGAGTAGACGGGTTTCTAAGTTAAATCTCGTTTGGATATTGTAGCTACATGCATAAAACAGTTAAGGCTGATATAAACTTTTAAAATTTATTTTAAAATATACAGATAATGCTTCCTTCCCACACCATTCTTTGAAATTTATTGGACTAAATTTGAGTAATTCAATTTCGAAAAAAACAGTCCTAAAAACTATATCATGAGTACATAGACGCCAACATTCATTCCGGATCATTTCCGGATTTATTCCGGAGCATTTTTAGCCTCGCTTTTATTACACATCATTTTATTTATTTGAATAAATTTCTCCAATATGTAACTATGATAAAATAAGTAGAAAATTACTCTTAAATTAAAAGTGGTATGAAATAAAAGCTGGGCTAAAAATTTTCCGGAATAAATTAAAATGTTGGCAACTTTGCATCGAGCTTAATACTTTGCATCGAGCAAGAAATGATTCACATAAACCTTTCAAACAATGTTTTTAAAAAGAAATAATTTGAGAAATATTTAATAAAAACAAGAAAAGGAAAAGGCCTTAGAAATACAAAAAATACACAGCCATGAAAAATAGTGATAAAAAATAAATAAGTAAATATATATGACGACATATTTCTTTGACGTGTCTAAGCTGTTCGAATGATTTGTTATGTTGTTTTATTCTACTTCGATATTTTTAATCTTTATTAAAAGGACGAGATCCTTAATCTTTAAAATATTTTAATGTATTTGCATTGTATAAGGCAGTTGGACCAAACAGGGTCTTACAATACGAAGTAGTGCACTGCAATTCAGATGTTGAACATTACTAGATCAATGCAATAAAGTGGACAGTTTGAAGTCGGACATTCCAAAATCAACTGTCATCAAGAGAGTAAATGTAAAAATTGTAACTGTTTAAAGTAATTCTACGTACGATAAAAACAACTTAAACTGTAATATATGTTAAAACCATGAAGGTAGAAAGAGATTGTATTACCATGGTTAAAACAAATGGCGGACAGCCATCGACAGGCATTGGGAAACCCTGAAAAGGCGCCAGCTTCAGGCACGATCTGGTGTCACTGTGTTTGTAAACTACTGTGACGTAGACGGTCTGCGGTATAGACATAACGATCTGCGCATGAGCAGATAATGGAAGACCCGAATGTGTGTGAGAGACATGAGATAGTCGGCGGGGAGATGCCGAAGTGAGCAGTGTGTGCCAGCCTGTGAGCTGGAAAGAGAGAACACCTGCCGAATGTTTTTCGTATTGCTTTGAGAACTCATCGATATGATTTCTAATTTTCCTATAAATTTTAATTTTGTGTGATTTACATGTTTATGTGTTCCTGTGTTGTGCGTGAATAAAACGTGTTGTCTCTACAAAGAGTTTGATGCATCGTCGTCTTAATACGTTACACTACAAAGCTTACATTAGTACCTACAAAAGTGTTATTTGGGGCATGGCCATGGACGTATACTCTCTGCGATATATTATAGATTGCAGGGAGCCATGTTTGGGGGAACATGCAACTACTGACAGTCTATTCGGGAAACCCACATTTTCCTGGACTACCACCCAGTTCACTCTTTGGAGGAGGTACATAAAAGCAGAGGACATATCCGGAAGAAACATGATGACAAAATCATAATCGCAGAAGCATTTACTAACACAGTCATAAGAAATTATGCATTGTTATTGTGATATTATATAATATAAATCATTCGAGACGAAAGTGGTGTTTAAAATTTTGTGACCATTGTGCCTTTGACCTTGGTGTCTATAAATTAGTTGTGATCTTTGTGTTTGTAAAGCTCTTATGTATAAAAGAGCTAATTTATGTATATAAATTATTGTGCATATAAAAGCTGCGAATAAAATATTTTTATTGTTAAATAGCTGATGATATAATTCCTTCTCGGATCAAAAATTGAGGATTAAAAATTTTCTAAAGTACTGACAATAATTCTAAAACAGTATCAAGCAGTCAAACTTGCAGTAAAATATATGACAGTGGCGTCAAAATGAATCTTTAAATACACGAAATAGTTTGAAAATCAAAATCAATTTTAGAAGAAGCATAACCCATTTTCTGTTTATAACTAATGTTAAAAATGAGTCAAACTTCAGTCAATAAATGTTCTTCATAAAAGACAGATAAATATAGTAAAACAAATAATTTCAGGTTTAATTTCAATTAAAAACCAATTGTATCTGATCTTCAGGTAATAAAACATCTGTCACTGTTCAAATCTGTTTAAAGTTTATCGAAGGTCAGCCTAAGACAAAACAGTCAGTTTTAATAATTGCGTATTGTGCTTGTGCCAATTCGAGCATGCATGAGTACTGGCGTGTGCAAGGTCTCATATCTCCAATCCACCAACACACGTGACACCAAAGCCGATACAGCCAGATGCACTGAAGTCGAACTGCACCTGGTACTTCTATTTTGAAAAAGCTTAAGAAATTCACAAAGCTGTCTTAGGTTACAGTCTCTGTAGTTATAATAGAGATTTTTTAAATAAGTAAAGTTCACGTACTTGGTTTAGTAAATATATGTTTTAAACTTTGAAAAATGATTAAACTTTTTGTGAGTTTAAAAGTTTATAACATCTGAAGAATTACTGAAAAACGGTATGAAAAAATTTTACTATATACAGGGATGAGATTCGCAAAAAGACAAAAAAGCTGAAAGGAAAGGAAATATAATACTAGAACTTTTATGACAAAATCTATTATATTAGAGTAATGAATAAGTTTTTAAATATTCATTAAGCATTCATTAAAGTTTAAATTAGCTAATGTAACAAATGTACATCAAAATCACAAAAAAGTTGAAAAAAAAAACTGAAAAAAAGCTGAAATCAGCTGAAAAATCTCATCTCTGTATAAATATATACTATAGCAGACCCGGCCACGCGTTGCTGCGGATAAGTAATACGTTGATAATTTGATAAGGTATATAGTATTTCCCCACAACTGGATTTGGCGATTTTTTTTTTTTTTTTTTTTTTTTTTTGCGCCTTTTTTAACGATAACGAAGTCGTTCTGGATTCTTTGCAATAAAATACGGTAACCTGCATGCTTTTATTTTAGATTTAGCTTATGATTTTATCATTTATGATTTTTAGATTTATGATTTAGCCATAATCGCCAAATCCAGTTGTGGGGAAATACTATAGTTGTTACCCACAACTATAACTTATAATATAACTTCAGTAATTATATTCGGATAATTATAACTTCAGTATCAGTATATCCCCACAGCTGAATTTGGCGATTTTTCTTTGGCGCCGTTTTGAACGATAACGATGTCGCTCTGGACTGTTTGTGATATAATATGGCAGCCTATATGTTGTTTATTTTGGATTTATTATTTTATGTTTTTGATTTATGATTTAGATTATCATTTATAGATTTATGATTTAGCCATAATCGCCAACAAAAAATTGCCAAATATCGTTGTGGGGATATACTGATTAATATATTACTGAAAAGATTAATATATTTTAACGAAGTGGTGAGAAGATTCTGAGTATGTTAAAATTTTAATAGTAAATTCAAGTTAATCAAGAAGGAAAGCATTGAGCATTAAGATAAGAAAATTGCAAGATTTTAAGATCGCATTTTCAGCAATAAATATGAGTCAAAATTTAATGCAAAATACATATATAAATCACAAATTTAATCAGAAACGTTAAATTGGTAAGTTATTAAAGAAAAAGTAAAGAAAAATAAGAGATAATTAAAGTTTCGAACATCGATCATATAGATTAGCGTTACAAAACAAATAAACAGACTTAAACTTTTCCAGACTTTTAAATAAGTTTTAAATTAAGTTTTAAAATTTAATGTTAAATAAAACAGACTTTTAAATAAGTTTTAAAATATTGAAATGGTTACTTTTTATTTAGAACGTTATGTATAGATCACAAATTTCTTAAAGAAAACGAAGTGATACAGATTAGAATAATGCAACAAAAATTGAAAAAGCAAGGTTATGTCGTAAATAAATTTTTAACACACGTATCACGTGAAATAAATTGTAGCATATACATAATGTATCTGATATAAGATATTAACATGTTGCAGCGGAATAAATTTCATATCTATCATCCTTGGCGGAAAAAAAGTAATATCGTCAAATTATCTGGCGCGCACATTTAATTCCTTTCAAAAATCATGGTTATTTTAACAACTTATATTAAGAGAGTAATGAATAATATGAAACAATATTTCACACAATACATATTACGAAAATATACATCTAGCTTGTATATTTTCGTGTTACGTTTTTGATCGCCAAATACGAAAAACTCCAAGGACGACATAGCTTTGAAATTTAAAATTAAAATTTTGTCAATTTAACAGCAAAATAACTCAATCTAACATATGCACATGATAAATAATACATATCTATACAAAAATATGGGGATTAAAATCCGGAAATAGTTTTCCTCGTTTTTAATAATTTTTTACAAAAAATACAATGGGCCATTAACATAAGAAATCTTTTTCTTGATTTCACAGACTGTCAGTGACGTCACACTTCGCTTGTGTATAACTACATACTTTATCAATGCTAATAAAATCTTTAAATTGATTATGACGTCAATTTTCGTGAGATGTATAATTTAACTTTTTATAATTTTTTAACGTTCACGTTTGATTAAATGTATTTACTTTTATGTCGAAAGAAAATGAAGTCGTATTTTTCTTTTTGGCAACAATTAAACTTATGGAACTCACAGATATTTTGGAGCAACTTTAATAAAGGTCTATAATTAACAAATAATTGCAATAAAACAATATTGTGACAATAAATTGAGATAAAAACTATCCTATCTCTCAAGTTGGACCAAACTGCACACAGTGTGCAAAATTTCATTAAAATCGGTTCCTTAGTTTAGGAGTTTACCCCGGACAAACATCGTGACACGTAATTTATATATATATACAGATTATATAAATCACCTAAAGTAGAAAATAATCGATATTTCCTGCAGGAAAAGAAAAAAAAAACTTTTAATAGTTTAATTATATAGATTACTAAAAAGAACCTTAAAAAAAAATAAAAAAAAAGCAACAATACATTTATATAATTTACAATTTATGAACAAAATGTTTTGCATTAACGCTTTACAGTTCTAACAGTTCAACTATTTTCTCTAAATGGTAATTTTTTAATTTCAAGGTAACAACAAAAAGGATTGCTAAACAGTAGGTTTAACTTTTTTATTCAAATAACCAAACGCAAAATTATTAAAAAAGAAAAAAAAAAAAAAAAAACATGGGAAAATTCAAGGAAAATTCAATCATTAACTCGAGATTCATTCTTTTTTTTTTTTTTTTTTTTTTTTTTAAATATCCTAAGTACATTTTTTAAAATCCTTTAGCAGAAGGAGGAAAAAAAACGGTGAAACTAGAAAGCCAAAACGGAAACCGTAGGCTTGTATATCAAAAATGTCCTCTAACGATTTTCTTCAAAGTTGCAATACAAATAACCCTTTTAGATGTCCTTTCGTATGTATTAGTTGGTTAATTCAAGAAAGCTCATAGATGCCCGGTATAAATAGATCAATTTTAGGTCTCGCAAGTGAGTTTCCTAAAAAAACGGTTCAAAAGATTTTCTTCATACTCGCCCTAATAACTCCCTTTTGTATATCTCTTTGTATGTAATTGTGGGCTTCTGGTTTACATATGATACTTGCTAAATTTTGGTGATAATCGGCAATTTTATAACCATTTTATTTTCGTTCGTAATCGGATATAATAAGTATGATTTTCAACGATTTTTTTTATTTATTAAAATCCCATAAATCATTCAAATACTTTTGAAAGAAGAACTAATATGTTGTGGACATCGCAAAAGTTTCTTTTCCTACATAATTTTAAATAATGCCCCCCCCCCCTCTCGGTTAATATACACAAAATGCTAAGAAAAGCTTCGCAGAATAATGATTTTAGATATGCAGTTGGAAACAATTTTAACAAATAGATTCTGATATTTAGCAGCAGAAAAAATCGCAGGTGAGTAATAGGGGCACCACCGGTCAATATACATACAAGCGAATAAATTTAGCATTCGTTTTCATAATGGCCATCACAGATATTAAGTTTAGTATATTTATACGTATAGAAGCTGAGATACAGCCAATGGGAGAAATCGCATCAGTGCAGCGCCTTCTGTAGGACGATATGCAACAAAGTTACCAGGCACCAATTTATGTCATGGCGCAACTAAATATAAATTTTAGAAAATTCCGCAATTTTAATTTATTTGAAATAATCTAGAACTAAATTCTTGATCTAGAGCTACCACAAAATTTATGTCATACATTCAGACAGACGGACATTATCTAAAAATGTCAAATCGTGTTCAGGACATCTGAAAACGTCTAACTCCATTGAAAATAGGAAGTCTTTTTTTATATTATTATTAATCCATAGTACTTTTCGCCTATATAAAAAGAGAGTAAGTGTAGTAGTTTTTCATTATATCATTGTTATACTTTCATTTTTAACACGCTTTTATTAGCTTCACCTGTTTGTATGTTTGTTTGTAAACGCTCCGGGAGCAAACAAAAAATCTATATTGTAAAAAAAAGACTTTCCCTATGTGAACGTCGTGGCGTTGAGGTATAGCTCCGCGCTACGAACCTAAAGGTTCGTTCGAGCCCAGTCAGGGGAGATTTTTTAAAAATAGTTTTTGTTTAATTCTAAATTATTTTAATTAAAGATTTAAATGTATGTAAATATTATGGTGTGTCACTCACACGATTTTCTGTTACTCTGCATTTTAATACTAAGATATTTTGTGCCTTTTAGTTCACATTTCTATAAAAGCGTTCTTTATTTTTTAAAAACTATAATATTATTTCCTTCTTTTTCTCTAATACAAATTATTCAGATAAATATAGAAACTTAAAACTTCTGCATATTGAATTTCCGTTTAAAACTTTTGCAGCTATCTAAGAATTTGAGTACGGATATTGATTGTATTACAACAACCGACAAAATATTCTGAAGTTTTAGCACTGATAATTTTCAGCGTTTTATTATGCGGTAGTTAGAAATTTCATTGCGCTAGTTTAATATTTGATTTAACCATTGTATTTGCAGGAACTTCGTAACGCTATAATGCCTCAAATATCTCGTATTATTGGAATTTTCCGGAAATCGATGAACTCAGAATTTATATATAGTAAAACTCTTTTCATTTTTAGTAATAAATAAAGGCACAAAGAAAATTAAAATAAATCTGAATTTTGCCTTTTCTTTTATAATAAATTAAAAAACCGATAAATATTAGTTTTTTTTCTTTTTTTAACCACAAAAATAAATTTTATCCTGCAAATAGAAATTCATATTTATATCCCAAAATGCATTGACACATTCATACAAAATTATTAACTGAACGTAAAAAAGATCAGCTAGAGGAGGGGGGAAAAAGTCGTAATAAATTGTTGGCATGTGGAAATAAGTAACATATTTCAGTGAGTATAAAATAGTTCAATTTTTGGTTTATTCGTATTTAATAACTGTGATTGAAATTCTAAAAAATCTAATATAAAAATTGTGTTATATAAGTAAGCATTAAATTGTTTTCCTGAAAATAATAATTTGAATCTAATAAGGAAGTTCATTGTAAGTTAAATCAGTGTATAATCTCTGTGCCCTGGTTACATTCAGAATAATCTGGTGTGTCACTCACACGACTTTCTCTTACCTTGAAATTTAATACTATAAATACAGGTTGCAGATTAATAGGTAAGATAACGAGTACTGTTATGTAAACCTATGTTAAACAATTCATATTACGCTTCTGAAGAGTTTTATACGATAATTAGTTCTGTGTGAGGAGGGATACCGCCCCCCCTCAGCCCCCCGTTTCATTAATACACCTACATTTATATAGAACTTAATTCGGTCATTAAACAATAATTCTCTTTTTAAAAAATAATTTATTAAAATTATTATTTAAGAAAATTATCTTTTATGATAAGGCAGACGATTTCCATATTAGAGAAGTAGTATAACACCAAATATCCAAAAAAAAGTCCATTTTATTCTCAATATTAAAAAAAAAAAAAAAAATACGATTTTTTTCGTTAAAAGTAAAAAAAATCGATAACTTTGTTTTAAATTATCGCAGATCGATGGTTCAACCATTCGTTTTAAAGGTATTGGCGAGCTCTTTTGAAAGATACCCATCATAAAAATTTACTCTCCTTGAGGGGGGGGGGGGGGGAGGCGAGGCTCCTACTTACACAAAAAAAAATTTCCCTGTTAACTATTTCTATTACAAAAAATATATATTCGTTTCATTTGATTTAGTGCAGTCTATAGACGTTAAACTCTACTTTCCTGCAATTTCCGCCATAGACGTAATGTATTAGAATTCTCTTGATTGTCCCTGTACACGAACCATTTGCTTGATCTTAACGAAAAGCTTACTGCAGCATCCCTATATGATACACATTTAGAATACCAAGTTTGAACTTTCTGCCATAATTTGTTTTTGAGATATGCTGATAACAGAGAGACAGACACACACACACACACAGACCATTTGCCAAAAACATGATTTTCGTATTCAGGGTACCTCAGAACGTGTAAATGTAACAAAATCTCGCGTTCGAAAATTTGACCCAAAAACAATACTTTCTCTACCTTATGGGTAAGAGAAAGGGGTATGGGTATGAGAAGTAAAAATGTTGCATGACACTACAATAAAAATTATAAACACCACCTTGCACGGGTTTCAAAAGCAAAGGGAGAAAGGAAAAAAAAAAAAAAAAAAAAAAAAGAATATTTCCTCTCTCTATTTGATTAAAATTTTGATTAAAATGAAGAGAATGAGAACGAAAAATAGACAGTAAAAAAAATCCCCACAGATACACACATATACCAACAAAGTAACTAGTTAACATAAACTGATTTAATTTTAGAAGATTGATAATTTTACTTACTTTAACTTTAAAATTTATTAGATTACATTGTCTGTAGAAGACATAAAAAAGGACCGTACAATGTAATGCTATAGAAAAGAAGGAATAGTAAAGGATAGTATTATAAGGAGAAAAAACAAATTGATCTTACATTAATGAAATGAACCATTTAAGTTGAGATTAGCAAAATATTTTCGGACCATAGCTTAATAATAAGATTGAATATTAAATAAAAAGCTCAAAATGCAAAAGGACTTCTTCAGGAGTAATCCCTAAAGCACTAAGCAGAGAAATGCATGTTTTCTATTTTTGGTAAGCAATTTTAAGCAAATTACCAAAAGACAGCTCAAACCAACATGAAAATATTACCATGAAATGAAACAAATGAAAATAAAGACATAATGCATCCTGAAATTTTATATTAGAAATATTCACCAGAATAAAAAATTGAAATCAAAACACGAGTAAAAAGGAACGTTGTAGTTGTAAATATGGCATTTATAAAGTTGAGTTGTAGTTTGCAAGTTTGACAATTAAAAAAATTTAAAATAATTTAAAATTAAAAGTCAATTAAAAAAATAAAAAAAGATTCTTATTCAATATCTAAAACTTAATATTTAATGTTTAAATGATTAATATTTTATAAAAATAAAATTTATTAAAAATTTGAACATTTAAAAAGAGCAACATTTAATGTTGCTCTTTTAATATGTTTAAAATTTTTTCAATTTTATTAGATATAAAGAAAATATGCTTTAAACCTTTGAAATCCATGCATAACCCCTTCAGTAAATATTTATTACTAACAGTGATCCTTTAAATTTTGTAAACTCGAAGCAAAAGACAAAGAGAAAGAAAAATTGCTCCGCCGATGCCTTTTATATATCTCAGCAGAAGGTCAAAATAAATGATTTGATGAAGATTTCTTCTTCTTTTTCTGTTCATTTTTACTTTCTTCTATATGTAATATCGAGAAAGTATTGGATTCGTGAAAATTTTTGACCCCCGTTTTTTGATGGATTTACACGTTTTGGGATTTCTTGAACACGAATCGATAGTTTTTAGAAAATGTCTGTGTCTGTCTGGGTGTATCACGATTTTTGTGGACACTGTATCTCACGAACGAATTAATGAAATTTAACCAAACTTGGTATTTAGTTGCACCCTGACATAAACTGGTGCTGATTAGATTTGGGGATCAATCGCTTAACAGGTGGCGCTGTGATCGCACTTTTACTAAATTTTTAACATGACAGTATAGCACAAAATTTCGTATAAATGTACATAATGAGAGTTATTTTTAACTTGTGATTGTAAAATTAATACGAACTATTAATAATAGTAGTAGTTAATTAGGAAAAAAATTTTGTGCATTTGGGGGCATCGCTTGCCCCCCTGGGGGGAAGTACCCCACGGGGTGTGGTAAATTTCCAAGATGGGTATCTTTCGAAAGGTCTCGTCAATACCTTTAAAACGAATGGTTGGATTATAAAATCTGTGATAATTTAAAACAAAGGCATATATTTTTTTTTTACTTTAACAAAAAAAAAAAAAAAAAACCCTTAGAATTTTTTTTTTTTTTTTTTCTTTTCTTTTTTAAATACTGTTACTGAGTGAATTTGTGTAGGGAAAAAGTCTTGTGGTGGCCACAACGTACTAGTTGTGTTTGTTCTCTTCTATTAATTGCAATATACTGCAATAAAAAGAACAATTTATTATTTCAATGAATAAGATTTTAAAGTGTTATTTAATAGTAGATGGTACATATACTTACAGAATGAGCTTAAGGGAATTTCTAAAAATTAATTTTAGCAAATTTCAAAACTCATAAAGATTTAAGTGTTTTAATTTGGATGTATTTATAACTGCTGTACGAAATTTTCCTACTATTGATGTAATGAAAAGGTAAATTTATTTTTCTAACTCAGAAAATGGTGTATAGTTTTAGCAAATGCTTTTCAAAATTATTGGATTTCATCACGGAAATTGGATTTAGAGCAAACTTAACTTGTTTTATGTATGAGAAAATTTCTTCTCTTACGAAATACAGATATTTATGAAAATTTAATTTCAGGTATAAGAATAAGGTAAATGTAATAAATTTAAAATTATACAACTGCTGCAGTTATGAATGTTAGATAGATTGATAGATAGATATAGTAGTGGTTTTCATAACATTTTAGCATTTTCCATCTGACAAAAAACAATCATCGCGTCTAATTGCTAAAATTAAAAGTATTCGTTACGTATTAAATGTTTCTTTATGTTTAGTTTAATTCTATAATCATACATTTAAAACTCTGTTTTACTATTGCATATCACTTTTAATTTTGAAATATTATGTATAAAAATGTTTAATGGTCAAAAAAGAATTCTTATTTGATTACTTAAAATGTCTTGGTCAAAAAATAAATAGTGCATAAATTTACAAAACCTAAAGATATGGTTTTATTTCAAAATGTATTACAATCTCCAGTCCAATGGATGTGGATAATATAATATATATGTGTGCAACAGCTCAATCGGATGACAGAAAGAGAGTTGAAATTCGGAAAGAAATCTTTAACTGTAGTTGGGGGACCAGGTCCTTATCCAAGTCTGTTATTGCTCACTTTTAGCTTTCGGATGATAGAAAGTGGGTTAAAATTAGAAGCAAATATGGATTTGATGGTTCCAGGGCCCCCAAGACCTTTGTTTGCTCGGTACAAATCTTGCAATCGAATTTTAACTAACTTCCCTACTAGCTAGACATTTGAAACTTTCAGAATAGCTCCGAACCCGATGACAACACAATACTTCAAAGCCCGATTTTCGAATTTTTGATTAGCTTCCTATTAATTAATTAAAATATGAAAATAATAACCTCTTTATAGCTTTAAAAATAGCCATTAAAATATTAGACAAGTTCATTTTTTTTTTCGACATAAAAATAAATACATTTAATTAAACGTGAACGTTAAAAAATAGTAAAAATTTAAATTATGCATCTCAGAAAAATTTACTTCATTATAACTTTAAAAATTTTATACGCATTGATAAAGTGCTAATGTAGTTCTATAGCTATGATTCAACAGAAAATTTAAAAATATGGTATACAAAAAGTTTTTTATCTTATAATTATTTAGTATATTACTTCAAGTTTTACATTTCTATATCAATTTCGTAATTTCACTTTTAAAGTAAAACTGTAAAAGATAGTTTTTGAATGATTTTTTTTCCTCCATAAATAGCAAAATATACTTTAATATACGATCAAGAAAGTACGATAAATTGAAAAATAACCGACATAAATAGAGTTGGAATATCTTATAACTATACAAATCATATTTTTATTTTTTCACTACCAACTGTATACTTTTAAAACGTACATATGACATGATATCATATAAATGAGAAATTGTACACGGTAAATAGAATGATATATGTCTTTGACGATTAGTGAGTGACTTAAGAATATAAATTATCATATGCACATTTTGACTGTAATTGAAACTGCCTGTATTTATGTGCACAAATGTAACATGCGTTTCAAAATCTATTCATTTGCATTTAATTAAAACTAACAGTTAAATTATCCGGTGATAAATGAATTTATGCCACACAATTAAAGCGAACAATATATCACTTGAAACAATGTGTAATTATGTATTAAGCTTAATAGGAATGTTAACACATCATCTTAATAAATTGTACAATGATGCGACGACAATGAAAATAGTTTTAAATAGTTTTAATTGGATACTTTAAACAATTCGTAATTCTTAAGCGAAAGTTAAAAAAAAAAAAAAAATGCAGTTTTTAGAGATTACTAATTTGTAATTGTCAAAACAATGGATTTTACAGAAATGAAATGTATACCAGGGGCGCGAACCTACACTCTTCCTCTGCTTAATCATTGGCTATTAACTTAATGATTGACAGTTTAGTTTAGCCCGGATATCCAGGATTAATTAATATGCATTACTTAACCACAAGAAAAGAAGAATAGCATACTACCCAGCACTTTTTATTCTAAAATCTGTCTAATTTTCTGACTTTTACGTTATGAACTTGCATTGTCATAAAACTAATTTTACAGGGGGAGCCTTTAGAATTAATTTCAAGTTAAGAATTTTTAATGGGATTTTCTTTAAGTTATCACTCAGTATTAATTTAAATTTAAAATAATAATTTAAAAACTTAATTCTTTTCATTCTTTCATATATATATATAAATATATATATATAATATATATATACACGCACACACGCTATATTACATAAGAGTGAAAAAGTGAAATGACAGTTTGTCGATAACTAAAACTTTGTGAATCCAAACAGTAAATCTAAATTAATTATTTTATTAAGCCCATGTCACACCAAATTAACCTGTTTAATCTGGAAAAACATTAATTTTAATTCAGTTTTTTTTTTTTTTTTGGTGGTAGCGCGTGGTTATTGAAACTTAAAATATTCATCACGTATGTGCAAAGTCAATTATTTAATTGTTAATTACGCCTAATTCCCAATAGTTGTTATAAAAACTAAATTACATAGACCTACAACCAATACTCTCGTTTTAGTTCAAAATAAAATATATTAGTACAGTAGGCTTTTTTTTTTTTTTTCCTGAATTGTCCAAAGATTAAACCTAGGTTTAAAATATATAGATATTTGCGGATTTTATTGTATTATACGTTGACTCAGGATAATAGTAAAATACTATGTAGCATGTATAATGCCACTCAGAACTCCTGAAATTCAAAAATAGATTATCAGGAAAAGGAGCCCCTTCAGATATAATGATTATAGCTCAAGCTTATCTTTAAGATACTGTAACATGCATCTGGAGTTTTGTAAAATACTTTTGAACTCTTATAAGTTTAAAATATCTTTTTCTTGCAACAAATCTTCTTTTCCTCTTTTACTTTAAAAGAAATAAAACTATTTGTTAGCGGAAATCAAAACTGTCAATTTTAACATTAAAATATTGGATATAGTAACAGTGTATAAACTGAGTTGAATGTAGAATAAAACATTTATTTCAAGCGATAAAGAAAGTGCTTAAATTACTTGTATTTTAAACAAAAACATTCTCAAGCAGGAGATTCAATAAAAATATCTTTGCTATTTTGCTTTCTGAAAGTGAACACTTACCTTTCTTTTCCTGGCTAATTATTCCAAATACATGAAGTAGTTGAAGTTAAAAAAAAATATATATATATATATATAATATCAATTTAACTTTTCAATTAATTATTAGATTTTTACAGATTAAATTCATTTCAGTAACTAATTTAAGGGAAAATATGTTTTCTACCAGAAAATTACATATATATTATTTTCAGACATAATCGTGTGGTGTAAAAGGTTTAAGGGAGATATTCTATTATAGGAGTACAGACCAGGGTGGAATGCCTTCCGTTTTTCTTAAGGGTCCTAGCTTCTATTCACAGGAGTTTCGGAGAAAACTACAAAAAACCTAACAATTAGGTTGACGAATATGACCTGGGTTCGCCATGATTAAGATATCCCTGACATAAAATTATAAAGATTCATAACAAAAGTATGCCCATATATTAAATGAGACTGTACGATAAATAATTAGACTAGTTTTATTATAGCAAAACAATTTATTCAACATATATAATACTATGAGAAACAGGTTTCGCTGTCTGTATTAATGAAAGAAGTGGATAGATGCCATATTTACATTGTTAAGTGTCAAAATGTTACATTGTTTCGCCCCAACTACGAGCTGTGGGTAATCGTTGAAAGTCCTTAGAAAAGTGTTACTTGCTTAAATTTTGTGCTCGTTTGGTAAAATCGGCATGAAACAGATTTAATGAGGCTTTCTACAATGAAACAGTTTCCAGGGCAAATGTTTAACGCTAGTTTAAAATTTTAAGGAGGAAAGTTGAAATTTGCAATTTCTTGTATGAGAAGAAAGATCACAGAAACAGCGATCGATACAGCAGTCAATATCATCAAGAAGAATCGTAACACTTAAAAAAAAAAAAAAAAAAAAAACTTCCATAGTAAAGAATAGTTTTTTATTGTATAAGATTTTGAAATCCTTCTTCGCCTGTGTTGTTTAATCTTCCTACACAGTTTGGGGATCTTCTTGCAATTAAATCGCGCTACGGAACACTGCAAGCAAAGCACTGACAGTTTAACTATAGCCTCCCTGTACTTCAATAATGCAAAACACATTGCTGGTTGTGTAGTGGACGTTTTCCAGGAATAACCACGTAGCGATCCCACCACATTCTCAATACAGTCTTTAATTTTCACCGTACGATTTCTGGTTGTCTACTTAAGACAAAAAACCCCTAAGCGTCTATCATTTCGAAAGCAACAAATTATGTATGAAATGGTACGTAAGGTAGTTTGAAACAACCTCCAAAACTGACATTCACATTTGTTACTTTCTCTTATCCATAAGGTAAAGTATTGTTTTTGGGTCAAATTTTCGAACGCGAGTTTTTGTTATATTTACATGTTCTGAGGTCCCCTGAATACGAAAATCATGTTTATGCAAATGGTTTGTGTGTATGTCTGTGTCTGTGATCAGCATATCTCAAGAACAAATAGTAGCAGACATTCCAAACTTTGTATTCTAAATGTGTATCATATAGGGATGCTACAGTAAGTTTTTCGTTAAGATCAAGCAAATGGTTCGTGTACAGGGACAATCAAGAGAATTCTAATACATTACGTCTATGGGGGAAATTGCAGGTAAGTAGAGTTTAATGTCTATAGACTGCACTAAACCAAATGAAACGAATATATATTTTTTGTAATAGAGATAGTCAACTGGGAAATTTTTTTTTATGTTTGTAGGAGCCTCGCCTCCCCCCCTCCTGGGGAAGAAGTCCCCCCTCGAGGGGAGTAAATTTTCATGATGGGTATCTTTCAAAAGAGCTCGCCAATACCTTTAAAACGAATGGTTGAACCATCGATCTGCGATAATTTAAAACACTAGGGGGCTCTGCCCCTTGCTCGCTCCGCTCACCAACCCCCGAAGGAGGCTTCGCCTCCTCCCAGACTCACTTTACTTATTAACACATGCAGAACTCTGCCCGCCTATTCGCTGCTTTCTTTCACTGAAAAGGAATATTAATAGTGCATATTACAAGACAAAAGCAAAAAATTATTTCGGAAATCCTCATATTCAATGTCAAATTGAAATATATAATATATATATTAATAGACAGAAAATCATAATATCTACACCATTTTGCAAGACGGCTTTAGTATATGACCCTTTTTATTTCTTTTTTACAACCTTAAATCCGGACCACGGTACCCCAGTCGGTAGAGCGCAGAGCTCGTAATTGGAAGATTATGGGTTCGATTCTCGAACCGACCAAAGACCGTCGTGTACACTAATGGTGGCTGGTGCACGTAAAATATGTCGTGGCCACAATATCCCCCGTGTTCCCATCAAAATTATACCTCTGGGGGCCACCCCTTCGTGTAGGACCAAAACTGTGGTGGCATGTCTCCCGAACATCCGTAGGGGTGCGTCCCAGACCGTCGCAAATTATCCATAGCGCAGTAATGGTGCGACGTCAATCACAACCCACCTCATTATGTAACCTACCTACAACCATGGATCATATTTTAATTTTCCCGTGTAAGAAGATTAATTTTCTAAAAGTAGAGAAAAAAAGTTAATATTTATTTTCTTTGTTTTTTACATCCATGGTTTCGGGCCGCGGTACCCTAGTCGGTTAAGCGCTGAGCATGTAATTGGAAGATTGCCGATTCGATACTTGAGCCGGCTAAAGACCGTCGTGTACACTAGTGGTGGCTGGTGTTCATAAAATCTGTCGTGGTCGCAAAGTCCTCCATGTTCCCATCCCCACTATACCTTTGGGGATCACCAAAGCGGAGGGGATCCCCTCCGTGAAGGTTCAAAATTATGATGACATGTCTCCGGAACATCTCTAGGGGTGCGTCCCAGACCGTCCCCAATTACCCATAGCGCAGTATTGGTGCGACGTTAAATCCAACCAACCTATCTACCTACGTACAACCATGGATTATATTTTAATTTTCTCCTGTAACATGACTTCATGACGGAAGAACAACGTCACTGGGAGAAACTTTTTTCAAAATGGCAAATAGCGTACCTTCATAAACTTGTCGTTTTTAGTTACTAACTTCTTTAATTAAAATGATAGAAATTTCTAAGCGACTGAAATGTCTACCTTGGAGTACTCGGAACACATTGATACCTCTCATGACGCGAAGGACCCTGCCCTCCGTTAGAAGATGCTGTCGCAGACAAAAAAATTTGACGCCAGTGACAGTAACTTTTTTTTTAATATATAGAGAAAGTTACCGAATTTTTTTTACTTTTAACGAAAAAAATTTTTTTTTTAAATATTGGGAATAAAATGGACTTTTTTTTGGATATTTGGTGTTATACTACTTCTCTAATATGGAAATCGTCTGCATTATCATAAAAGATCATTTTTTTAAATAATTTTAATAAATTATTTTTTAAAAACAGAATTATTTTTTAATAACCGAATTAAATTCTATATAAATGTAGATGCATTAATGAAACAGGGTGTTGAGGGGGGCGGTAGCCCCCCCCCCACCTCACACAGAACTTATCATATAAATCTCTCCCGAAGCCTAATTTGAATTGTTTAGCATAGGTTTACATAACATCGTTATCTTACCTCTTAATCTCCAACCTGTATTTATAGTATTAAATTTCAGGGTAAGAGAAAGTCGTGTGAGTGACACACCAGATTATTTAAGAAGTAAAAGGACACTGTAAATAATAATGGTTAAAGATAATATGTTTTCTGTATAAATTTAACTTTTTGAATACTTATAGATCAACGAATAAATCTCTTATATTAAAATGATATTAAAAAAAGTTTCAAATTTTTTTTTTTTAATTAACAGAATACGTATTTAGGAATTTCAGCTGAACTTTGGAAATTAAATACAATAATATGATCCTATGTTTTCCCCCCTTCTCATAATCCTATGCATTAGAAATTTATAAAATTACAGTTATGATCTGACTGAATACATTTAACTCAAATAAGCCACTGAGATGTTAAGTATAACTGAAGTAAGTTTGAACTTATGCAACAGACCCTGACTAATTAAAAAAATGTATTAATTCCCACGAGAAATCAGCAAGAGATATTGTTTCATGATCCGTTTCCACGAAACCTTTATTTTTCCTTACTTTAATCTTCAAACTATGAACTTAGTTTTTTTTTTTTTTTTTTTTAACTTTCTAAACGAAACAAAGATTAACGTTCAGACAGATGTGGTTGATGTTAAGTATATTTCGTAAAACAGGTATGTATATAGGTTTTTTTTTTTCCCCCCTTCCAAGTTTAATATAAGAAAATCGTTTCTTATGTTAAAATGATGAAACATAACGTTAAAGGGGTTACAATTTATTAAGATGTAAGTTAGGGTTGCAATTCATTTATTCATCGAAAAACAGAATGTCTTCAGAGAAATAATGGACCATATTCCTCCTTTGGGTTCGAGACAATAAAAAATCAGCTGTTTTCGGTAAACAATTCTCAACTCTACCATAGCAAAGCATTGTGGCTTGCAAATTTTTATCTTTGAATATTATTTCTAAGAGTTACAGATTATATGAAATTGAAGTAAAAGTGATATAGTGATAACTTTGTTTTGTTTTTAATCCAGTTTTAGTAATATACTTTAATATTAATCAACATATGTAATATTAAAAGTTGCCGTGTGAACTGTGGCGATGTTAACAAATTTAAATGGATGTTCCATTTAGTAAATTCCTTTATTAAAGTGATTGAAATTCTATTTATTTAAGCTTTGATGTCTATATATATGTGTGTGTGTGTATAAAATGTTCTTATTAATCTTTTTTTCATTATATATAAGTATGTGTGTGTGTGTGTATACATAAAATGTTCTGCAATTTTACGATATGGAATAGTCTTAACTTTATCATTCGATTCAGTTGTTTACATTTCACTTTTGTTCTTGTTTGAACATTATTATTAAGTTTCACTGCAGAAATATTTAGGAAAATGTTATACGTAACAATAAAATGTCATCTTGAATCTAATTTGTTTACAAAATATCGGCCACGTGTTCGGCGATTTTACCTACGGTGACGTCACAGGAATATTGTCCATTACTTGTTTAACCCGTTAACGCCCAAATTAATTTTGTAAAATATTATTAGCTGATTATTTAACTTCTAAATTAAAATAGACAACTGACAGTAAAATATATTAACTTAAACAATTCTTCTGATAGTTTTAAATTTAAAGCCTATCCTCATTTATTGACGTTTAGTGTTCTAGTGAGAAAACTTTGAGATAGAAAAACTTTGAGATAACAGATTAATTTCCTATTATATGTTGACAAAGATCTCGAAAGTAAAGTATTATAATATATATTATTCAACTTGATTTAAGTTGGTATACCTACGCAAAATGAAAATATATGTGTGACAAATGAAAAATCATAAAATGACTATCCAGATTATGAAATAATAATTAATAGTAGTCGCATAAAACATTCAGGGATCATTTAAGAGTGGAGCTATAAACTGTCACTAAAAAGCAGAAATCATTCCAAGTAACCGCAAAAAATATACGTACCATTTTATTAGCTGTCCTCAAATGAGGACACTGGGCGCTAACGGGTTGAAAATGCTTTTTAGAGGTCAACGGAAATTCTTAAATTGTTTTTATTCTGAAATGTATGAAAAAAATTTGCTTTGACAAAATTAAAGCTTTGTTATGTCAATGCTTTCTTTAAAAGAAAAAGTAATCGTGAATTCTTTTTATATGCAACAAGTAGGGGAGAGGGAGTGTCACAGTGGAATAATTTTCACTTGTTTTGTAATAATTTTCTTCCTAATGACATAAAATTAAACAGTAAAGTAAAACAGAATGCTTTCAAAAGTTAATTTTATTATGGAATAAACACCGGAAGTCTACAGGAAATGATAATTGTATCATTGTTCTTTTTTTCCTTCCACGAGTCATGGGTTTCGGTAATTTTATTGCAATAATATTAAGGACATTTGGATATGTTGTCTTACCGAAAATAAAATTACATCCTGTCAAACGTTTTTATGTATTTTACAAAAATATTCAAAATAATGTGTTTAGATGTGAAGTCATTAACAGTGATAATTTAATAGTAATATAACAGCAGTCAGCAGGTTAATATATTGTTAAATGATGTTTTAGATGTCATCTTAATGACACTGAAAATATTTTATTTATACAAAATCTTATTAAAGTCATTTTACATGAATAATTTAAATTTTAAATCTTGATATTATAAAATATCTTAAAATAGGAGTACAGTTGGACAGTGTCCCACTGCACCTCCATCAACATGCCCCACTGTACCCTCAAGAAGTATTTTTAAAATGAAAAAGTTGTAAAAAATTTATTAATAGGATGAAGAAAATTACAATGCATGCAATGAAGAAAGCCTAAGCTTTAAATTAATGCAATGATATTGATAATTGAACAATCATTTATTGTTCAAATCCAAAAAAACGTAAATCTTGTCTGATTTTTCCAGCAGTGACATTAGAAACAAACATTGCTGGAACTTCCGTAAGTGATGAAATCACTGATCTCTGTGGATGAAATATGACAATTGACTAGTTTTGACAGTGTTGCCATTCAAGTTAACTAAATTATGGCATAATTATATAATTTTTGAACACTGAAATCATAGGAAAAATACCTATTTCCTACTGTAACCCAAATTCCATTGTGTTGCCCTTTCCCCTACAGGAATAATTCAGAAAATTAAATGAAATAAAAATGGGCTTCACTTGATAAAATTAAAAGAAACTTTATTCGTTTTTTATTAACGCATTAATTGTGGAGTTGAATTTCGACTCGAGAAATTTATATTCAATATAATACTGCAGAAAAGGTGGCTCACCACTGGTATATGCGGCAGCAAACGTAAATATTGCTGCAATTCACTAGTGGACAGGGTTGACTTGATTTTGCCGTGTGTTTTCAATAAAACCAACTTTTTTTTTTTTTAACCCTTTCCTTCCCCGTCATTCCAATTGAAATCATAAGATTTCAGATTTTCTTTCTTACCATCTAACACTCCCGCTGATTCAAAATGAACAATATTAAAATCTATATACATTTTCCCACAGAAAAATACCTATTTTGGATGACTTCACTATCTTTGTTGATAATTGAAAGTATGTTTTACGCTGTTCTGATAATAATATCGGAATTAGTTTCCTGTTTTGGGCAATTTAAGTAAATTCAGTTTTTGAAATATTTTTTATTTTGTTCTTTAATGTTTATAATATGCATTTTAATTAATTGCAATATGTATTTCTCCAAAATTTTGATATTTTTATTTATTGAAAAGTTAAGATTTTTAATGGCATCAGTGGTTATATTAAACATAAATAAACATCTATCAGTTGCTTTGTTAGATATATTAATTCGTACTCTGCTATAACTCCTATTTTTAAAAAAAATATTTATATACATTACGTTTGAAATAAATTTATTACTAAATATAAGATTTATTGTTTTATGGAGGGAAAAAGTTGGGAATGAAAGGGTTAAATACTTATTTAAAATCGCACTTTTATCTAACTTGCAATAATCATCTAAATATAAAACAAATATTATATAAATTAGTACAACATGAACAAAGAATTTTCAGAAATATTTGAGGTGCTCAAATTGTTCTATAGAAAACAAATCCAGAAATATTTCCCTTGTAAAAAAAATATATATATATATATAATTATCTTATTAAAACACTATATATACATATATATATGCAAGAAAAATTAGAGTTGTTTGTCAATGTAAAGAAAACTATGTAACTCAAGGAATGTAAAATATAAATAAATAAAAATCAAATTTAAAAAAAAAATTGAAAACTTTAACAATGCAACACTTAAGTAATGCAAAAGAACGATAATTAAAATTATTTTATGAAAATCTATTTAATGTGAAAAACTTAATAAAGCAACAATAAATAGTTATTAAAATCCACTTTTCTATTGTAAAGGGCTAATAGAATTTACAAATATTTAAAGTATAATTATTCAATTTTAAAAATTTCTTTATAACTTCATAAAAAAAAAAAAAAATTAAATTTTTAAAATTTTCATTTTAATGAATAATTAGCATTTAATTTTTTTAATTGACTTATTATGCATGATACATTCAATGTTGAAAAAGGGAAGAACGAAATTATTCCCGAATTCTCTGATTAAAACAGAAAATACTTTGAAAGAATTGATTAAACCCTGATAAAACCCGAAAAAGTCCGGGTTTTTTCCAACCCTGCTAGTAGTGGATCACCACGTCCCCCCCCTCCACCCCCCAAATCACTTAAATAGAGAAAGGTAAAACGTTTTTAAAATCATAACTCTGTTCATCATTTTAAAATATTTTATACCAATCATTTTTTGAAAGTTATTTGAATATGTATTGCTATAAACTACGACATAATATAATTAAGAAATTTTATTATTTATTTATTTATTATTATTATTATTATTTTCAAAAATCACACTTTAAAAAGGCACCGAATGGTTACTTCAATTTAAATGTATTTTTTCAATAATTTACTTCTTTTCGTCATTAATTTTGTTTAATTATTTGTATCATTTGATTACCTTAACAATTCTTATATTTTATTCATCTTTTAAATTTTAACTGCTTGATGTAATATGCCTTGTTAATTATTTTTTAATTCAAATTGAATAATTCGTAAACTTTATTCAAAGCTTACAGATTTTTATTTTTGCAAAACTTATTTATTGTCATTTATTGTTTACAAAACTCAATAATTCATGTACGCTTTTGACTTGCTCTTTAACTACATTTCTTGCGACCATGGAAGTCTCTGCGCAAGTGCGGATTCAACGAGTCCACTAGTAAAATAGGGGAGACAAACTTTTCGTTGAGAGAAAATAAGCGATAAAGGAATACCGAATGACTGGATGTTCACTAAATTCAAACCTGTTGGTCAACTTGGAAACCCTCCAAGATTTTCATCTCGTCCTCACTGCTAGGCGTAGAAAACGTGGTTACACTATACATGGTAAATTTTTACACTAAATTTTAACATAATTATGTTTATTTTTTTCAGAAAAAAATTACTTAAACTACCAATTTTTCTTATCTTCTTAATAACAATAATATTATAGTTTTAAAAAATTAAAGAACACGCTTTTATAGAAATGTGAACTAAAAAGCACAAAATATCTTAGTATTAAAATGCAGGGTAAGAGAAAATCGTGTGAGTGACACCATAATATTTACATACATTTATATCTTTAATTAAAATAATTTAGAATTAAACAAAAACCATTTTTAAAAAATCTCCCCTGGCTGGGATCGAACGCTAGACCTTTAGGTTCGTAGCGCGGAGCTATACCTCAACGCCACGGTGTTCATGTAGGGAAAGTCTTTTTTTACAATATAGATTTTTTGTTTGCTCCTAGAGCAGTTACAAACATACATACATACAGGTGAAGCTAATAAAAGCGTGTTAAAAAGCCCAAGTTTCCCCAAAATAACTGCAATATTAAAACAATTTATTGAAATAAAGAAAGTTAAATGTTTATCTTTGGTTTAGAAGAATGAATAAAATAGGAAAAAGATGATTTAACCACAGAAAAAAAAAAATAATTCAAAAAGCGTAACACTTTAAGTCTAAATTATATTAAATTTTAATTTATTTATTATTAATTACTTGTCACGACATTTGTCTACTACTTTTTAATTTGGAGAATATGGCAAAATTGAAAACAGGTTCATTTAAAAATATCAAGCTGTAGATGGACAAAGACCGACTAATTATTGCAATATTACTGAGCAATACTTTAGTATAAAGTGAATAAATAAATGGATCAATATAAACTTTTAAACCCGGCCCGCAAAATTTAATAAACAAAAATATACTGAAAGTTATCAGAATTTCAGTAATATTTCAATTTCAGTTTGTTTACAAAATCGATCCACACTTATATATTACTAAAGTTATATCCACTAATTAATTTATTAATTAATTTCTCCAAATATACTTTAAAATTACAGAAAATCGAAATGTGACATACATTTGAGTTTTAATTTACAAAATACTTTTTCATCTTCATTAATTTTTCATGCTGGTTATTAAGTAGTTAAACCGCTTCAAATTAGTTTTTCCAAAGTACAAGTTTATTAATTAATGTACACTTTTTTCTTTCTTTTTTTTTTTTTTTTTTTTTTAATCTCCATTTATAAAATCAAGATGATTATATAATTGATATCGATTTTAGAAGAAAAATTACTTCATTAACGTACACAAACATCAAACCGTCTCAATTATATATATTAAAAACAAAAACTATTTTACTTACGAGACAAAATTTTAGTTAAAATACATTTAAAAACAAAAAATGTATTTAAACAAAAAATGGTTTCGAAACGTCTAAATTTTAATTGTTTTTAAATGTATTTTATCTAAAACTTTGTGTCGTAATTAAAATAGTTTTTGTTTTTAAAAATCATTTCAGTTTAATTTACCAATAATACATTTTATTTAAATTAATTTTAGTTTTAATCAATTTTTCTATTTAATTTCTAATTTTTTTTTAAAGAAAATTAATATTAAAACCCATGCATTAAAATTAAAATTTTAGGCAATATTAAATTAAAACATTTCTCCACTTTATGGGATTGTTTCAAACTCAGTCAAATTCATAAAATTAACGCAAAACCTGCATCACAAACGTTATCTTTTATTAATTTACTCCCCCGTAAAAATTCATGCATCAGGCGTCACAGCCACTGGATGATAACTTAAAACCCAAATGTAATCTTCTCTCTCCAGGAACCAACGCAGCAGTGTGACACATTTCATTTTTAAGCTTTGGAGAATATCTCTTGCCGCCCATAAAAGGATGCAATGACACTGTTATGAAACCTCCTTGATGTTACTTAACGGTGGCAGAAAGTGTAATTAATGGGTTTTTGAGAAATACGATTAATCTATTAATACACTTCGCATCAGGCCGAGTTTCATTTCCATTTTAAAGACTAAATTAAAAGATGTCACTCATTTCAGGAAAATACAGCCTTAATTTTTCATGCCTTTAGAGTTAATTTTAAAGTTTTAGATTAGTTTTAATCTAAATGAGATGCATTTTTTTTTTTTTTTTTTTTTTTTTTTTTTTGGGGGGGGGGGGAGGGGGAGTAGTGAAGCTTCTTATTTTTATTTATTTTTAAAGAGATGGTGGATATTTATTTATTCGTTTAATTTTTATGTGAATTACTTTCTTAGAGTTATAAAAATTTGCATACATATGCACTGGAACATAAAATATTGTGTTAAAATTTCTTGAAAACTACTTAAATTAAAAATAATAAAATTCAAAAATTTAAGTTGTTTTGAAAACTTTAAATGCTGCCTGCTAACTAATTTCTTATTATTTTCCCTCTATTTTATATTATTAAAATTTAACAATATATTTTAAACATATTTAGGTATCATATTGCGAATTAGAAAGTTAATTAAAAAAAAAGAAAATATGTTTTAATATTGAAATTTAATGCAAATTTTTAGTAAATCTATATATTTTTTATATTAAAAATGATTAGGACGCATTTTAAACTTTTTTTTTATTATATATATTTTAATTTAACTAGTTTATATATATTTAATATGTTAAATAATATATTTTAATAAACTTAATAATGTTAAATATATATTTATTAGACAGTCGTTCTTATGTGTAAATAAAATTTGTCGATAAGACAGTTTTCTTTAATAATTTCTTTTTGTTTGTTATTGCTTATATTGCATTTTTAACTTTTCATAAAATCTTATAAACTTTATATTTATTTTTAAAATGTTAAAAATTCCATCCTTTTCATTAAAATTTATCGTATAATAATAGTTTAATTAAATAAAAATGATAACTTACTTTTATCAAGATAAAAACAATCAGGAAAAATTCAGAGTGAAAAAAAGTCGAAGTGAAATTACAAAGAAAGACAAAAATAATGTTGGACGCTTCGCCTTAACTCTTGAACTACTTAAAAATAAATAAACAAAAATAAAAGAAGTTTAATTAATGAACTTAAAGAAGTGTTCAGTTATGTAAATATAAAATACGCTACTAATTAAAAACTATGGAATATAGTTAACGTAGAATTTTTAAAAGAGGCTTCGATTTCTTTTTCAATCTAGCATTAATTAATGGTGTTTTGTAAATATGACTAGAATGCTCGGGAAATTTGTTATTTTCACTTTATGAAAAAGCTGAAAACCTTAATTTCGATTTTTTGGATAATTAATATATGTATATTTTTAATAGTAAGTATATTAGTAAGAAGTTAAGCTTTTTTAGAGTATATTAAACAGTTAAATTTACTATCATGCAAAATGAGATTAATATTTAACTGAATTCACATGTAATTAAAAGTTTAAATGCTTATATTATAAAGCAATAAACAATAAGCATTTTTTTTTTTTTTTTTTTTGTAAATTTGTTTTAGAATTATAAAAATTTGTATACACATGCTTTGAAACATAATAGATTAACACTTCTCGAAAACTAGCATATATAATTTTTTTTTTTTTTTTTTAAGGCTTTTAAATTTAAATTTCTTTGATTTTTTTTTTTTTTTTTTTTTTTACTAGAAGCAAAAACTTTGCGCAACATTTGCAGATAAAATTAACGATACCAGTAAACAAAATATCTTCTAAAAAATTAAAAATACATATATTAATTAAATCGGTTATTCTTGTGCGGGAAAAAAAAAAAAAAGCCAATGAGACATTTTTTTCGACATTTTCTTCTTATGTATTATTTTAGTCTATTTTACTTTTATAAAATTGCTTAATTTTATAATCAATCCTTTTTACGAAACATTCTCTTTTTTCAATAAACTTACATGAGAATAATAGTTCAATTTTATAAAAATAGGTAATTTATGTCTATATATATATATACGAAAAAAGCGATAGGGAAAAAAAAAACTCAGTTCCATTTAAAAACAAATTCTTTGTCTCTTATTTATCGTTAGAAATTCATCTTAGCTAACGAAAATGTATGTTTCAAATACATTTTATTGTTTAAAAACTGGTAACGTAAAGGGTTGAACAACTCTTGTTATAATTTTAAAATTACAGTCGGTCTTTATTTGAGGATGACGGCCGTTCCAGTGAAGGAAAAAAAAACTTCCAGATAGGAAAACTTTGCGATAGATAATTTTTTTAATCATATGTTAACACAAAACTCCAATGTAAAGTATTGTAATAGATATTATTAATCACTTTGGCTTTAGTACTTGCACAACGAGCAAATTTGAAAAATTTTAAAGCGAAATTATACCTACAGATTCATGAGAATATGTAAGATCATTTATAATGCTGCCATGTTGACCTTAAATTTAATTACATAAAATTTTACAATAAAATCTCTAAATTTCAACCAAATTTAGAGATATTTGGAATGTAAACTCATAATCACTACTTATGGCTAATTTTAAACTTTTGTGAAAATCGGTTTGAAATTCACAATAAAATAAATAAAAGCGTCTTTTATACTCTATTATTATTAGTTAAAAAAAAAAAAAAAAAAAACATACTTTATATATATATATATATATATATATATATATTTAATATCTTAACACATTAGCGCCCAGTGTGCTCATGTGAGGACAGCTAATAAAATGGCACGTATATTTTTTGTGGTTTCTTGGAATGATTTCTGCTTTTTAGTGACAGTTTATAGCGTCACTCTAAATGATCCTTGAAAGTTTTATGTGCCTACTATTAATTATTATTTCATAATTTGGATAGTCATTTTATGACTTTTCATTCGTCGCACATATATTTGCTTTTTGCGCAGGTATACTAACTTAAATCAAGTTGAATAATAATATATATTATAATACTTTACTTTCGAGATCTTTGTCAACATATAATAGGAAATTAATCTGTTATCTCAAAGTTTTTCTATCTCGAAGTTTTCTCGCTAGAACACTAAACGTCAATAAATGAGGATAGGCTTTAAATTTAAAACTATCAGAAGAATTGTTTAAGTTAATATATTTTATTGTCAGTTGTCTATATTAATTTAGAAGTGAAATAATCAGCTAATAATATTTTGCAAAATTAATTCAGGCGTTAACGGGTTAATATATATAATTTAAAAGTTAAGGCCATACCATCTCCAATGCAAAATAGCTTTGGGAAAAACACATTTTAATTCATTAAAATATATATATATATATGAAGCTGTTTTTCATCAAAAATCACTTAGAACCATCCCTAATTAAATCAGTGTTCTAATTATTATTATTTTAAATGGTCAATTGCTTTAGAAGCGATAATGCTACAAAATACACAAACAAATCATTTCAAGGGAATATAAAGATTCTAATGATCTATTTTATTTTAACTGCCTATTATAGAATGCTGAGCATAAGAAACGATTAATTTAAATAGGATAAAAACAACTGCCAGTTTCAGAAATATGTTTTAAAAACAAAAATTTAGAAGAAAGAAGAAACTCTTCACATAAATATAATCGTTTTACTCTATTTCTCAATGGAAACATTGGTAAATATGCCTCATTAAAGTTTTCGCCCAAATACAATATTTCATGAAAATTCTGAACTATTAGTCACGAACTCTCTAAATTTAGAAGTAGAATGTAGCTTACAGCAATACAACACCGATATTCATCCATTACACCGTGTCAATCAACTTCTTCCATCGGTCTTTAGATGGTATCAAATATGTTTAACGATAACTTTGCAGTTTTGGAACATTACAGATTTGACAAATAGTTGTCAGTTTTCCCCATAACATCTCACTGAACATTTAAAATTTTAAACTGAATTTTTTTAACAAAATGTTTAGCATGAATGGTGTAGTTTTACATTCATTTATAACTAAGCCTCATTAAATATTTCACGTATCTAGCTGTTAATACGCGCAATATTTCAATAGCCTGTCTTTATTATTTTTTAAATTGAATTTGAATTAGAATAAAGCTAGTTTTATACTTCCACATTTTATACCTATTATTTTTTTTAACACTATTTTTCTTCTGCTCCTTATCAAGATAGTAGAGAAAAAAAAAGCACTTTATTTATTTTTTTTTTAATTATTATTATTATTTTATGAAATAAGACTGAAATATTTTATTGATATAAAATTGGTTATTAATAGTATTTAAAATTATAATCTTTTCCGTAACTTTAATTTTTTCATATCTTACCCCTTTTAGAAAACTAGTAGGAAAAAACATGTTTGTTGATTTATTTATATATATATATATATATATATATATATATATATACAGTATACATTTTGATGGGCCAGTATTCATGCCAGTTTCAGCAAAATCCACGGAAGCCTCCGAATGGCTAAGCCAACAAAGCATGATTTGGGTTTGAAAAATAGAATAATTGTAACAAGTAAATATAGTTTATATATATATATATATATATATATATATATATAAACAATATTTCAGTGCTTATTAGTATAAAATTTGTCTTCATACAGTTCAGAATATTATAAAAAGTTAATCTATTTAAAAAAAAAAAAAAAAAAAAAAAACATATAACTAACATTTTTGCTGGATTTTGTGACTTTGCTGAATCGAAGTCCGACTGTATTTCAAAAGAATTCTGAACTATTAATAATAAAGTCTTCAAAGATAGAAAAGGAATGCAGACTATTTCGATGCAATTCAAGTATTCATCAAACAGAACTTGTCAATCAACTTTTTCATTGGTCTTTAGATGCTATTTAAATATGTTTAAAGATTATTTTACGCTTATGCAACATTACAGAGCTGTCAAGTGTTTTTTTTTCTTTCCTCCACACAACCATCTGGCTGAACATTTTAATTAAATGCATCACTGATCGTCTGTTCATCGTCTGTTCCGCTAAAAGAAATATCTCGATCAACAGTTGTTATTAATCGGATTACAGATCACGTTTGATAAATTATTAACGAAATATGAAGGCTTCTAGGAACAATGCTAAAGAAAAATTCTTAACTGGATCAGAGTTAATTCACGTGTAACACAATCTCTCTCTCTCTTTTAAGACGAAGGTGCAGAAGCCAATGAACTACCGCTGAGTTTTGTCGAAAATATATTGCGTTGTATTGTGAATCTTAATAAATCCTTGCCATTTCTGTGACAAAGTGCGTATATCCGTAAGATCGTGCTTTAATCAAACGATTACATAATCCACGGATTAACAGATAATTTTAGAAAGAAAAAAAAATCTTGACGATATGAGATTACAACCTATCTTAATAGCACAAACGAAACGTAGAATTGGAAAAAAAAAATTACTCAAAAAATAAAGTACATTTTTAGAAACATAACCTAGAACAGGATTCTATCCGAATAACGATATACCGTAATTTAGTGTATATAAGCCGCAGCTTATTAAAATGTTGCGAAAAAAAGCAGTGCTCTTAGATAAACCGCAACGGAAGGTAAGTCGCGGCTTATGCAAGCATTGTTACGATGATGTGACAGATAAATACGGAAAAAAGATATCAGACTTCTGACATCTGTGCAAGTTAATAATAAATTATTAATTATAAATGAAAATAATAAATTATTTAAAAAATAATTCGGTATAAAGAAAATAAAATCAAACTTCACCAGTATGCAGATGTAATGCACAAATATGAGAAACACGGGAACAAGATGGTGGAATCCGGGCATATATACAAAGTCATAAAAATAATTAATTATAAATGAAAGTAATAAATTATTTTAAAAGGCACTATATAAAAGAATAAAATAAACAAAGCCAGTATATATAAATACCATGCAAAAAATCAAAAACAAGGGGACAAGATGGCGAACTCCAGACATATACTATGAAAATTAATAAAAATAAGAGATTATTAGTTAATAAATAAGAGATTATAAGAGTAAAAGTTAGAGATTATAAGCATGAATCAATGCTCCAGAAACTCAAATACTAAACTTCCGTTTTCGGGAGAGACCGACTGTTCCAAGAAGTATGGACGACGGAATTTGGCATTATCACTGGATAGTCCGCACTGATAGATAAGCCGCAGTCCCCATATTTATTTATTTATTAATAAGATAGCCCGCGGCTTATCTTCACTAAATACAGTACTATGTGTATATATATATATATATATATATATATATTAAAAAAAAAAAAAAAACTTTTTAAGTCTCTGATCATATATTAGCTTAATTGTACAAACATCAATCATTTGCCATTACATTGTTACCAAAAGAAACAATTTTACGCTGGTTGATAATCAATAAAGCACTAATTAATCACTAAATTAGTGCAACAGAAAAATTCATTTTTAAGAAACTGTATAAATTATCTTAATTAATTGCTTACTTTTATTTATATATTTTTTTAATTCAAGTTTCCTTAAAGGCTTTTACAAATTGCGAAAACAAATGAGAGAATTCAGAGAAAATGATTAATAAAGTTTGAACTCATGGGTGAATTTTTTTTTTCTTATTCTAAGTGATACTCTTTTTGCAAGGACTTTTTAATTTATATTCATATTGAAAACTTAGCCTGTGGTTCTAAGAGAAATACCAGTTTCAGAAGAGCATTAAAAAGTTATTGTTGTAATTAGGAAAAAAGAGAGGGAGAGAATAAAGCTATATAGAAACTAGTATGTTGCGACCACCACAAGACTTTCTTTTATAATTTCCTATACAACTTCATTCAGTAACATTATTAAAAAAAAAAGATTTTTTTTCTAAGTTTTTTTTCGTTAAAAGTAAAAAAAATCGATAACTTTGTTTCAAATTATCACAGATTTATAGTTCAACCATTCCTTTTAACCCTTTCACGCCCAAGGGAAATATTTTTCCCTTCTACAAAAATCGTTATCGATTGTTCAATTATTATTGAATCGATATTTTTTTTACTGAATGTCAAAATAAAACGTATGTCCAAGGCAGCAAATGTGTTTCTGAACGAATAAAAAAAAAAAACGTACAGAAAATAGGACACATAATAAATGTGTTATGTGCAACTTGTGCTTCACAAGTAAACGAAATTGTTTCGTAGAATACCATAACTAGCTATTTATTTTACTTTTCTGATAATTTTTATATTACAAAGCAATAAATTTGTATTGCAGAGCAATAAATAAAATACCGATATAATAAACCTAACTCTTCGTTTATTTACTTTTATGGTCCATAGGGAAAATATTTCCCATGAAATTATAGGAAACCTATACACCCTGTTATGTTTTTCTGGTAATATTCTCTTACTTTACACCCACAATAGCTAAAATATTGTGTTTTATTGGCATATTTAGTCTTGGAAATCTTATGGTCCTGAAAGGGTTAAAGGTATTTATGAGACCTTTCGAAAGATACCCATCTTGAAAATTTACCCCCCCCCGGGCAGGAGCATAGACATGGGCGGGAGAGGGGTACTTCCCCTCAGGGGGAACCGATGCCCCCACATGCACAAAATTTTTTTCTTAGTTAACTACTACTATTATCAACAATTCATATTAATTTTACAATCACAAGTTTAAAATAACTCGTATTACGTACATTTATACGAAGTTTTGTCCTATACTGCCATGTTAAAAGTTTACAAAAATTGCGATCACAGCGCCACCTGTTGAGCAATTGATCCCCAAATCTAATCAGCACCAGTTTATGTCAGGGTGCAACTAAATATCAAGTTTGGTTAAATTTCATTCATTGGTTCGTGAGATACAGCGTTGAAAAAAACATGATACACACAGACAGACATTTTCTAAAAATTATCAATTCGTGTTCAGGACATCCCAAAACGTTTAAATCCATCAAAAAAGGAGATCAAAAATTTTCACGAATCCAATACTTTCTCTATATTACATATAGAAGAAAGTAAAATTACTATAAATAATACGCCCATTTAATGCTTATTTAGCTAAAAGTGTTTTGTTTATTAAAAACTATATAGATCTATGTAAAGAAATTTATATTTGTATTAAATCCCATTTATGGGTAGGCTTTATCCCAGTTTCGACAGCGTATAAATGCACAAAACTTAATATTAGATAGCCATTGCGAAATACTGTATTCGTTTAATTTGGGAGCATAACAGACGTCAAATGGCGCTTCTATATGCTAATGATTTTTAATAGATTATTAAAGAAAGAAACAAATAAAATTAAGAATTATAATACAATGAAATAAGAATTGTTATTTATATAAACTTTATATTTTATTGGGCTTTGATATAAAATGGGACTGATTAGATTTTAGAATAAATCGCCCTTTAGGTAGTGCTGCTATTTTACAAAATTTCACACTTATGAATAGTCTATATCTCAGCTTCGATATTGTATAAATGCACAAAAAATAATATGGCATATTCTTATTATGAAATATTGTGTTGATTTAATTTGGGTGCATATTGGGCGTCAAGAGGCGCTGCTGTGCTAAAGTTTTTATCGATTATGAAGTAAAGAAACAAAATTAAGAATTATATTACAATGAAATATGAATTGTTAGTTATAGAAATTTTCAATGTAGATTTTTACAATAAAGATAAAAAAAAAAAAAAAAAATGGCATTTACGATATTTTTATTTATTTTTTCTCCAAAGATAGCATTTCAAAAGAAAACAACAACATATAACGGAGATTATATAAAAATGCGAAAATGTTGGTGACCACGACTATCCAGCAATAAAGCTAATTCTTCAAAAGTATGTATTATAAATTCTTAAACTAAAAATCGTAGATGAAGATAAATTCTCAAACTAAACCTCCTTTGTAAGATAAATAATTAACACTTAAACTTATGACATTATTAAAATAAAAATTAGGGGTGGGAATCGATTAAGAGTTTTAACTGGGTTAATCGTAGTTCATTAATCGATTAATCGGATTTTTAATTGGTTTTCATTTTTCTCTTTATAATTTTATTTCAATGATGAATAAAACTCTCATATTGTGTATAATTCATAAGTTTGATTGAGAATTTTTTTTTTTTTTTTTCAAATTAATTATACCTGTTTTATAGCTGAAATTTAAATCAATTTTCAGAGCAATAATTGGTGATTTTAAGTGTTAATTTTATATAAATATTTTCACTTATTCATTTTTTTTATATAAATTAATTTTTCAATTAATTTTGAAAGAAACATTAAATGAAATTACACATATTTTAGTTTTATACTTGTAGACCTTGTCCATCTCGCTAGTAACTATTTTTAAATGAATTCTCAAAATTCCATATCATTATCTTAAAAATCTCAAATTCTTATATTTTGGTTCTTCTTTGTCACTTTGAACTAGGAAACAGAATGTTATTTTCTGTTTCTACTTCAATAGTTACTATCAGCAATTCTGAACAGACATTAAACGCTTGAAGATATTCTGAAACTCTGTTGATATGTCCCCCATCACAAGGATAGTGGAAATCTCAATTCCTTCTTTTCGTTTTTTTTTTTTTAAGCATTTCTATTTTTTGAAAGCTTCTTGTTTCTGAGAATACTATTACCCTAGCCAATACTTTCTGTAGAAGGCTACAGACAGGTGGTGTTGCTCCAGCATGCACATGGAGCGGCATTTTGTTTAATAACTGTCCTCTCCCTTTTCTTTATCAACAAAAGTGCAACAACTTCTTTTGAGAGGTTTTATTTATTTTTATTTATTTATTTATTTCATTTTTTATTTTTTGCTTTTTCATTATTTGATGGATGTTTCTTAGAATGTTTGTTAGCAAAATATGCAAAAAAATATTTGCAGAACAGCATTTTTAATTTAATTCGTAGTTTGAAAATTTTAATCGGATTTTGAAAAATTTTAATCGAATTAATCGATCCGAGTACTCGATTAAAAAAAATTGATCGGTACTAAGCATTGATCGATTAACCGAACCGATTAATCGATTAATCGACACAGCCCTAATAAAAATACACTTAGAACAACGAAAAAGAAAAACAGATTTCTGCAATTTTTACTGAAGAAATTTCGTACGTCTGTTTCTTAAAAAAAAAAAGTTTTTATAATAGCAACTTTGCAATTAATTTAGAGCAAAACATATGTCTAAGAATTATTTTAGGAGAATTTTCTGCACAATTTCTTTCTAAACTAAAAATGTTTAATTTAGTCCACAGTAGAAAATGTAATATTTCAACTAAAACGTTTAAAAATCAAAAAGAGAAATGTTACTTCAAGGATTTAGTTTTATCGCGTCTATTTCATGTAAATGTCTCTCTTGTGGTGAATCTTTATGGGGAGTAGAACTCTTAAAGCTGTCTGATAGTACGGCAGAGAATAATATTCTAGTTTACGTAGAATAAAAAATTTAATTGAAGTAAGCGTATGTTTTTATTTCATAAACAGAGAATAAGATTTTTTCAAATAAAGTCTTGTGTTTTTCTTTTGACGGGAGGCTGCTTGCCAAATCAGAGGTTTCCAAAGATATCAATAGTAAAGATAACACAGGTCGACATGTAAAATTTTGATTTTATAATTTTAACTGATGTTTATGTGTTTTGGTGTGTTAAAAACAAAAATGAAGTCAGTTTTCTCTATCACGTATACATTTTTGTCAATACAGGATGCTTACCTATATAATTTTTTCCATTACTCTCCCACCAATGTAACTATATGGTAAGTTTTATAGTATGTTTTCATGATTAATTAATCATGGAAACCTATTGATGTAATAGCGCAGTTCTAGTCAGACGTAAAACCACACCAACCAACCAACAAACCTATTGTTATGATGGTATATATAAGAAATTGCGTCGAAAAGCACCCTGTATTGACAAAGATCTATACGTGATAGAGAAAAATGAGCTGCATTTTCGGTTTTAGCGCATCAAAAAACAAAGATCAGCTAAAATCATCAAATCAAATTTTGTCAACATAATTTTTGTAGGCCTGTGTAATTTAAGTGATCGAAATAATAGATGACATTAGCAAGTCAACGTTGCTGCGTTCACTGCACTCGGGTAGATTTTATCTTTTACAGTCTGATGAGTTGTTTTTAATTATTTAAAGCTGAAAAAATTTTCGTGTATATTGCAAATTGTTAAAATATTACTGATGAAGTATAAATTTATAAAGGCGATACCATAAATTTCAAAAACTCGCACCAATTGATTTAGATCAAAATATTTATGCACTGTCGAATTATGCCTTTGTCGAAAGAAAGCGTTGTTGATTTCACGCTGCATTCACACCCAATTTCTTTTAAATGATAAAACATGCTTAATTAAATAAATCTTTAACAATAGTTGTGTATATTGCAAATTTTAACAATATTACCGATGCATATAAGACTATAAGTACATTTCTAAAGAAATACCATAAATTGCAAACAACACATAAAAATTGATTTGGTTTGAAATATTTAAGAGCGACCTTTCATCAGGCGGAGAAAAGTATCGTTGTTTCCAAGCTGCATTCATGTGTTTTTACTTTCTTATGTATACAAGGAAGTTCATTCAATTTGGGTGTATATCTGACGTCAGGTGGCGCTGTTATGCTAAAATTTTTATCCATTACGAGAAGGCAATATCTGAGTTTCTATAGCATATAAAGCCACTATGAAACATTGAGAAGTTCATTTAATTTGGGTGCATATCCTGACGTCAGGTGGCGCTGTTATGCTAAAATTTTTAACGATTACGAGAAGGCAATATCTGAGTTTATAGCGTATAAAAGCACTTAACTCCATATGTAAAATACCCATAATGAGGGCTGCACAGGCGATTTTTTTTAATTACTTTCGTACCATTATTTCCATAACATAAAATTTATAATAAATTTATGCCTGCAAAACTGCAGCTTTACCTGCGTAAATATATTACAAATTTTATTTTTTGGAAATAGTGGTACGAAAAAAATTAAAGAAGGCGCTTTTGGCAGCCCTGCCATAATGAAAATTTGGCGATTCAATTTGAGTGTATATCGGGAACAGATGCGGTAGCTTTTCTCACTTTTTTGGATGTCTGTATCTCAGCATCTGTCGGATGAAATCACAATAACATATGTAAAATCTTTATTGTGAGAAACTATGTTCATTAAATTTTTGAGAAAGTTAACCGATTGGTGATGCTGTTATATAGAATGTTCCAGGAAAAGTTCTTGGATAGCGACATCATGCTATTTTTCTTTCTAACACAATGGAACCTTGTAATGTAACTGTTTGGTTAAATAACCTGTTTATTAATACACAATAAGAAAACCGTATCATATGTTTAATGGATTGCACTCGTTTTGGGATATTTTAAAAAAGAATAAATTTCTTACAGAAAATGTTAGTCTTTCAGCAAAAGAATGTTTGGAACAACTGCGACTTGAGAACAAATATACTATGTAAAACAGGATTCAAATATACTTTCTCACAAGTTTCTGCTAATTAAAATTCGCCATATATTGTAAATCGAACTATGCTGCTATTCCACTTTGTTTTTTTTTTTTGTTTTTTTTTATATTTATTTATTTATTTTTTACGTTCTAGACGATAATTTTATGATTTTCACTTCAAAGCCAAACAATTGCATCAAACTTGCTATTTCAGACTGTATAATGAAAAATATCTTTTTAATTCAAATTTTGAACCCTGTTCAGAAGGTGGCGTTTGCTATTCCAAGTTTCGACGATAGTTATATTTCAATTTATACGGCATGGAATCACAGTAAATCAATAGGCAAAAACCGAGTTTTTGGTGCATATCGTCTAACAGGTGGCGCTTTTCACATTTTTAATGTTTTATACACGAACTTTGATTTTTGACTCAACTGTATGAAACTGAACCAAATTTAACGTTAATATGAGAGACAGTTAAGGTAAAATAATGTGATGATTTAATTTGGGTTTATTTAACTTAAATTATTACTATAGTATGTTATTTTTATGAATATCATGGCTGCTTCTCAAACGCTATTAGGTTTAATTACATCAAATGTTCGTTTGTCTTCCGGAAATCCACAAGTGTGCTATTGAATTATATAAGAAAAAACACAATATAAAAGAATGTTTGTGATGCTACATCATAGAAATTTTCTTTTTTCTTCTGTGTATGAAATAAAACTTAAAATTTTTCTTCAGCTATGCCTATAGTCGCAAAAAAGAGAGACAGAAAAAAAAAAAAAAAAAAGGAAAAGGTAGTTTTAGACTTTCTTTTTTTTAAGTTGTAGTCAAAAAGAATATTTCCAAAAATCTTTGAAATAAAAAGTATATTTTCCCAGGAAATATGAAATTTTTGTTAAGATAAATATAGAATATCTCATCTTAAAGATATTCTTTTCTATTTATCTTCAACATATCCTTTTACATTCAAAATTATATGCATACATTTAAAAATAAAACTATCTTTATAAAATTCATGTTATAAAAAAAAAAAAACTTTCACAAGTACTAATTAATACATACCAAATTAAGTCACTTCTTTTGATTTTTTTTTTCTTTAAATCCGTAAAGAAACTATATATTTAATGGCGCGTAGTATTTAGGCCTAATAAGTATCGTTTAATATTGTTTTTCACTGCTAATTTTTTTCAATGGCAAATTACACTGAGAAAATGAATAAAAAACAATAACATGAAACAGTAAAATGCATAAAATATATAAAATCTGTAAGAAAAGTAAAGTTTTTACGAATCGGATACATTGCCAAAGAATTTATAGGATATTAAGAATTAAACTTTTTAAAAATAACATTGTAAAAGAACACACTATGTTTCGAAAGACTACAATTTTATTCATCAAGTGACAATAACAAATATATACATTTAAATAGGAAATTGAGTTTTAAACTATTTTCGAAAATCAATTTTCATTCATAATTAAATTTTAAGTTAAAATAAATCATTTATACTTCAATTTTAGAAAAACATCTCCGATGCTAAGCTAAAAATTCTTGGAATTAAATTGTTATATTAGAAATAATTTTTTTTCTTAAAATTTGACGGAATTAAATAACTATATCACCATACATGACAGTACAATTATAAATAAAGGAATTAAAAGAAATAACGTTCGTACTACATGGCTGTTGTAATTAAAAACTTACCCTATAAACAGCATCCTACAACTCAAACGGGTGAACGGAATGCAACGAAATTCGGTATATACACTATACACGAGATAGAGATACACTCACGAAATTTCGGGGAAAAAAAGTTCCAAAATGTCCACCAGAGAGCGCATTTTCCGGAAAAAATAAAATAAATAAAAACATTAAGTTTAACACAATAAATGACCAAAACGGAATACAGAAACAATATTAACATTTACTGACTAGTTTCTGATCACCTTGTCATCGAACCACATTAAGTAAAAGGTATAAGAAAAAAATAACAGTACGTTGTTTGAGAAAAAAAGCAAGCATGCAAATCATGACATTTTTTCCCTAGAACTGACAGCTTTTCCGGTTTAACATTTTATTACTCATAATTCTTGTCTGGATGGCTAATATTGTTTCCGTATTCCGTTTTGGTCGTTATTGTGTTAAATTTAATGTTTTTTTCCGGAAAAGGCGCCCTCTGGTGGACATTGACTTTTTTTTTTCCCCTTCGAAATTCCGTGAGCGCATCTCCTGTACAGTCTATATAACCAAATTTCTTTCCCTCGTTTGCGCTGTAGGATGCTGTTTATAGGGGAAGTTTAATTATAACTACCCCTGTATTTATAATGAATGAAAAAAATATGTATATAAATTTTATATTTTAAAAATTTAAGTACAATCGCTTTTTAAAATAGTATCTCAATATGATGATTTCGATTTTATCTATAGATGGAAGTCCTGTCGAACAATCCAACATGATATGCGAGGCTTGACTGGCTTTAAATTCTTCCTAATATACTTCTACATATGAGTTGGGTTGTAGGGATTAAGGCAGGGCCCGATTAAGCTTTGAAGCTAGGGGAAGCTCAGCATCATTTCGGGACCTCCTTTCATTTCGGAAAAACTTGTTTTCCCTTATACATATTGTAATATAAAAATGCTATAGACAAAAAAAATAAGTATGTTTATTATTTTTATTTAATTTTTTTCATACATCTGGGTGGTTTCTACACAGAACATTAAAATCATACAACTTTTTAATTAAGAACATTCAGATTTTTGTGGTTAAATAACAGATTTTTCCCGAAATAGTGAGTAATTTATCTTGTTTTAGGTAACCTTTCTCAGAAAAAATTCAATCTCAGTGTGAAAATATGAAACAAAAAATTCAAGACCATTTTTTTTAATCCTTATGGGGCCCCCTCTTAAATTTTAGAGGGGAAGCTTGTGCTTCCTGAGCCTTTTGGATAATCAGGCCCTGGATAAAGGCGGATTGAATGTTCGATCCTAGGCCTGAGTCAGAGTGATATCCATGGAGGTCTTTCTAAGAGATCCTAGCACGTATTTACACAAATTTCGGAGAAAACCACGGAAAACTCCGAAGGGCTAGGGCGACGAGCGCGACCTGGGATCGAACCCGGCGACTCAAGTCTACCAAGCTTTGAGCGCAGAACCGCTCGACCGCTGGTGGGCCGCTAAATATGAGATTTTGAGCATATGCTTCAGCACAAAAAAGTTACTATATTTTTTTTCAATTTAAGAAAATCCATAACTTAAATATATAAGAAAACATTTTTGTAGCCGAAATTGCTAACAGCCGAATTTCTGCTTTAATCCAATCCGATAACACTTTACGGCACTATCGTATCGTTTCGATAAAATTTAATCTTAACTGGCCCACGTTAAAATATTATATAAATTTCCATGTTTGAAGCTGAAATTTAATGCAAAAATGTAGCATACAGACTAAAAAATATTAAAAAAAAAAAAAAAAAAAAAAAAAAAAAAAATAGTCAATGAATCCACAAAATAATACCCAAATATTCTAAACATATTTAGAGTATAGAATATATTGTTAAACTATAATAAAGTAAAACAGAAGAAGGAAATATTTAGCATGAATGTAAGGAGTGTAAAAATAAATAATGAATATTATTATTATTTTTTTTATTCTATTTAAATTCTTTCCCAGAAATTTCAATACATTTAATACTGTTGTATTTCAGTGCATATGCTGGCACAAAAAAGATTTATAACTATCATCAATCTCCTTAATGATATCTTTATTCTAGTTTCTCTATTCTAAAAGATTAGCTTCTGTCACACACAGCTTGATAATGCCATGCTCTAACTAATAAAAATCATTGAAAATATACCTAATAATTTTGAAAAAGAAGAACTATGAGCGACAATTTCGGTGGGATTATTTCAGAATAAATATTTGAAAAGGTTCCCAAATATTAATAGAAAACTTTCTTTCAGCTTTTCCCCAGCATCAAATTCCATTAGGAGGAAATATATCATGTCCATAAAACCAAATGCATTTGTACATAACATTCACTAGTGTTAAGAGAGAAAAAATCCTCATGTCTATATCTATGATAGAGAAAAAAGTAGAATGCCTATTAGTATTTCTAAAAATGTATTCTTAAATTAAAAATAAAAAGAAATCTGATATACTCATTAAAATTCTCATTACTTATGGGTAAAATAACTGGTTTGAAAAATCAAAAGAAATCTAATAAAATCATTATACACATAAGTAGTGAGCTTTTTATTTTTACGACCAATTATCATACACATTCGTAATAAGAAATTTTAATAATTATACCCGATTTCTTTTGATTTTTTTTTTTTTTTTTTTTTACACACACAAAAAAAAAAAAAAAAAAAAAACGAGAAATACAGTTTTAGAAATACGAATATTCATTCTACTTTTTTCTCTATCCTAAATATAGACATCAGGTTTTTATTTTACTTATTTTTTAACATTAGTGAATAATAATTATTAAAATTTCTCGTAAAATAACTGGTTTTAAAAATAAAAATAAATCTGATATAATCTTTAAAATTTCTCATTAATTATGTGTAACGTAATTGGTCTTAAAAATAAAAAAAAAATCTGATATAACCATTAAAATTTCTCACTACTTATGTGTATAACAGCTGGTCTTAAATATAAATCTTATATAATCATTAAACTTTATCATTACTTAGATGTATCATAACTGGTGTTTGATTGAATCCAAATTAATTACAAAATATAATATTAGAGTATTATATAACTAATGTTTAACTACTGATTTATGAATCGTACCAATTTTTTTTACATCATTATTGTTATTTCTCTTTATACCTAAGATTGTTTACATCACATAATTCATATTGCCATATTTTGGGCAATAAAATTGATGAAAATCTGCCTAGTCATTTTGAAAAAATAAATAAAATTAAATAAATAAATCACGAGAAAGTTTCGGTCGGATTATCTCTGAATGAATATTTGAAAACGTCCCCAAATATTAGAAGACAATTTTCATTTCTTATTTCTTGCGCATCCAATTCCATTAGGAAGAAATGCATCTATCCATTACAGCAAATGCATTTCTACGTAATATTCCCTAACGTAAGGAAGACAGACATATATACTATGACATAAAGATCCATGATCGAGAAAATAAGAATGTCTATTGGTAATCTTAAAAATGAATTTCGCATTGAAATTTTCGTTTACATTTCGAAAATGATGTAATAGTGGATTATCAAAACTAGTTTTCTACTGGCCTCGATTCAAAATTTCAAGCAACTGGTATGTAGTTAGATGAAATGAAATATATTTCAAATAATAAATATAAGCCATGTTATTGTATTCAGAAATTGTGCTTCATTGATAATGAAAGCAAGGTGATGATTACGTTCGAAAAAAATTTCTGCGAAAATAAGGAATATAAATATAGCAAAAATTATAAAAATAAATAAATTAGATAAATTAAGTCATGCATATGTGTGTGTCTATTACCGATAAAATTGTTTTAAATAATATTTTTATTTAAATTTTTGATAATTCTGATAGTAATAAAATAATCTCCATTAGGAGTTTTGATAGTAATATTTAAGCAATATAATATAGCAAGGGTCGCAGAATTCCTATATTTTTACAATCATTTTATTATGCTTTCATTACAATTTTTAGAAAGAAAATTTTCTTGAAGTGATTAGTGCGATTATAGTATAAAAACTATTAAGAAAATTTTCCTTTTGAAAATTGTGGTGACAGTATAATAAAATGATCGTAAAAATATAGGAATTATATCTGTACTAGCTTTAAACCTCAACTCCGTATTAGTAACTTTCTCTCAAACTTTAAACCCGCTGTCCACCCTCTTAAACGTCTAGGTGTAATCTATAGTATTCCTTGTAAAAATTGTGATTCTACATATATCGGTGAAACTGGCAGAACAGGTGAAATTAGATTAAAAGGACATAAACGCTCATTTAAAACAGGAGATTTAAAATCAAAACTCGTAATCCATTCTCTCAATAGTGATCATATTCCAGATTTTAAAAACTTTAAAATTATAGCTTCTAATATAAATATCTATGAATCCCGTATTTTTCTAGAGGGCGCTTTTACCAAAATGCAACATTCTGCCTTGAACGAGGCTAAAGCTATTCCTCCTGAATATTTAATCTTGCTATGATGTATTATGAATTTTTGTAAATGTTTGTGCTTGTATGTTTGACACTGAGGAGGGCTAGTGTTCTAGCCGAAACGTCTGTCTTATGTTTTAATGTTCTTAATTAAAATGTATTTTTAAAGTTTTAAATTTTTGTTATTTTTTATCTCATTTTAAATGTTACATTGGTTTTAATATATTAATGAGACGTATAAATTATGTTTAATTTTATTATATACACATTAATTAAACTAAATTCCTAATGTAAATAGAGCTAATTTATGAGGTAATCAAACAATCAACACACAAGTGCTAGCATTTATACACATAATGTCGGACTGATTTTACGAATGCTCATAAATTTGTTTCAATGCATTCTGCATTTATAAGTCTAGTTCGTTTCGCAGAATATTTCAATTATTAAAATTTTTCACTTATTGAGAAACGGAAATCTAATATCCTTGAAATTTCACGTGAAACTGTTTTAGAAATATATAATTCTTTATCTGCGAATATTTGGCATAATTTATATGACAACTATGAAATTAATGTTTAATTCTTTAAAGAACATTACAGATATGAATAGATTATGAAACAGCATTTTGCATTGATTACATAGTTTTGTAATTTCATTTATGAATTTGAATGTTTTAGTATTATGTTTTTGTTCGGACTGCTTTTTCTTCTTCTTTTTTTTTTTTAATAAACTTAAAAAAAAAAAAAAAAAAATGTGTATATTGGATTTAGGCAGAATAATGTTTTAAAACTTTGTTGTTTATATAACGGTATTGCTTAATTTATAGTTGTTTTACACAGGGCCCGATTAAGCTTTGAAGCTAGGGGAAGCTCAATATCATTTCGGGGCCCTCTTTCATTTCAGAAAATCTTGTTTTCCTGTTACATATTGTAATATAAAAATGCTACAGACCAAAAATTAGTGTGTATAGTTTTTTTTTTTTCATTCATATATCTTGGGGGGTTTCTACACACAACATTAAATTCGTATAACTTATTAAGAACATTCAGATTTTTGAGTTTAAATAATAGATTTTTCCCGAAACAGTGAGTATTTTTTCTTGCTTTAGGTGAATTTTCTCAAAAAAATCCAATCTCAGTATGAAAATACAAAACAGAAAATTCAAGACCCTGTTTTTAATCATTTTGGGGGGGGGGGGGGGGGGCTCTCTTAAATTTTAGAGGGGAAGCTTGTGCTTCCCGAGTCTTTTGGGTAATCAGGCCCTGGTTTTACAGGGTTCTCATCGGAGGTAAATACGGGTGAGAATTGCTCACCCTTACTTAGAAACACAGTGAGAATTCTAGAAAGAATGAAAACAAAATACTTTATTAAAAATAATAATAATAATAATTGTTAATGATGTCCAATTTTACAACTCATTGGAAAATTTTGAATTTATCCACATTTAATTGCTTAGATATATAAATATTTTCACAGCCGATTACTGAAATTTGACAGCTAGCACTGCTAATTTATGAAAATTACTTTTCTTTTAATACCTTCAATAGAAAAATTTATCTGATTTCAGTTTTTCTGGTGTTTCATTGTGGAAATATAATGTATTATTGCAGGTGATCAGCATAATCAGTAATTTTTTTTAATGAAAGTTTTTTTAAACTTTTTTTTTTTTTTTTTTTTTTAAATGATTTGACTTTTGTGAAGCGTCTGTTTAAATTTGCTGATTTTTGTGAAAAACTTTTCATTTCAAGATTACTGATTTTTATAAATGACCTGTTTTCGGACCAGAAATGTTAATAAATTGGTTCCAGAAGAGAGCGCAAATTTATCGCAGTGTTAAAAATTTTATGTGAGAAAATAAAATAAAATGTACGAAATTCCTGCGATCTTGTGCTTTAAATGGGAAATCTGCATTTTACTAACTGTAAGTAAAGTTGGATTTCATTATATATATTTAATTATTAAATTCATTGTTGGTATTTTCATCTTTCTCTCATTTGCTGAGTATTGTAAAGGAATTAAATAATTTAATATATATATATATATATATATATAGCAGTTTCTAGTGAAACAAGAAAAATTTTATAAAAAAATAATGAAAAATTGTTTTATTAACCAAAAAAATTATAATAACCCTTTTTTAAACGGTCAAGAAATTAAATACTCATAATTGTCTATGCTTAAATATTTAAATTTCATCACGAACGTTCAAGTTTAAATGTTGTGATATATTGCACAAGCAGAAATATCTGGTGACTTCTAGAATTCTCTAAATATAAGATTTTTATTACAAAATTAAAAAAAAAAAAAAAAATAAAAAAGGAGAGAAAATAGATAGATAAATAAATAACAATAATAATAAATTACACTTCCTCATATTATAAGAAAAAATATTTCTATTACGAATGATAATTTACTAGTTCTAACCGTATTATAAATATTCATATAATAAGCATTTCCATCATACAGAAAAACAAATTTTTCTTAACTAGAAATATAACAGAAAATGTATATTAACAGAAAAGTATAAATGTAACAGAAAATGTACCAAAGTATTTTGAAAAAAAATTTAAAGCCCTTAAGAAATTAGTATTGGTTATAAATTTTAAAATTTTGGGAAAATTCACAACAAATTTCTATATCACTTAGAAAATAAGCATGGCCTATTTTAGAAAACTATTGGATTTGGATTACTTTGGTATAGTAAAAGGTAAGATTATTGATAAATAAAGCAATTTTAATAATTAATATTAGTCAGAAAAATTCATCAAATCAATTCAGAAAATAGGTTAAAATTATTGCTTAGAATGTATTAAAGTTCTTTTTTTTTTCTTATCAGTTCAACATGTCTGGCAACCTTGACGAAAATATGCATTTCATTGCATTAAATTGGCCGTGTCAAATATCAAACACCTACATGGATTAATATTTGTTAATTTATGGGTGAAAAAAATTAGATAAAACATTTTATGTCATGTCTTTACAAACATTTATGAATATTTGCTTTAAATGAGAAAAATTATTTTCAATATAAAGCAAATATTCTTTTGATTGATTGATAGAAATTCATTTAAGTCTTAGATACTAGGAAATAACGATTTCTAATTAATAATTAATACAGTCGAACCTCGTTAACGTGAATTACTTTTAACATGAACTGTTTCCACAATCCCCGTCAAAATTAAGATTAGTTTCTGCGTTACTGATAGCATGACCTACTGATAACACGAACAAATTTTTATTCCCCTTGATATTAACGTTAACGAGGTTCGACTACATAATTCAGTTGTAAATTCATTAATTCAATTGATAAAAAGTATTTTATTTTTATTTAGTATTGACAATATTTGTTTGACTTTCTTAAAATAAATAAATAAAAACTATTTTAACATATATTTGATTAAAAATTTAAATTAAAAAAAAATATATATATTGCGCAAAATTTTGCAAAATTGGCTAATTTACAGGCAATCAGATGCATTTTTCGAAATATTAAATGATACAGTTTGGCGCAGATATTTGATCATACCTAAATACTAAATTGATCTTTTGACAATTGAAACTAGAAATTTTTTACATAACTGGTGTAAGTACGTCTTTTGGCTACTAATAGTTTTTAACAGATATATTTTATAAATTTTTGTAGCAATTTTTTGCGATTAAATAAAATGAAACTTCGGAAAAGTCATGTTAAAAAAATGTGTAATCTCATTCACACTTTGGAAATTTTGTTAGTGGTAAATATTTCTTCAAAAAGAAACAGAATATAAATAAATATAAAAATAATTAATTCAACTTTTTTCTGAAAACATCAAATTTAGATAAGAATAATTTTTCTGCTCAGTACAAATGTATTCTTATCTAAATAAACTGCTAAAACAAAGCAATAACATTAGAGCAAGCAGTATTAGGAAATTAAATTGAATTAAGTTTAATATGTTGCTATTCAACTCAAATATAAATTTTTATATGTTAAATTTTAAACATCAAAACAATCGTTTAAAAAAAAAAAAAAAAAAAAATCCATGAAACTAATTTTGTAAATGCATTCAAAATTTTTATTTGTTATGCATTAAAAATATTTTTGAGAGCAACTACAAATAAAACTTCCAAAGAAAGAGGAATAAAATTCAACTTAGGGCTATATTTGTTTCCTTTATCTGCTTCGACTGCTTTATTTTTCCCAATTTGTGAGAGGAAATTTTGAATATTTGAATGTGTCATTAAAATTCACGTGCTTTGTTTACCAGAAAACATATCTAATATTTTGCTCTTCTCAAAAGTATCGATTATTCTTGTAGCACTTTCGCGTTTTATGTTTGAATATTTATTCAACCGAACATCAAATTCGAATAATTTTGAATAGTTGAATTAGGTTTTCCGATTTTGATTAAGATGGAGAATTGCACTTTCATTTTCAGTTTTAATTTAAACTGAAATATTTTATGAACTGGAAGCGAATTATTAATGTCCCGACGTTTTAGAATTGTAATAAAAAGGAGAGATATATGTATATTTTAAAAATGATTTAACAGATATAATTATTATAAAATAGTAAATTTTTCCTTTGTAAATGCAGAAAGCAATTTAAGATACCCAATACCTTAGAAGGTTTTCTTTTTACTTTTTTAAAAACACGACTTTATTTTTTCGCATTATACGTTATAATGCCATTAAAAACTTAAAATGTAATTTCAAAAGCCTTAACTTTCAAATTATTATTATTATTATCATCAGAGGTTGATCCAGGTTTTAATTTTTGAAGCCCATTTTTTGTGAAAAACGAATTATTTTTGTGAAATTTTTATTTATTTTTGTGAAAATCAAAATATTTTTGTGAAAAAAAAAAGAATTGCCGCTAGAAACCTTTCATTTTAGCAATTACTCTATCTAATGCTTAATATCAAGTTAACAGCATTTTATTAAACAAGTATAGATACTCATTAAAAATAATACTGTAAACATGAAATTTTTTTACAAAAGTATTATTTTTATAAAACAAAATTTTGTGAAAGAGCTGTTTTTATAAATCTGAATTTTGTGAAGGGACCCATTTTCTGAATTTGAATTTTGTGAAGGGACCCATTTTAAGGATTTGAATTTTGTGAAGGGACCCATTTTAGAGATTTGAATTTTGTGAAGGTGGCAGCAAAAAGGTCCCAATTTTTGCCTGGATCGACCCCTGATTATTTACACATATATTTTGCTGCCATAATGAGAAAAAACAGCAAGAATAAGTACTTTCGCAAAACACGACAAATCCCTTTTAACCCTTAAATGCATTAATTTTATTTTTAATAAATAACATTTGAATACGAACAGGAAATGGGTGTAGTTAATGGGGGAAAATACAAAAGAAAAAAAAAACGATCCACATAAGATTAAAAAAAAAAAAAAAAAAAAACATATTTATGTATTTCTACATCATATATATATATATATATATATATATATATATATATATATATATATATATATGTATAAACCTACATTTTTCTTGCATAAATTTATTAGTATGTGCAAAAATATAAATATTATGCGTTACAATTACCTTGTTTCTATCCGAAAACATTTTTTCCTGTGTGTTTTTATTATTTTTTATATAAATAATCTTAATTCGTAACACCCGCGCCGAAATGAAATCCTACACAGATAACGCGCCAGCAATGAAAATTGTCACAGATAAAGAAATAAAATGTGAAAGATTTTAGTTGTGTTTTCTTTCTTTTCTTTTTTATTTTAATGCAATGCATAAAATTTCGTATTTAAAATTTCGAGCATATAAAAGAACAATATTTTATAAAAAATTATTTTTCTGAATTTTTATAAAATACTAACAATGCCTGTTTTGATAGCTCATTGGTACAATATGAGTTTTACTGTATTTGACTGCTTAGATTTTTTTAATTATTTATTTTTTAACTCCTAATGATTTAAAATATCAATTATTGGGCCACTAATTAAAATTTTGTCCAAGCTGATTCCCTACAGGATTATTTACCTAGAAATTGGCAAATTTCTTGTTTTTCTTGTGTTTTATAGCTAATTTTTTTTTTTTTTTTTTTTTTTTTCGGCTATTCAAGTATGCAACTTTTTCGTTCATTTTTTTAATCATTTAATTTTTGTGAAGGATGCGTTTTAAAAAGTCCCGATTTTTATGAAAAATCTCATTTTAAATTTGCTGCTTTTTGTAAAATGTTCGTTTTAAGAGAGTTTTATGAAGGGTCCGTTTTCTGAACAAATTTTTCTCTAAACTGACCTCTGGAAAGTGTGAGAATTTTTCACAACGTAAAAATTTTTAAGTGAGAAAAAGAAGAAATATCAAACATTTCCCGGTTTCACTCTCTAATGGGAACCCTGGGCTACTCTCATATTTCTAATTTGAAAATTTCATAAACTATACAGGTTAAATCCCTAACAAGAAATTTATGAAAAAACCACTGTAAATCCTGAACTTTATCTACGATAATACAAAAAGTAATCCATAATTTCGTTAATTTTGATCCATAATATTTTCTGTTATGGCGTTTTGCTTAAATGCAAAATGCATAGTGATGCATTGCATGGTATGTACTTGCATGGTGTACGCAAATACATAAATAATCGAGATTTAATGCTATTTAATTTAAAAAAAATCGATATTTTGACTGATAATAAGCTTTCAAAATTTTCTTAACTGAACCTATTGATTATTTTATTTTCATAAATCTGATTTTTCAGAACCTCAAAAAAAAAAAAAAAAAAAAAGGATTTTTCAGTGAATTCACATTTTAAAGAATAGTCAAGAGCAATTTTTTAAACTGTTAGCTGCAAATTTGTATCTTATTTTTTGGAAATTTTCTAATTTGATATTAAGATGCTGTTTTATAAAATAAGACATTTAATAATTAAATAAACTGAGCCTTTATTCAATACACATTTCTTCTACTGTTGTATTTTGTATAACATTCTTCATACGCTATAGCATCTACATATTAGTACACAAATATGTAATTTGTCGTGCGTTTTTAGCCTCTTTTTAATAAGAGTAGGGGTTTAAAATTAGTATCATTCGAAAAGTATAGTTGCAGAAAAAAAAAAAAAAAATCATGTGATTCAAAGAGAAAAGATAAAAATACTATTATTTTTTTATACGTTTTTTCTTTTATTAACGTAATCTTTGCACATAAAATTCTTATTAAAAAGAAAAGTTATATCTGATGTCCAATTTTTCAAAATACAATATAACGGCTCGTGATTCAGCTTATTTTTGCGGCTTTAATTTTCCGTATTCATGACTTCCATTACACGACTACGTAATGGAAGTAATGTATTCGATCAAAAATTTCAATATCGAGTTTTCAACTGATTTACATGTTTTATGGTTCAAAAAAGTGGTTTTGGCAATTGGTCAGTATGTAAGTGTATGTGGTGGTGGTGGAGGAGAGGGGGGAGAAATCTTCTAACATACATCCAAAACAGATAAAAAGATAGAACGATGAAACTTCAGAATTAAGACATGTCTACTGTACAGATGCGTTTTATATATATATATATTTTTAACCTTTTGGTGACATTTTGGATACATTCACATCAGTAACAAAGCTATCAATTAAAATAGTACATACGTCTACTAAATCAATGTACGAATATTTATTATTATTATTATTATTATTATTATTATTATTAAATGTACTTCAAATGGGTTACCTTGTTCAAAAACTACGTTGTCTTTGTTAAAATTGACTTAAATTGTTACAACAGAATAACATAGTTTAAAACATGTTATTCTATTATTGTAATATATTTTTTAAAAATATTACACAAAATAAATAAATAACATTGATCTCTAAGCGCAATTTTTGTATAAAAATTAAATAAAGTATAAGATTTCTTGATAATTTTAACATGATGCTTGTAAATATATCCATGTTGTTAAAATAAACAAGATATTAAATTATATAAATTGCAGTTTAAAGAAATAAGTCTGCTGATTTATTTTGCAATTTACAAGTAAAAAAGAAGGCTTTAAACTTGCATCAATAATACAGTTTACCATAATATTTATAAAAATTATTCTTTGAATAAAATACAGGTTAGTGAAATATAAAAGACACCCAGGACCCAGTTATGAATTATTAATGCCTTTACGAGTAACCTTTGTTATTTTCTTAAATTTTATATTACCGTTATTTCCTGTGTATAATCCGCAGGTCAGGCAAACTTGTTTTACATCTGAAAATTTAATAGGTTGTTGTAGGAGTAGGAAGATGCAAGGCCGATTGCCTAAGCTAGGGTCCTAAGCCAATAGGTGGAATGTCCTTCATGGGGGTTTTTCTAAATGGTCCCAGCCCATATTTACGCGAGTTTCGGAGAAAATCACGGAAAACATCGAACAACTAGTTCGAAGAGCACGACCTGGGATTGAACCCGGCACTTCTCATCTACCAGCTTTGACCGCAGAACCGTTCGGGGAACATTTAATTAATATAAAGAAACTATATTCTTATGAAAAAATATTACAAACAAATATAATTTCGTCTGTTAATTAAAGTTTCTGCTGTAAATGGATTTACCCTGTGGATTATAGGCAGGAGATTACGGTACATATTCATCTTAATGAATTGAGGAACTTAAAATATGTCAGATGAAGGAAAAAAAATTGTTTGTAATGGCAGATGTTTCCGTTTTGAAAAATGAATTATGGTCATCAAGATAATTATTCAACACTGTGTTTATGAGGAAGTCAGTCATATTTTTGCTTTAAAAAGGTAAAAACTGAGTTTAAAAATTTTGAGGATGTTCAAAATACTGTTAACTTAGTTTTAAAACAGTATAATTCCCATTTCTAACTTATTTTAACATAATTTAGTTTATTATTAATATTGTAAGGTTCTCTAGTATGATTTAAATTGTAGGTGTGGAAATTTAGGTACTTGTTTTGTCGGTAGGGTGTGAAATTCAGTTAAAGTGGGTTAACCCAATTCTAAATTATTCAATATTTTTTCTGAAAATCAATCAAATAAGTATTGTATAGAATGATTTAGAGAAGTTTAAATTTCTTCTCAATCCCCCCCCCCCTCCAATATAAAATGCTTTTTAACACGTTACAGATGACAAACAAATCAGCAGGTTAGAGAAGTCTAAGTTAAAGAGAAAATTTTTGCATGTTTAATTATATAATCTTTTGCATTAATGAAATATTTAATGTTTATATGTTTTTAAATAATACAAAAATCGAATTTTAATCATCCCATGGGCACATTCTGACTATAAATTTATCCATCAATGTGTACATGGTAAAACGATTTTATAAATATAAATTTTCAGTTTAATTATTTTGAAATTGATTTCCGGAAACTTCGTCCTCCACAAAATCACCAAATAAATCCCTGCCAGTATTATGTTCTTTGAAATTCTTCAAAACTGTTTGTTAAAAAATAAATTTTTCCAGTTACTGATTATTAGAAATAAATTTAAATTTTTAATAAATTAATACTTAGCATATTTCAATAATTGATAAATTTAAATTATTAAACTACTCCAATTAAAATATTTTTTAAAAATATTTCTTTGATTAATAATATAGTACAGGGTGCCCCAAAAAATCCTCCCAATTTTGGCTTAGAAAGCCTCCCCCCCCCCCCCACAGAGGACCGACCCCTCAGGCCTAAGACCCTAGTGAAATCAATCGACCTTTATCCCTTCAACTCAACCCCAACCCTCCCACATTTTAGAAATGAATAAAATAAAAAATATTGTAGATGGAAATCTGTATTAAAAAATATAAAAAGGTATTGAAGACAGTTTTTAAACTAAAGGGATTATTTACTCTGCTCAGTAGCAGAAAGAGTGCAGCACAGCAGCGAGTGCCGCAGATTGTTTAAAGCTCTGCAAATTAATTTATCAGCTCAAAAAAATGTCATGCTTAAAAATACTTAAATATAATCTGCATTATGTCTCTAGATAACTGTACTTATTGCATATTTTTAATTTTCTAAATTATTTAGATAAAAAAATTCGTATAATTTATTAATTACTATACTTTTTATCTGATATCTAGATTGATAAGGCATTTCTGGACCGTAGATAAATTTTGTTTTACTGCAAATAGATGTGGGAATTTCTGCTACTGGGTTACCCTGTGGTAATGACACAATTGCAATAAAAATCATATTACAGAATAAAAATCCCCATTTTATAAGCACAGTCATTACAAACTGATGTCATGTTCATTTAAAAAAAAAAAAAAAAAAAAAAAAAACTTCGCTTTGCAATACTTTTTATTATTCAAATGTGGGAGGATTTTCTGAGTCCTCCTGTATTTATGACAATAATATCAGTGTCTTATTTTAGCTTTTCTAAATGAGTTAACTAAACACAATAAAAATTTTGTTTTATTAAAACGGTTTAAGTTTAAATGTATACACACACATATATATGTGACTAGTTTAACGAAATTTATTTGAATACAAACCCCTTCAATTTAAGTTAGAAATTAATGTTATAGAAATATTTTTTAAATTTACTAAATTATGTCAATATTCTTTGATAAATTATACATTATTTCTAAAGCTCTAATGACTCTAAAATTTAAGTATTTTCTCCACTCTCCTCTCAATATCGATGTTTTGACATTAAAGCTTATTTTTAAGTTTACAGTTCGTGTAAATTTATTGTTATTTTCCTCATTTATTTATACATTGTACATCATTTAAGTATTTAAAACAAATGACTTTTTTGAGGATAATTTTTCCACAGGACTTCATTTTTCTGATACTCTTGATATCTGAATTTAATATCTTTGCATCAGTACAGAAATTTAACTATAATGGCAGGGGTCGATCCAGGCAAAAACTGGGTCCTCTTTGCTGCCCCTTCACAAAATTCCACACCCTAAAAGGGGACCCTTCACAAAATTAAAATCCATAAAAGAGGACCCTTCACAAAATTAAAATCCATAAAAGAGGACCCTTCACAAAATTAAAATCCATAAAGAAGGACCTTTCACAAAATTGAAATTTATGAAATGAGCCCTTCACAAGATTTGTTTTACACAAAAGCGATCTTTTTATAAAATGTTTCCAGGTTTTCTGTATTTTTAATTACAGTAAAACCTCTCTAAGTTGGACACCTACGGTTCCAAGAAAAAGTGTCCAACTTATAGGGGTTAGACATAATGTTAATGGATACATTCCGTTCCGAGAAAAAGCGTCCAACTTATAGGGGTGTCCAACTTGAGAGGTTTCACTGTAATTGGTTCAGTGAAACTACGTTAATTTGATATTAAACATTATTTAGATTGATTGTTAAAATTGGAAGGTTTTATACACGATATAGTGTGTGTATGTATGTATGTATATATATATATATATATATATATATATATATAGTAATATATAAATGCAGAAATATATAAACAAATGAATGAAATTAAATGTAGAAATATATATACAAAAATGAATGAAATTATACCCCAAAAAGGGGGTATGTTTGGGGTTGAAGGGTTGTAATTTTTATTTCTTTTTATACTTTCTTGTTTACCTTCAGTAATTCTCTTTTGTATTGTATATATTTTTTTAAATGAATTGATGTAATTTTGTAACTTTTACAATTTGATAATTTTATAAAATATTTTTATTAGTTTTATACATTATATGTATGTTTGATTTCTCTTCAGTTATTGGTGGTTTTCTGTTTGGTGAGAAGTTGGGGGCTAAGGATAGTTATTAGCTTATAGCTACTGTCCTTTCAGAAACTTCTCATTCACCCCTACATATATATATATATATTTCTACATTTAATTTCATTCATTTGTTTATATATTTCTGCATTTATATATTACTATATCAAAGTTTTGCATTTCCTTTCGCTGCAATCTTGCGCATTGGTTTGTAATTCTCCTATTGGTTTTTCTAATCAGTAAAACTTATATTTTTATATATTTTCCTGTCAATTGTTTTCTATATATATATATATATATATATATTTTCACAAAAATAATTAGAAATTTCACAAAAATATTTTGTTTTTCACAAAAAGGAGACCCAAAATTTAAAACCTGGATCGAGCCCTGAATGGATACTGATGGCTTTTGAAAAGAAAGTCAAACAATTATTAAGATGTACTTGTGAATTTACGCATTAGAAATCTTAAGTGTTTCATTTTTATCATTCATTACCGAGCACTTCATTTTTATTTATTCTTTATTATATACAGATAAAAATATGCATATATTAAAGATTAATTCGTTAAAAATGAGATATATTTATGTATATGTAGGAGGGAGAGATGCTATAACTCAAATACATTTACGGAATATATTTGCTGCCTTCAACCAATAAAAATTTAGCAATATCAAAAATACACGTTAAGTGTCCACAAAACAATACTTCACATTCACATATCAAAATTCTTTTATGCAGACCTGTAAAACTAACTACAAATTCCATGTACACCATTTTCTACAGAACTATGCTTTTAAGCATTTTAGTAAAGCAGGGTAATTTTATTATATTGCATGCACAATAACAATGTAAAACAAATGTCGTTCACAAACCCTATTGCATGGGAATTCTTTTGTGCATTTCTGTAAACGAGTCATAAACATTATATATACTTAAAACCTATACAGCTAACTTTACGAAATTCATAAATATTTGTATAAATTTCTAGTTAATCGCCAATCGGATGATTTTCATATGCAATATCGCGTAAGGTAGTAGCTAGAGAAAAAGAAAAAGAAAAATCGGAGGGGGTTCTAGCTTTAGTACATAATATTTAGTGTTAAAAATTTTCACAAATTTGCAAAAATTTTTGGGGGGGTGGGAGGTAGCGTTGAGCACTCCTCCCCCCCACCCCCCCCCCCAAAAAAAAAAAAAAAAAAAAATCACAGTACATACATATAAACAGACACCAAAAAATTCTTTTCAACGGAAAAGACACGCACTGACATTTTGGCAGTAAGTATATTTTTACATAATTACTAAATGAAGAAAATTTCGAACTTACCGATTGTTTTGAGCATTTCGAAGTCTTCCAATTTCACATCAGGGAAAAGATGTTCATCAGGTGGAGGAGGCGGAGGCTCTTTTTTCTGAAATGATCCATTTCTTTTCAGCTTTTCTCGAGAAATTTTAGAGGACGCCATAGCTAATAAATATTTACCAATAATCTTCAAATAATCCAGGTGAAGTGAGGCATAACCCCGAAAGTCCAATTTTTGCGGTAAAATCCACAGTAGTACAGCTTTTAAAATAAGTACAAGTTTTTTTAAAGTCTGATTTAATTTAGTCTTCCTTTTGAAATCCAGCGATTACAATAGAAATAGTTTGACGTTTAATAAAATAAGTAGTAAAATTCCATAATCAAAAATTATATACTTAAATGATATTTTACAGAAGAAATTCTAACGTGTGTATAAGAATCTCCGAACAACTTATGATATATTTTGAAAAAATATCAAACTTTAAAAGTTTTGTTTGTATAAATTTTCTATACAAACAGTCAGCTGATAAAACTGAGGATAGAATAAAATTTAAAGAAACGTGAGTTTAAAGTGCAAATAGACTTGATTTGGAGATTTTATCACAAAATATCAACCTTTTCAAGTCATTTCTTAAAAGAAAGAGAGGTGAAAATTTTCAATGAAATTATAATAATTTGCAATTACTTTTAATAATAATCCAATCAACCACTGCCCTGTATTTGGCAATGGTGTAGGCAGTTGATCGAATCTAATTAACCCGAAGGCACAGATGCACAGAAGTGTCCAAACGTCAACCTGATCTGTCACTTGGAGATATAAACACAAGCAAGCACTCGTTCTATTTCTTCCGGGTTCACTTCTGAAGTTGAGTATGTTGCCAAAACTTGCTTCGGTTTACTACTCAGTCGGCTGTCTGCTGATTGGTTGTTGACATCACGTGATATCCATCTTTCTTTTGCAACTTCTTTCTACTTTTATTAAAACAGGAGGCTGGTTGAGGGTCGACCGAGAACGAGTTTCTAAAAAGATGAAAAAAAAAAAAGAAAGAAAAGGGTCACAAAGTTGGAAGTGTGAGCTCTACAACCTGAGAAATTGATACAATATGTGACTTTTTTTTTTTCGCTTTAGTTACTATTTTTCTATCTATTTTTTTTTTTTTTTTTTTCTTATTCCTTATTTTTGTTGTCGTGAAAGTTGATTATTCATTACGGAAACTTACACAAAAGTAAAATTCATGTAATTCAAAATTTCTTTTAGAAGTCATTTAAAAAAATAATTAAAAATATATAATGTCAAAGCCTATTTGCATTTAGAACCGAAAAAATATATTTTTAAAATCTTTTTTCAATTCGATTTCCTGTTTTCTTTAAACAGCAATTTCCAACAGTCCAAGGCCATTTGATGGGGTGTAGAGGCCCCTGGCTCCACACATATTGATAAAATAGAAATCGCTAAAGTGCACTACTGATATAAAGAAGGAAATCAGAGTCAAAATTCTTACAGTGCACGCTAAATTGTAAATAAATAATAAATAAATAGCATGCAGACGCAGACATGTAAAAGAACGCAGACATGTAAAAGAAACTTTAAGAAAATCACAAATAGTTAGAATAAATTTAGCTTAAAACTTAGATGGCTTCATTCAACAAAAAGATGTGTGATCAAACAGGTGTGCTGATGCTTTTTTTTTTTTTTTTCCTATTTCATGCTGCTGAAAGCAATTTTTTTCAACCTTGAAAAGACTTATATGCTAAATTTAATCTGTTTGCAAGTGCTTTTCATTTATCACCTTTTCACACGTCTTTAATGAAATAACAACGAAATTTAAACAAAATTTCCTTTTTGTTATATTCAGGCAAAATAAAAGAAGATAAAAAGCTCCCCCTTCCTCCTCAACACTGGTAGATGGGAAGTCCCGGGTTCGATCCCAGGTCGCGCTCGTCGACTTAGCTGTTCGGAGTTTTCCGTGGTTTTCTGCGTAGTCAATCGGCCTTAAACCCTACAACCAACCAACAATCCTATTTCCTCGTTAACAAAGAATTTAGTTACATCGTTGTTTATATAATACAATAAGGCAGTTTATTATTAAATGTCGTATTTTTATTAATATATTGATATAAATTATTGAAAGTACGGGAAAAAAAATCAATTTAGCGATTAAATTTTTTTCTAATAATGAATCATAAATTAAATATAATTACTCTTGGATTAATAAATACGTAAAATAATTTTAAGGGGTTGCATGAGTTTCGAAAGCTAAAAAAAAAAAAAAAAAAAAAAAAAAAAATCTTTCTTTTCTTTTTCTTTTTTAATACAATAATATATATATATATATATATATATATGTTCAAAAATTTTTTAGTATATGTATATATATATATATATAAATTTGAACATATAAAAGAACAATTATTAAACAATATCTTACAAAATTTTCATTGCAAATTTTGGAAAATTCAGTCGGTGGTCCTAGTTTCTGGAGACCCTTCCCAAAAGCAGTGGACACGATTTCTCAAAAACTAATGCACCGATCTTATTCAAATTTTGCACACTTCTGCATAACAGAATTAACTAGTGCTTGAACGAAGGATTTCTTTCTTTTTACTTTCTCTTACCCATAGGGTCGAGAAAGTATTGTTTTAGGGTCAAATTTTCGAACGTGAGTTTTTGTAATATTTGCATGTTCTGAGGTCCCCTGAATACGAAAATCATGTTTTTAGCGAATGGTCTGTGTGTCTGTCAGTCTGTGTGGATGCCTGTGTGTCTGTTATCAGCATATCTCAAGAACAAATTGTAGCAGAAATTCCAAACTCGGTATTCTAAATGTGTATCATATGGGATGCTACCTATATGGCTTTTCGTTGAGATGAAGCAAATGGTTCGTGTACAGGGACACTCAAAAGTATTCAAATACATTACGTCTACGGGGGAAATCGCAGGTAAGTAGAGTTTAACATCTATAGACTGCACTAAACCAAATGAAGCGAATATATATTTTTTGTAATAAAGATAGTCAACTGGGAATTTTTTTTTTTTTTTTTTTTTTTTTGTATGTAGGAGCCTCGCCCCCGAGGGGTGCAAATTTTCATGATGGTTATCTTTCAAAAAAGCTCGCCAATACCTTTAAAACGAATGGTTGAACCATCGATCTGCGATAATTTAAAGTAAAGTTATCGATTTTTTTCATTTTTAACAAAAAAAAAAAAAATTTTTTTTTTTTTTTTTTTTTTTTTATGTAATATTGAGAATAAATTTAACTTTTTTTTTTATATTTAGTGTTATACTACTTCTCTAATATGAAAATCGTCTGTATTACTATAAAAAATAATTTTTTTAAACAATAATTTTAATAAATTATTTTTTAAAAACAGAATTATTTTTTGATAACCGAATTAAATTCTATATAAATGTAGGTGTATTAACGGAACGGGGGGTTGAGGGGGGGGGGCAGTGCCCCCCCCCCTTACACAGAACTATTTATCATATAAAACTCTTCCGAAACCTAATTTGAATTGTTTATAATAGGTTTACATAACAGTACTCGTTATCTTACCTCTTAATCTTCAACCTGTATTTATAGTATTAAATTTCAGGGTAAGAGAAAGTCATGTGAGTGACACACCAGATTATTTTCTTCCTTTTTTAATTATAACTAATTTTACAATGCTATACGTAAGATAAAGTGCACCGAAAATTGTAGGGGAAAGTGGTGTACCTTGGACATAAGTGTACCTCGGACCTATACCATTTCTAGCTCTATTTATTTAGATATATAAACAATATCACATGCAGTTAAAATATTTACTGTTAGGGGTCTCAATGAAGTAATCTATGTTTGCTTGGAAGCTCAACTTTTTGAAGAGTTTTTGAAAAAATAAATTCACCTTGCAAAAGTAAATTTTTCTCAGATACTTTTATGTATTTCTATATTCACACATATATTGCATATTCTGAAATAAGTGTTATGCGTCATGAAGTAGCTTTCTAGCTGTAACCCCATATGCTTGTAGTAATCAAGTTAAGCCCAACCTCAACATCACGATTGGCAATTTCTTTTTCAGTAACAGAGTGGTGTACCTTGAACCCAATACAAGTAGTGTACCTTAGACTGGTTACATTGAGTAGTCGATCAGAAATGCCGCTCCAAAAGTTAGCATTTGGAATTGACCTATCCAGTTACAATCTTGATTATAAATAAATGTGAGGATTTTTACCAATAATCACAATATGACTTAATGTAGACTTTTTAAATTTAATATTTAATATTTGCCATTTTTGAGACTCAAATTAGACTTAATAACAATACGATCGAGACAGATTAATGATTTTGAAATTAAAAATAATTGTTTATTTGAATTCATATAGGGGCCGTGCCCTTAGCGGAAATCTATAAACCCGTGTCCTTAGCGGAAATGTTATACCCCATCAGTGGCGTGTTTTTAGCATACGTGCCTTTAGTGGAAATATATTATAAATTTAAAAATAAATTAATGAATTAAAAAAAATGAACTCTTCAATTTTCTTCCACACTTTATCCACGTTTAGCGCTGACTATATTTTGCTTCAGAAGTAACCTGTCGCAAAAACAGGTATGCGTACTGTAGAATATCCGTTATTTGAGAGAGCGGTGATCTATAATCATATAAAGTTTAATGAATCAAAGTACGCGATACAAAAACGTACATTATTGCTATTTTATAATTTTATTAAAGTTTTTGAAAATATAATTAAGCGTTACACATTTTAAAACAAAAACAGAAACGCAAAATCATGAGGTACACACTGATTATCAACACTTTCCAACTGTACGAACTCGTTGTGTCGTATATCATTCTACGTGCTTTGTCTATATTATCACACAATGGACAGACATAAAGACAGACATACAGACAAATTGAATTCATAATCACTCTGAAACATTGTTGGGAAGTGTTAAAAATGCTTAACACAAACAGAAATGCTGCTCTTAATTTCCTATTTGTACCCCTTAATGTAACGAAACGTTTTTGCGTAGCCCTGTAAATCTGGAGATTAAGCATATTATAGTTTATACAAAGCATTTTCTTAGCATCTAAACAATAAGTGCGAATTTCTTTATGATTTTTTGATAAAGTTATTTAAATGTGATTTATAAAAATGTCTCCCCTTAAAGTGCAGTGCATTGGCACTTTTTAGATGTTTGTACACAAACCAGTGGCACAGGTTCTATTAGAGCCAATTTAAGTAGGGAATATTCAATAATGAATTTGAATAACACATGTCATTAAAAATATAAAATAAAATAAAAACTAGTATGTTGTGGCCACCACAAGACTTTCTTCTATATTTTCCTATACAAATTCACTAAGTGCAAATAATTACTTTTCATCTTGGAGAAAACTGACACTAAATATCCAAAGAAAGACAGTTTTATTGTCTATAAATGACACCTTAATAGTTATCTCACATATCACGTTTCGTACAGTTATATGCCATAGAAGTTGATATATAGCTTTCCCGTTATCGAAGAAATTTCCAGTATAGCAGCGCCACCTATTGGCAGATAACCATCCAATTTGAATCAGCATAATGACTCATAATGGCCTTCACATATATCACATTTTGTTTGATGATACGCAATAGAACCTGAGATATAGCCTCCTTTTAAATTGCGGAAATCGCTGTATAGCAGCGTCATCTGAGGAGCGGTTGACACCAAAAGTTGGCAGACACTCATTTAGTTTAAGGTGCATCAACATAGAAATTTATATGCAATTCTGTGCAGTATTGTGCAGTTGAAATTTTGTATTTTGAAATTGTTTAACTCAATATTAATCCAAGTTAAGTGAAAAACAAAAAAAAAAGTTAATTGATAATTTTTTTTTTCTGTGCAAAATAAAAGGCATTTGAAATTTGGTGCTTAATTGAAAAATGGGGGTCGCCTACTGGAGTGACAACTTGTGTTATGCTATTTGTATCAAGAGCTGGATTTTGCTCTCCATAGTCTTGCAAATTCTTTTTATGGGGAGAGGAGCTGTAACATCGTCAAGGTTGTGTCCATTGTACTCGACTGCCCATGTGAGGTCCATGGAGCCACACTGTCTGCAGACTCATGAGAACGGACGTTGCATGCGGCTTTTCACCCTCCTAGATGCAAAGTTGCCGCGATTTCACGGTTGATTTTGATGTTGCCGCCTTGCGCTTCCCAAGCGAGGGTGGTACCCCACCTTTCTGGCGCCGAAGAAAACACCAATGAGCTGTTGAACTGGGTGTGAACGTGTATATTTCACATGACCAAAGACTATCTGATTGGTGGTTGTTGTGTGGGAAAATGGTTCCCCCCCCCCCCCCTTTTCATATCATCAAGATTTTTGGAAGGACTGAAAATTTCAGATAATAAATCTGGAGACTTGGATTATGACTGTGTAGAGAACGGTCGTTCTCCGGAATTTTTGTAAATGTTACACAAGCTAGGGTTCACAGGTAACTATGATGCATGTTGTATGTTTTACCTGCATAAAAAAGATATTAAAACGTAGTATTATTAAAGTTTTATTTAGTTTTGCACAAAAGTATTTTTTTTTTTTTTAGTTTTACCAAAATAATATGTTAGATGTTTAACAAAAGTGCAAATGTCATCGGCCCCTTCTACTGACTATATCACAAGATATAACTTTCCCTTAAATTGCAGAAATCGTTGTATAGCAGCGTCACCTGTCGGTCCATAAGCATTCAAATTGAATCAGCATAATGTCTCACAATGGCCTTCTCTTATATCAAGTTTTGATTGATTCTCAAAAGAACCTGAGATTTAGCTTCCCCTTAAATTGTGGAAACCGCTGTATAGCAGCGCCGCCTGGTCAGCGGTTGGCATCAAAAGTTGATAGGCACCATATTAGCTCAAGGTGCCTCTACATGTAAATTTATATACAATTCTGAGCAGTAGTTCCGGAGATACTGTTGCCACAAAATTTTTGTCACACACACATAGAGAGAGAGAGAGAGAGAGACAGGCGGACCGACAGACATTTTCTAAAAATAGTCAAATCGTGTTATAGAGCTCTCAAAACGTGTAAATCCATCAAAAACCTGAGGTCGAAAACTTTTACGAATCCAATACTTTCTTCTATTGAATATAATAGAGGAAAGTAAAAATAAAAAATTCTCAAAATACTTACGGACGCTGGAGGCGGACAAACGGACAATATAATAGACAAATACAAATTCAAACCATATTCACATTTAAAAAAATGGTAGAATAAACGCTTAATATAAATGCAATTCAGCAAATTTTCCAATAATAACTCTCATGTAACTGAATATTTTTGCGTGACTCTGTAAATCTAAAGCTAATCCTACCACATTCTATAGAAAGCACTCTTTTGTGCATTTGAATAAAATATTTCAATCTGCCACATGCACACCTTATTTCCGCTAAATGCGCGGCTTCTTCTATTCCTCTTTCTTCCCTTTCACCCCATTCCGCTAAGGCACGTTCCGCTAAGGGCACGTTATGTTGTATGCGAAAATTGACAATTTTCGGTACATTCTAACCAATGTATAACCTAGTAAAATTAGTTGTAATCTAAAAAAGAATAATTCTTAGTTGAAACGCTACACTGTAAAAAAATATGGCCTATTTGCTGCCAGACATTCTCTGTAATTTGAGAAAATACGCGTAATTTACAAAAAAAAAAAATACGTTAACAGAAAGTATTTTCTCATATTACATAGAATTTCTGGCAGCAAATAGGGCATATTTTTTACAGTGTAGTCAACATTATTTTGAAATAATCTGGTGTGTTGCTCACACAACTTTCTCTTACCCTGATATTTAATACTATAAATACAGATTGAAGATTAAGGGGTATGATAACGAATACTGCTGTGCAAACCTATGTTAAAATAATTCAAATTAGGCTCTGAGCAGCTTTATTTGACAAGTGATTCTGTGTGAGGGAGGCTACCGCCCCCCTCAACCCCCCTCCCCCCGCTTAATTACTGTACCTACATTTATATAGAATTCGAATCTGTTATTAAAATCAAAAGTTCATTTTAAATTATTCAGACAACTCTCACACCAACAGTCCTTGAAACTTATCAATCTTGATCAAACTTTTCTAGTAACAAACACATTAACTTCAAAATACAACATTTAGATCGCCTGAAATTATTTGTTTTTGATTCAGAAATTTAATTCATCAACCTGGAAATTAATTTCTTATAGAATGGAGTAGAAGACTGATTTTTACCAACTATGTGAAAAATACCAGAGCCGGGAACCGAACCCCGGGCCTTCCGCTTAACGCGCGGATGCTCTAACCACTGAGCTACCCTGGCTGATAACCAGCTCGGCACTTCTCACATAAAATGAAAGATGATATGTGACTGGCACTTCTCACATGATATGTGAGAAGTGCCGAGCTGGTTATCAGCCAGGGTAGCTCAGTGGTTAGAGCATCCGCGCGTTAAGCGGAAGGCCCGGGGTTCGATTCCCGGCTCTGGTATTTTTCACATAGTTGGTAAAAATCAGCCTTCTACTCCATTCTATAAGAAATTAATTTCCAAGTTGATGAATTAAATTTCTGAATTAAAATTCGTGGCCGTTTGGAGTTTATGCCATGTTCATATTTGTTTTTAATTTATTCTAACAGACACGGACAAAGGTCAAACGCTAAAAACTTGACTTCGGTATTCAGGAAGCCTCAAAACGTCTAAATATGCAAAAAACCAAGCGATGAATATTTAGCTTATAAAAATACATGGTTTACCATATGGCTATGAGGAATTCATTTCAATTCTTTGTCAGCTTTAATGGACATGGTAAAATATTACAGTAAAGCACTTCCATTAACAATAAAAAAGAACATTATGGCTTAGCTTAAATATTTGCATCCCTGTATGTCTTCTAAAAATTATGTACACATAACGTGGAGGACATAAATATAATAATATATTAATAGCACACGGCACAACCTGAACCTGAAGTACACTTCCATCAATTTTCAAGTATTGTCGTACTATAATCTAGTTCTTTTGTGTAGCCCTGTAAACGAACAGGGAATGATTGCTATACCATATTCTACATTAAACATGTTTTTACGTATATAAAATACTATATATATTCGCTTCATTTGATTTAGTGCAGTCTATAGATGTTAAACTCTACTTACCTGCAATTTCCCCCATAGACGTAATGTATTTGAAATTTCTTGGGTGTCCCTGTACACGAACCATTTGCTTAATCTGAACAAAAAGCTTAGTGTAGCATCCCTATATGATACACATTTAGAATACCAAGTTTGGACTTTCTGCTATAATTTGTTTTTCAGATATGCTGATAACAGACAGTGTAAGTATTACAGGACAGACAGTGTAAATATAACAAAAACTCAATTTTGAAAATTTGACCCCAAAAAAAATACTTTTTCTACCTTATGGGTAAGAGAAAGTAACAAATGTGCGAAATTTGAATAAGATCGGTGCATTATTTTTTGAGGAATCGTGACCACCGTTTTTCTGAAGGGTCTCCGGATACCAGGGCACCCCGGATGAATTTTCCAAATTTGTTAATGAAAATGTAGAAAAATATTGTTTAAATATGGCTCTTTTATAAGCTCAAAATTTAGAACAAAAATTCATATTTAAGATAAATAAATAAATAGATAATAGAGAAAACATGCTTTTCTTCCTTCCTTCCTTTCTTTTTCTTTTAAGTCTTCAAAACCCATATAATCCTTTAATTTAATCCTCCTATATCTATTTCAGTAAAAATGAGATAAGAGTATAGATCACAATAATTTAGAAAATGAAGATACGATAAAACGGCATTTCTAAATTTGCACTCATATTAAAATTTGCTAAAAATATTTTTTCTCTATAAATCCTCTTTTCACATCAGTTTTACTTTACTATACTTTTTATAAGCCAAAAAAAAAAAAAAAAAAATGTGCTTAATGAAATATCTCACTATTAATTTCAGTAATTTCATGTTGCTAAATTTATGTTAAAACTTTATTTGAGAGAAGAAAGCAAGTTTAATTACTAAGTTTAAAGTTGTGCAAACATACTAAAAATAAAATTGAATAAATCAAGCCACAGATTAAAACTAAGGAATAAAACCAAACTATTTAAAAAAAAAAAAAAATCTTTCAATTGCTTTAGCAAGGAAATACACGATATTGATAGAAACAAAATATAAACAACAAATTAAATAAGAAAAGTTTGTAATAATGCAAATAATGAACATGTTATATGATTAAAAGTTGTTTCATATATTGTTGAACAATTGTTGTTATTCTTAATTATAAAGTATCATTGTTGTGTCCATTGTTGGTATAATAACAACAAATACATTTGCATAAATTTAGTTCTGGTAAAAGTCTTTTGCTTGACGTTTGCTAAGAGCTCATAACTTGCTATTTTGTTATTTAAAACGTTTGATAATTACTAATTTGTAACTTTTTACATTTTATGATATTGTAAAAAATGGGTTTCAAAAGTTTCTTTCAGAAATTTGCGTAAGTAGATCAATTTTGCGATGCATTCTAAATTTTCCAATATGTTTCGTTAAGCCTAATGTATTCAACGTTACTTTTAATGCATTAATATAATGTAAGAAATGTTTTACTTTCACACCATTATATACACCATTGGAAGATTCAATAACAGATATTTATTTATTATTCCATGTACATTTATCAGGGATTGGAGCAATCTACATTTTCCATACCATTTTTTAAAAAATTAAAAATTTAGTAATTGTTTGCAGCATGTTCCTTCTATTGAATATTATGAATATTTATAGTGATATTTAAAATAGAAACTGCATAGAGCTCCGAATTATATATATGAGGGATGGCGCACTTATGTGGGCGTTAAACAGAAAACTGATACTTAATTACTATTAATCACTTAAAATTTAATTTAAGATTAAATTATAATATACACTATGTACAATATTATAGTTTGAATCAAAATTGAACAGCCGACTAAAACAGTTATATTTAAGAGTCAAAGTTCACTCTCAATAGTTCGCTTATTAGAACAGTTCTCGTTAACAGAAAGTTACACATAGCTTTCGTTTTTGATTGCTTTAGAAAAGCACACGGCATGATACAGAACACCGTCTCGGCAAACTCTCGTCGTCAACAGATCAAAATCCGCACGTCCACACGTCTCAAAATCCAACCGTCTACTGAGCTCTCTCTCTGGCTAGCGCTCTCAGCTCCCGTCTATGAAGATGCGTGCTCCGGAAGAGACATCCGTCTGACATCACGGCTGTGTCATTCCGCTACGTGTTAGTTCATCCTCGCGTTGAAGATACAGCTGCGGCACAGGGAACTGGGCAGTTTTGGAATCAACGGTTAGGGGAAGCAAGGTGCCGATACCATATATATACATATATTCAAATTTTAAGCATTTTTATCGAATTATTATTTCTGTGGTCCTTTATTTATTTCTCCGTCATTAAGTTTAATGGTCCTTTTTTTATTATTATTATTTATGTCGGCGCAAGTAATTTAAATTGTTTTTGTCTCTTATTGGTTCTTTATCTGTATCGCAATATTTTTGTGTCAGTCTTACCTATATGTTACAATCAGTTCTATTTTTGTTGTGTTGGTATTGTTTTGTATCTATTAATTGCTAAATTTTAAGGTTAAATTTTATTACGATATCTATCATTTATATATATATATTTACATACATATACTTCTTCTTTGTACGTGCGTCTTTTATTTCAGCGTCATTTATTTTAAAGCAATCCATGGTTTGGACAAACTTCTAGGAGAGGTAGAGTGCAAGTGCACCCTGATGATCCGAAATCATAAGCTTATCCAGCGTGAGAAATGCGTTCCTGACACGCTGATATATACAGAATCCTTAGAAATAAAATGTCGCATGCAAATAATTATCTATTTTAAGCATGAATGTATATGGACAAAAGGAAGATGGCTCAAAGATAGTGTTAGAGATTTATCCACCGACTCCAATTGAAATACTCACTAATTATAAAAATAATGTATATTCATTATTAAAATGAACCATCACTTATGCAACAGAGTCTTTTTATTTTTGATGTATCTGTGTGTGTGACATATTTCAACATTATAATGATCTAAAACCAAAATGAAGAAAGTTTTAATTAGCAAGTTATGACTAATGTATAATATACGGAGATTGAAAATTATTATACAAATTAGGAAATATGGAAAAATTCTATAAATGAAGGAAAAATAACTTTGATATTTAACCCCGAAAAAGCTGCTATATTTTTATCGAGAGCATGTATAGTTTTAGGCTAAAATATAGTCAGCTTTTCATATATATATGGACCAATGAAATTACCCTTTTAATAGCCTAAAAATTTTATTTTATATTTTGAAATAGCAAAGTAAAAAAATTACACTAAAAGTAACAATACTGCATCAAAGTAGAGCGAATTTTAACAATAAAATTCTTTTAATAACAAAAAACATTTAATGTAATCTACTGTTTCAGTTCAACAGCAAATGTATAAATAAATATGATGTTTTTTTCAGATTGCGTTCTCGTCATGACTTCGATTATGATCAGGATATTATGAAATACGAGAAAAGTTTGAAAATTTTGAGGAGAGAGTTAGCAGTAGACATGTAAGTGTATAAAATACTTTTCTATAATTTCAGAATTTTTCTTGGAAATTTTTGTATTCTAAATTACATTTTACAGCCCGTATTTTTTCGCCCGTCTTAAAATAATTTGAATTATAGACGGATGTTAAAGCAGGTTAGTACTATTTTCTCACATCATTTTGCATAAAAGATGCATAAATAATCGAAGATGTGTAAAAATTATTTGATTAATTACAAATACTTCTTGCAATGAAAAAGTAGTCAGATAGACGACGAGCTGTCTGTAATACACTGTTAAATTTCGATCTAAAGTATTCAATTTTTTTTTTTTTTTTTTTTTTTTTTTTTTAACTTCTTCTCAAACAATGAATTTAAATTACATATACAAATGAAAATAGATTTTAAGAATTACAGCATGCATTATAATAATAATAATAATAATAATGAAACATCAATTACTCTAGCAATTTTCATTCGTCTGTATTTATATTATCATAACTGTCAACTTTTACCCTTTTTGTCTACCAGTAATATACAATAGAAATGTTTTGTAACTTTTCTTTATAATCTTTCACAAATTAAATTAAATATGAACAGTTCTACTCATATAGCGTGATATTGGAAAAAAGAATAAAAGTTGAAAGCTATGATATTCATTATGCATATATATAATACAATTTCTTTGTAATGTAAATATTTATAATACATTTGTATTGCATAAGTTAGAAAAATGTTGTTTAGTTTAAAAACTTTTTAAGTCAACACTACTGTTACCCTTTTTTTAATGCGCGATTCTAAATGCCTTATTCGAAAGAGCTGAAAATTTATAACCAAGTTATAGGACGCGATCGCACGAACTGCATAGACTTTGGTGAATCAAGAACTTGCAGTTTTTTTACAGGAACATAATGAAAAGTCCTTTATTATTATGGTTTATGGGCTCAAATTATTTAATGTGCGATATTATGAAAATGCCTTCCCATTTAGTTGAAAATTTATATACATGTCATAAAACACTACTGCACGAACTGCATAGATTTTGGTAAATCTAGTCCTTATAGTTATTTTACAGGGACACAACGAAAGTTTCTTTATCAATATGGCTTATAGGTTCAAACTTTAACGTGCTATAGGGTCTAAATGCCTTTTTCAATGCTGAAAAATTATATACATGTTATAGGTCACGAACTGTATGGATTTTGGTGAATATAGAGTTTTATAGAGTTTTACGGGACCACAACAAAAAATTCTTTTACATTATGATCTATGGGCTCAAATTATGTGAAGTGAAACAGCGTAAAATTAAACAGCATGTTATAGGGAGAAAAATATTCAAACACTTTAATTTTCTCATTTGTTTATTTAACGACTTTTCTCCCTTTAATTTGTTTAACCTGTAATTATTTAATGTTCAGAAAGTCAAGTGGAATCACTCCAGATTTTTCAAGTTATAAATATTATTTTTAAGTTTCCTTGTATTTTAAGTTTTTTGTGAGATTTCTTTCAAATGAACCACACTCTTCCAGCTTCATGTATGACAATGCTTCTTACGATTGTCAAGTCGAAGCAGCTCTCAGGCGAATGAAAAGGCCATCTGCAGTCTGCCAAAATGCTATGCTGTGGTTCAAAAGCCAGTTGAAATCAGAAAGGGAAAAGGTATGGACAAAATTGATGACTGAGAAAAAGATCGATTTGTCCAATGCAATGATTTATTTGATAAGAATCGACGAAACTGACGCAGTGTGGCTGAGCCTTGAAAGCAGAGCAAAAGATTACATTTTTGAATGGTAGCTTTACCATTCTTGAAATGTTTATTCTTAGACATAAAATGTAAGTATGAATGTAATTGTGTATGAATATATGGATATTTTGGATTTTCATTTACATTGTAAAACATTTAAATTGATTATATATAAAGGAAAAGGTATAAATATTGGCACCCTTTTTTTTTTTTTTTTTTTGACTTAAAGTTGCTTTAAGTTTGAAATATTCTACATTTTTTATCTTCATTAACAACTATAACAAGATTGTTAAATGAGAGGGGGCAAATTAACGATTAATTAATATCAATTATTTCAATTCGAAAACGAAGATTTACAAAAAGCATTTAAAAATACACCGGAAAAAAATGGGGTGCAAATAGGGGCCTTTTCCAGATAGAACACAAAAGATAGTTTAAAATGCTTTAAAACAGGATAAAACAATACAAAAAGATATAAAATGTATTTATTACCGAAAAGAAAAAAATTACAGTAATCGCTGACATAACTGGCTCTTTGAAACCCACCGCAATCTAAGTATGCCCACATTCGGAACAAAATTTCATACCACTCTTCTTTGCGAGTATGTTCAAAGAACATTTCGTCACAAAACATGTAAGTTGAATCACTCGAATTTAGTTTATCTCCGTCGTTGATATCCAGATTGATATCATCATCGCTGTGGATAAGGGGAGGGTCACAGTAATCTGATAAATTTGATGATGAATTCTATTGTTCGCAGGTCGAATTTTATTTCTTTGAAGGCCTTTGGTCTTCGCACCAATGGCCAGTCTGTTTCCTTACCGGACCCTGGTGGTATCTTACCCAGAGAAACCTTAAAGATGTCTTCTTGTGAGAACTTTTGTCAATCAATTTAGTCAATTATTTCTCGTATGGCTATCAAATGATGAGACTGGACCTTGCTGATGGACAAAAGTAGCTTTGGATCTCCGCTTTTCGGATATCAATGCGCAATTATTTTAAACTAAATATAACAACACGAAAAGAAAACGATTTCAGATACCTGTCAAAAGTTTGCAGTCGAGAACAAACACCAACTGGCACTGCATCCATGGAACTTGAAAGAATGGTTCCAACTACTCTCTACTAATTTAAATCAACATGCGGCACCCCCTACATTTCTTGCCGCCATCCTTCAGCGTCTTCCATAGCCAATTGTGGATGGGTGCCCCTATTTTCATCTATGCCCATTTTTGCACCTTCTTCTCATATCTGTAATATTATGCGAACCTAATTAATATTGTTTTACTTCGTCTTTAACTGCTACAATTAAAATAAAATTATGTTAAAATGTGCAGTATATATTTAATTTCTTATGTGAAGAGTTCAAATGAATGCTTTTAAATACTATATATTCTAAATGAATTGTTATTTTATTAATGTAAATTTTTATTGTTTTAGGTTGTCATTCTCGCAAAAAATGTAGCTAACTCTCTTAAAAAAGAAAAAATAATTTTTAACATCACTGATCTCTTTCCGAAATGATGCTTTAACATCTTCAGCATCCAAATCCTGATATTTATGACTCACTTACCTGGACTTGACTTTTATTTCCCGAAATGTGACTTTTATTTACCAGAAATGTGACTTACTTATTGCTATTTAACATCAATGGATATCTCTTGAGCTTCTTCTTCCCTGTTGGATCTTTGTCATGTGTATCTCATCCTTCATCTTCGGCCATCTTGAACACCATCTTGTCCAGATTCGACCTTCTTCTCCACTCAGTGCCATTTTCCCCTCTTTTATAATCAGCAGCTCCATAATATGTACTTACGCATTTTCAAATTAATATTTACACAAGTGAACGACTGTGTTCTTCCGCTTTGGTGTCGTGCCCTTAGCGACCGTGCCCTTAGCGGAACGTGCCCTTAGCGGAATGGGGTGAAAGGGAAGAAGGAGGAATAGAAGAAAACGTGCCCTTAGCGGAAATAAGAAGGTGTACGTGCTCTCTATGGAAAATGGAGTAAATATTGTTATTGGTTTATGTACAAGGATAGCCGAAAGTATTCCAAAGCATTTCGTTCTATGAAAGGTATTTCTGTAAACCAAATTTTAATGAAATTGAAATATGTTATTCAAATGCACAAAAGAATGCTTTCTATAGAATGTAGTATGATTAGCATTAGATTTACAGAGCCACGCAAAAATATCCAGTTACATTGAAGGTTATTATTGGAAATTTGCTGAATTGCATTTTCGTTTACATTAAGCGTTTATTCTAACTTTTTTTTTTTTTTTTTTAATGTGAATATGATTTAAATTAATGTATTTGTCTATTATACTGTCCGTTTGTTTGCCTCCAGCGTCCGTAAATATTTTAAGAATTTTTTATTTTTACTTTCATCTATATTCAATAGAAGAAAGTACTGGAGTCGGAAAAATTTTAGACTTCCGGTTTTCGACGGATTTACACGTTTTGAGAGATCTAGAACACGATTTGACTATTTTTAGAAAATGTCTGTCTGTGTGTGTGACGAAAATTTTGTGGCAACTGTATCTATGGAACTACTGCTCAGAATTGCATATAAATTTACATGTAGATGCACCTTGAGCTAAATTGGTGCCTATCAACTTTTGATGGCAACTGCTCAACAGGTGGCGCTGCTATACAGCGATTTCCACAATTAAAGGGGAAGCTATATCTCATGTTCCTTGCGTATACTTTAACAAAACTTGACATGTGTGAAGGCCATTATGAGACATTATGCTGATTCAGTTTCAGTTCCTTATCGGCGAACAAGTGGCGCTGCTATACAGCGATTTCCGCAATTTAAGGGGAGGCTATGTCTCAGGTTCTATCGCGTATAATCAAACAAAACATGATATATGTGAAGGCCATTATGAGACATTATGCTAATTCAATTTGAATGCTTATCGGCCAATAGGTAGCGTTGCTATACTGCAAATTTCCTCGATAACGGGAAAGCTATATCTCAACTTCTATGGCATATGACTGTACGAAACTTGATATGTGAGATAACTATTAGAGAAATGCATTTTTTAAAATGTCATTTATAGACAATAAAACTGTCTTTCTTTGGATATTTAGTGTTAGTTTTTTCTAAGATGAAAATTAATTATTTGCACATAGTGCATTTGTATAGGAAAATATAGAAGAAAGTCTTGTGGTGGCAACAAAATACTAGTTTTTATTTCATTTTATTTTTTATGTTTTTAATGATATGTATTATTCAAACTCATTATTGAATATTCCGTACTTAAAATGGCTCTAATAGAACCTATGCCACTGGTTTGTGTACATAGACATCCAAAAAATGCCAAATCATTGTGCTTTAGGGGAGACATTTTTATAAATCGCATTTAAATAACTTCATCAAAAAATCATAAAGAAATTCGCATTTATTGTTTATATGCTAAGAAAATGTTTTGTATAAACTATAATATGCTTAACCTCCAGGGCTACGCTGAAATGTTTCGATACATTAAGGGGTGCAAATAAGAAATTAAGAGCAGCATTTCTGTTTGTGTTAAGCATTTTTAACACTTTTCAACAATGTTTCCGAGTGATTATGAATTCAATTAATCTGTATGTCTGTCTTTCTGTCTGTCCATCGTGTGACAATATAGACAAAGAACATAGAATGTTATACGATACAACAAGTACGTACAGTTGGAAAGTGTTGATAATCATGTGTACTTCATGATTTTTTGTTTTTGTTTTAGTTTAAAAAAGTGTAATGCTTAATTATATTTCCAAAAACTTAAATACAATCATAAAAGGGCAATAATGTACGTTTTCGTATGGAGTACTGTGATTCATTAAACTTTATATGGTTATAGATCACCGTTCCATCAAATAACGGATATTCTACAGTACGTATACCTATTTTTGCGACAGGTTACTTCTGAAGCAAAATATAGCCAGTGCTAAATGTGGGTAAAGTGTGGAGGGAAACTGAAGAGTTTATTATTTTTTAAAATGTATTAATGTATTTTAAAAATTATTATATATTTCCGCTAAAGGCACGTATGCTAAAAGCACGCCACCGAGGGGGGATAACATTTCCGCTAAGGGCACGGGTTTATAGATTTCCGCAAAGGGCACGGTCGCTAAGGGCACGGCCCCTCTGCTTTAGTAGATTTTCTATTGTTTTAGATTTTGTTTTAGATTATTGTTTTAGATTAGAAAAAAAAAAGATAGTTTATTATTGAACCTTATTAAACACGGTGAAAAAAAAACAAAAAAAAAAACATTTTTAATACTTTGACATGGGGCCGTGCCCTTAGCGACCGTGCCCTTAGCGGAAATCCATAAACCCGTGTCCTTAGCGGAAATGTTATCCCCCTCGGTGGCATGCTTTGAGCATACGTTCCTTTAGCGGAAATGTATAATAAACTTAAAAATAAATTAATAAATAAAAAAAAAATGAACTATTCAATTTTACTCCACACTTTATCCACATTTAGCACTGCCTATATTTTGCTTCAGAAGTAACCTGTCGCAAAAATAGGTATGCTTACTGTAGAATATCCGTTATTTGAGGGAACGGTGATCTGTAACAATATAAAGTTTAATGAATCACAGTACTCCAAACGAAAACGTACATTATTGTCATTTTATGATTTATTTAAGTTTTCGAAAATCTAATTAAGCTTTACACCTTTTAAAACTAAATCTAAAACGAAAAATCATGAGGTACGATTTTGATTATCAACACTTTCCAACTGTACGTACTCGTTGTATCGTATAACATTCTATGTTCTGTGTCTAACTATATTATTACACAATAGACAGACAGAAAGACAAACATATAGACTAACTGAATTCATAATCACTCTGAAACATTGTTGGAAAGTGTTAAAAATGCTTAACACAAACAGAATTGCTGCTCTCAATTTCCTATTAGCTTTCCCTTAAATTGCAGAAATCGCCGTATAGCAGCGTCACCTGTCGGTCCATAAATATTCAGATTGAATCAATATAATGTATCACAATGGCCTTGTCTTATATCAAGTTTTGATTGATTATACGCAATAGAACCTGAGATACAGCTTCCCCTTAAATTGTGGAAATCGCTGTATAGCAGTGTCACCTGTTGAGCGCTTGGCACCAAAAGTTGATAGGCACTAATTTAGCTCAAGGTACATCTATATGTAAATTTATATGCAATTTTGAGCAGTAGTTCCGGAGATACAGTTATCACAAAATTTTTGTCACTCTCACACACATACAGACAGACATTTTCAAAAAATAGTCAAATCGTGTTCTGGACCTCTCAAAACGTGTAAATCCATCGAAAACCGGAAGTCGATTTTTTTACGAATTCAATACTTTCTTCTACTGAATACAGAAGAAAGTAAAAATAAAAAAAATATTAAAATATTTACGGATGCCGGAGGCGGACAAACGGACAGTAGAGTAGACAAATACACTAATTCAAATCATATAATTAAAAAAAAAATGGTAGAATTATTTTACCATTTTTTAAAATGTGAATATGATTCACGTTTATGAATAATGTAAACGAAAATGCAATTCACCAAATTTCCAATAATAACCCTCAGTGTAACTGAATATTTTTGTGTGACTCTGTAAATCTAATGCTAATCATACTACATTCTATAGAAAGCATTCTTTTGTGCATCTAAATAACATATTTCAAACTGCTACTCGCACACCTTTTTATTTCCGCTAAGGGCACGGCCTCTTCTATTCCTCTTTCTTCCCTTTCATCCCATTCCGCTAAGGGCACGTTCCGCTAAGGGCACGGTCGCTAAAGGCACGTCACCGTTACCTTCATATATGTGCAATTGATTAATAAATAGATTTTCTTACTTAAAATTGAATTTTTCTGTATCTTTTGATAAATAGTCCAAGCTACACTACTAGTGGTGTACCTCGGACCTAATTGCACTTTTTTTTTATTTTTAAAAAATATAGTTGATTTAATTTTAATAAAATTTTGGAATAAATATATATTGCATATAACACCATACTGTATTTAAAAAAGCTATTTGCGTTTAGTTTTGTGAATAATTACAAAATTAAAATTGGAAAAGTCAAAATAGGCCCGAGGTACCCCACCTTCCCTTCTGTTTTTGCACACAATTCTGTCAAAAATTATTTATTTATTTATTTATTTACTTATTTATTTGTTTTAAATCTTTCGACGAGTACTAGTCAATTTTATTTTGAAGAAGTGTGCAAAGTTTTTCATTTATTTCCAAATGACAAATTTAAAATTTCAGTTGCTTCGGCTAATGGAAGTAAAGAATTAATCAAATGGTTTGAAACTAATATTTGTTTAGCTTCAGTTAAACATCTACTTCCGATCGAACTTTGAATAAACTGAAATATTTTTTCCAAAAGCAATCAATTTTCCATGATGTAATGACGGAGAAATTATAGCACGAATATTAAGTAGTAACACAAATAGAACAATAGTAAATACACGTGGCTATTATATTTACTAACAACAAAAGCTGAAAAAGCGCCACCTGTCGATCTTTACAAACGCAGATACTTTGTCTATTGAAAAAATAATAATAATAATAAAGTTTAAATTTCAAAATTCCCAAATTTCATTAAACGATGACTTAAATTCAAAATTCTTTCCTATTCAGATCGTAAGAACAAAATATTTTGATAGCCAGTGTATGCAAAATAGCTTTATTTTTAAATCAAAAACGCATTTAGAAATCTAATATTTAGCATAAACTGTGCGAGTATTTGGTCAGTTTTTTGAAAAGAATTCTCGTATATCTGAAGTGTGGAATTTGAAATATCCACATATCATTTTGTCATATCTCTGGCCAACTTCCAAATAATCACAAAAATGCAGCATAAATTTCTAGAATTTACGCAAAACCATACATCGTACTTCAGATAAATTACGAATAGCTTGAATTGAATGTTTTTGAGAGAAAAAATTTCACTAATGCTTATGTATGTCAAAAGGATAAAAAATTAACTAGTATGTTGTGGCATCGCAAAACATTTTTACTTATTATTCTGTATAACGTGTACATAAATTTTATTACATTTTTTCACAATAATGAATTTACATACGCGATTACAAATTAAAGAACTGGTGTACAATAATTATTTAAATTTTAAACTTCTTCACACACCATAAAATAAATACAAGCACTACTGGTTTTGAAAGTACATTGTCTTTTTCTTCAGGTGAAAAAACACCTTGGAGGCAAAAGCAAGGCAACTTATTCGTCTTGCTTTTGTCTACAGGTACTTTGCACTAGAAGAAAAAGACCATGTCCTTTCGAAACCGACAGGACTTGTATTTATCTTTTGGTGCGTGTAGAAGTTTTAAAGGTTAAATATTTACATACTCAGTTTGGTGTAATTTTAACTTTTAGATAACCATTTTGAAAATCGTAGAAGGTGAATTATAGCTACGCCGTCTGTCAATCAATATATACTCAAATTAAGATATTCTTTTCATAATGCCCACCTCCAGTAGGAAACATCGAGCATTTTTACACTATAAAGGTTGAGATAAAGCCCACGAAAATAAGATTTTCTACTCAAAATATTCAAATTTGTAAAAATATATCAAAAACCATAAGAACTAATGCCTAAATATATATTTTACTAATCAAACCAATTAATAGTCAAACAATTGTTCAATTTATAAATATTATAAGGAAATATAAGCTTTTTATATGAATCCTTCAGTAGAGCCAAGTCCCTTTAAACGTTAAAATTAAATTTTTATTGTTTTATCTTCATATTTTTATTGGTGAGTATTTAATTGTATTCACAACAGCCAATCTACAAAACGACAAGAACTGATAAACATTTTAAAAATTTATTCTAAAGTGTTAAAACGCCCCTCCCCCCCCCCCCCCAAAAAAAAAAAAAAAAAAAAAAAAATATATATATATATATATATATATATATAAAATAAAATAAATAAATAAATAAATAAAATAAAATAAAATAAATAAGTAAATAAATAAAAATAAATAAATAAAATAAACAAGACCTACATTTTGCACTTATGTACATATCGACATTTGAATTATTCTAACGAAAATAATCCTTAGTTTCTCCCATTAAAAAAAAAAAAAAAAAAAAAAAGTTTCTGTACAAAAATAAAATTTTTATTAGCTTCGGATATTAAAATATCAAGGAAATACTTTTTTTTTTTTCAAGACTTTCTTTCGCTTACACGACAGTATTTTTATTTCTACGTGCTCATGCAATCTAAATAAGAGTTATTTTATTATAACAAAATAAAATAAAAAATATTAGCTAACTTACATCATATTTTATGCTTCTTGTAAATATGTAAAAGTTTTTTTTTTCTTTAAAAAAAATAAGGAGCTTAGATATCAGCTTCTTTTTATTTAAGCTTCTTATTTTCAGATTATGTTTAAATAAATGATATTATTCAGGAACTAACGTATTCTTTTTCTAGAAAATGAAGGGAAAAAATATGGTTTGAATATTCATAATGTCAATAAAAAGGAAAGATTGATTCACACTGCATTTTACTTATACAACAGGGAACGTTGAATATATTTTCAATGTAATAGGTTTTTCTAGAATTTATTGTTACATTTTTTCGTATGTTTTTTGCCTATGAATTATTCTAGTATATTGTAACTTTCTTCTAGACATGTGCAGGGATGGAACACGGGCGCAGAATTCATACCGGAATCTGTGTAAGAAATTTCTCTACCTATAATATCGTTGATATAAGAGGTAGAAAATTTTCTTACATTGGTAGTGGTATGAATTCTGCGCCCTGCATGTGAAAAAAAAAAAAAAAAAAAGATTGTATTCGTTAAAATTTTCGATGGATTTACATGTTTTGAGATGTCCTCAACACGATTTGGTGATTTTAAGAAAATGTCTGTCTGTCTAGGTGTGCGTGTGTATGTTAGTGCGTGTATCATAAATTTTGTGGACGATATATCAAACTAACCAATGAGCGTAATTTACCGAACTGGATAGCTGGACCTTGAACCTAAACTGGCGCTGATTATATTTTGAGTTCAATCTCTCAACAAGTGAAGCTGTCATCCGATTTTTTTTTTTTTTTTTTTTTTTCCAAAATTTTTAACGTGGTAGTTCGAGACAATTTCGTGTAATTTTACATAATGAGAGTTATTTTTAACAAATGGTTGTGAAATTAATAATAATCATTTGTATTGTTAATAGTCAACTGGAAAACAACTGTGTGTATGTTGGAGAATCGTTTCCCCACCACACCCCTGGGAAATGGAGTATCCCCCCCCCCCGATAGGGGTTGAAAATTATCAATATGGGTAAAGAATTCGTCAACACCTTGAAAACGAATGGTTGTACCATAGAGTTGATATAATTTGAAATAAAGTTATTGATATTTTTTTATTTAAAAAGAAAACGGCAAAACTCATTTTTTAAAATGTTTTCTGAATTGCATAAAATTGATTTTCTTTGGTTTTCTTGCATCTTATATACATAGAAGAAAAAAAAATCCACTTTTGACAAAATATGTTTTTCCAACAAACACAATTAAAGAAAATCTACACTCGTACATTTACTTACGCATAAACTACGAAATCAAGAATTTTAATAGATGTTCTTCTACATTTTTGTCGCACATTGATAATTTATATAATACTTCTCTAACGTGGACCAGTTTCAATTATTTTTTGTCGAAACGATATGGTACGCAAGGATAAAAAAAAATAATATTTATACATGGACAATATTTAAGCACGCGGACTTAGCTCAATGGACTAATAAGAAAAATTGACGACATTTCTCTGATAAGATTATTTTACGAAAAAATGTTTTTTTAAAAAAAACTGAATGTTGTTTCTTCAGAATTTTTGCAAGCGTCATTTTAAACCTAGCAATATTTTAAAGATATATACAGAATATGAACTTTTGTGCCATAAATTGACTAAAAAACACAATTATAAAAAATATAATCAAAATAGGAATAATTTTATTTTATTTTATTTATTTATTTTTAAACAAATATGTATATATATATATATATATATATATATATACCAAAATTAATAAACATGGCGCCAACATGACGACAAAAATTTAAAAGGTGTCGTGGGAGTCCTATATTAAAACTATACTGCCTGTGGAAGTATGAAAATTGGGTCGTGAACCATGAATTTTATTTGGAAACCTTTCTTTGAATGATTTTGGTTTCACTATTGTACAATATTAATTTGGTTTTAATAATAATTTGGCTTTTGATAAATTAAAATTTTAATTAGGTGGTGAAATTGGTGTAATATTTATGTTTCAAGTTTTAAAGATAAATAAGAAAAGAAATAAAGTGCGAATAATTCGCACGGGTTTGCTAGTCATGAGTATTAATTAATATTTATAATTAGTATTAGTGTTGGATATTAAGTTTTTACCTCAAGTAAAAGGAAATATTATAAATAAAAAAAATTGTATAGAAAATCACATATTTAGAATAAATATACATGAATATAACAGAATAAATATATAGAATATAGAATAGAATTATTTACAAAACAATAAAGATCTTAATCTTATTTTACATAATGTTTTTTTTTTTTTTTTTTTTTTTTCAATGGCTAGGCAAAAGTTACAGAGGACTATAAAGATACGAATCCAATTATAGACAATATAACATAGAAGACCGAAGTCATTGCCTAAGGAGCGATCTTGCCTCCCAATATCTCGACTCTTCTGTAGAACATCGACGAGCCCTACGACGGGACAGATGGTCCCGGTCCATTTCTTCTCCAGAATCACAAAGTGGGCAAGGCTATGCGCTTCAAATGAGCGGCAAGGCAGTCATGTCCTGTAGATAGGCGGAAAGTCGCAACTGCCTTACGTCTTGGTTTATCAGGAATTAGAGTAGGACTTAAATTCTCCCATTTCTTTAGAGCTGTACGATTCTCAAGATCTCGTAAAGCATTAGATGCAGATAAATTTTTTAAAAACAGTTTAATCCTCCAGTAAGAAATATTTTACATAATGTATGATGATTTATCTTTTCTTATTATGATTTATCTTAATATGAAAAGATAAATCATCATTTTACATAATGTATGATGATTTATCTTTTCATATTAATCTATCCATCATGTTTTAATTTATTAATAAATTTGTAATTATAAGTTTTTGAGTAAAACATGTCTTGGGGAGTCGGACGTACTGCGTTACGTGTCGACACTCTAGGACTATGTCATCCTGATCGACATATTTCACTCAAAGTTGATTTTATACCGGCATTCTGCATTTTAACAAATTTTAACAAAAAGAAATACAGCCCAATCTACTTGTTCAAATCTGTTAAAATGCAAAATCCCAGGATGAAGTGTATTTTTAACGAAATTTCTTAGTCGGGATAGCTCAATGAAAGTGGATCCGTAGTTTTTTATTGAAATTTATTTTTCCGACTGAGTGAAAACAATGTCTGGACCGGGGGTCGAACCCCAGACCTTTGACTTACAAGGTCAAGGATCTACCAGTTGAGCTATCCAGGCCGACAACCGATGGACATTACTCACTCAGACAACCTTTAGGCAGAAACATCTGGTCTATCATGTAGATAGCTCAACAGAAATAAGCCGCAGGTAAAGGAAAACACCATTGAACAATGGGAGAAAGAAATACAATACATTAAAATCACACAATCAACTGATTGGGAAGAAAATCATATTTTTTATTGAAATTTATTTTTCCGACTGAGTGAAAATAATGCCTGGACCGGGAGTCGAACCCCAGATCTTTGACTTACAAGGTCAAGGCTCTAATACATATCTACAACATCATACATAATAATATCTTCATTGTAGACCAGATGTTTCTGCCTAAAGGTTGTCTGAGTGAGTAATGTCCACCTGTTGTCAGCCTGGATAGCTCAATTGGTAAGTCAAAGATCTGCGGTTCGACTCCCGGTCCAGGCATTATTTTCACTCAGTCGAAAAAATAAATTTTAATAAAAAAATATGATTTTCTTCCCAATCAGTTGGTTATGTGATTTTAATATATTGTATTTTAAGCCGTCGGTCTCAATTTTGATTATTGGACAGGAGATTTATTTTTGACTTATGCTGAAAGGTTATCCAACTTTCAACTCCAAATTTATGAATATTAGTCCAATTGGAGCTTAAAACATTGCAATCTTAATAAGTTTTAACTTAATAATAGCATAATAGCGTGATTGCCAAGTGATTTAAATAGAGCATTTTAGAATAATGCAAAATTTCTAACTTGAAACTCTTATTATAACATCAATACTTCTCTACTGATGTAAGTAAAAGAAATATATCGAAAACGTAGTTGTTTGCAGTTGTTTTAATCATTCAGAATTTCATGAATTTAACATATGATGTTGAGATAGTAATTTTTACTTTTTGAAAATCACCATCGAATCGTATGCAAATTCTTTTTGCAAGTCTGAAAAAACTTTTAAATTACAAATATGTGATGTATTTTTTTTTTTTTTTTTATTAGGACGGAGGACTATTAGAATCAATATATGGATAAAACGTTGTTGCCAGTTTTACGATGGTTGGACATTTATCGAAATCGAAAATTTATCGAAAATATAATTGAATAATTTGAAAGCGGTGTCAATTCCAATCAATTTCATCAAAATCTTTTTTTTTTTTTTAATAATAGTCAGTATAAAAAAAAAGTTGAAGAAACCCATTTTTAGACAAAAACACATATTTTATTTTAATTTTTAATTGTTGCCAAAAAAGTTTACGAGTTGGTTTTATTTTATTTTTTTATTTTTATTTTATTTTTTAATGAAAAGAAATTCACGCGTAAATATTAAAATTGATATAAAACTTTGTGAAAAATTAAACTTGCAGGGTAAAATTGACGTCATTATATCTGTGTAAAAGATTGCAATATTTTGCTTTTGAAAACAGTTGTATCATTTTAAAATATTTTATATGAAGCATATCTATATAACATAGCTGCCAAACTTTCTGATTTTCAAATCAGATTTATCACTACCATTTCTGAAGAGGAATCTGTCATATTTATTTTTGACGTTTAAAGAAATCAATTGTAAAAATAATTCCAGTATGAAGACAGACTTGACATCTATGATATATTAGCTTTCGTACCACATAGTTATTGAGTATAACGTGACTTTTCTGCAAACAGCATGGTTAAAAAAAAAAAAAAAAGTTAATGGTGAATTAATTTGTAAAAGAAAATTTAGAATCTTAATTCTCTTTTAAGTTCAACTTAGTGAAAACAAAGAAGGATGTTAAATTTATTTACACATATTACTTAAACAATTAATATATGTGTTTATATATTAATATCTGTATAGCTGTGTTTTCACAAAATTCGAAATGGAAACAAAAGCAGATTAAAAAAATTTCAGTTAATTTCTAATTAGAAGATTAAAATAAATAAAAAAAAAATTACAACATATTTCTTTAATGAATCATTAATTAGAAAAAGTATTACTTTCTTTTTCGTCATTTTGACATGTCATGGTCTATGAACCATGAAGAACTGATGTTGTAATTGCAAGAAATAATTAACATTCTATTTGCACATATTAGAAGATTAATTTAGTTATCATGTTTCCGAAAGTACTTTACATTATCACATTTTTTAAAAATTAATATATTATCGTGTCCTTGATATACGATTATTATTTACAAGATAATCACAGATGAAATTTTATGTTAAATTACAATAAAGTATTTATATCTCAATAAATGATTTCGTACTTTAATATTGTTTTTGTTTAAGAAATAATTTATGAGTTAAACTTATTAGAAACAGGTGTCGATAAATAAATTCTCCATTTTTTATAAAATAAAGAACTACATACATGTTGAAATATTTTTAAACATATATTTAATCTTTTCATCGAGGATTTTAAATATGTATTCATTGATGAAATTTTTTTAATTCTCTTTCTGAAATTGTGTTTTCCAAAACAATCTTTAATTCTTCAACTAATTTAAAACATTTTTTTTTTTCTTTTTCACAGAGTGAAGAAACAAGTTGAACTTTTATGCAAGTTTCATTTTCATTGAAATGTAATTACAAGAAAAAACACTTTGACCAGCTGCTTCCCTCTTCTCCAGTTTATATTAAAACTATGTTTATTAAAAAAGAAAGAAAGCAAGAAAGAAAAATCACCAAGCACTAACATCACATGTTCAACACAATCTGCTAGTTTATAAAATTTATGCTTTATTATAAAATATAGCAATCTTTGAAATGTTATTACAATAATAATAAATTTAAAAATAAATATTACTATATATATTACTTATAGATATTTTACATTCAATATTTATGTCACAATGAACGACTTGTCACAATGACTTGATATCGTTAGCGTGAATAGAATAGCTTTTTGGAATAGCTTTATATTATAAAGATAAGTAAATGATGTGCAATATTTTAAATCCCAGCTTTCAAACGTTTCATCAACTTTTAAATTACGACGGTGATTTTGCACTGCATAAGATATTTTATTTATAAATTTATTTTAAATTATCTATCTATTTATCCCACATTCTTAAAAATGTATCTTTATGAATTATATTTCTATTTTTTTTAGTACTTTTCAGTGTGCTTAGGGAAGATTTTAATGAGCTTGAGTATATATACACTACTGAGTCAAAAGTAAGTAGACAGGTTATTAAGAAAAAATATATCTATTAAAAAAAGTACTAAACATTTTATTAATAAACTAACCCATTATTATAATTAGCGTATCGATTTTCCTTTATTACATAATAAGGTTTTTTATTTTAGCTCGCTGAGTATCAATTAAACTATTGATCTGCTCTTGTAGCAAGTTACCCAATTCTTCAATTAACATTGTTTCCATTTTTTTTTTATTATTATTATTCAAGGGATTCACGGGTCTTTTAGTAATATTACTTTGTAAAATATGCTAAACATTCTTGATTGGGTTCATATGACGTGACTGACCCGGCCACGGGAGAACTGTAAGCCCTTTTCGAAATTTCCAATCAATAGTTTTTTGAGTTGTATGACACGGGGAACCATCTTCCATGAAAACGTAATCTTGACGATTAAAATTGCTGCCTCGGAAGATCGAAAAAAACCCCTCTCTTTTAGAAATTCAATACATTTTTCCGCATTAATTTTACCTTCACAGAACCCAAAACTACTTCTTTCACCATATCAAATAGCTCCCCACACCATTACATTTATACTGCTGTGTTTTAGAGTTTGCTTCAAAAATCGGTCTTCCTTAACTGCATTAAAGAACGAGACCATACCTATTTTCGTCTGCTATCGCTAAATTGACAGTATCGCAATTCGTCTGAAAAAATAACATGCCTCCAAAAAATTTTATCTTTGAAAATGATTTCTTTTGACCAATCAAATCCCCGCTTTAAAAAAAAAAAAAAAAAACTTTTTAAACAGAGGTTTCTTTTTTGCTACTCTTTTACAAAGGCCAACACTATGCAGATACCTCTGTCCAGTTGGACGAGAGAAATTCAAAGATATAGCCACATCATCCACAGATTTTCTGGGATTCCTTATGACTTCTCGAACTGATGTTCTCTTTTGACAGGCAAATGGTTCAGGTCTTCCTGATCTTGGTGAAACACTTGTCTTTTCATCTCTTTTTAACTGCATGATTACGCAACCAATAATGGACTAACGATATTGCGTTGAGATTTATCACCTTCAAATTGGCCAACAATGCGCCCTCGAGTAAAATCGTTTAATTCCAGTGATCCACTTTTCCGCGGCATTTAAAAACAGTGTTAATAGACTTCGTTTACTTTCTGTAAACACCTATAGATTCTTCACTACTACCCGTTTTAATATTTTTAAAAATTCGTTACATTTTTACGCTGTCTATTCACTTTTGACACAGTAGTGTATATATATATATATATATATATTATTTACATATTAATCAAAGTATATTTGTACTAAAAAAGCGCCAAAGGCAGCACTAAAAATTATACAAAAATTATATAGAAACAAAAATTTATAAAAAAATTATATATTATATGTTTCCGAAACCTATCGGGCCTATTTTCATTTTCTTAAAAATTGTCTTTTCTGCTGCTCCCACTCACTGAAGAGGAAGTGGATAGGTGTTTTTCACATGAAGTGTTATTTTGCAAATATTTTTTCGATTTCTTTAATTAGTTGTCTCTGTATTTAATAACATTCTTCATTTTCTTTTTTTTTAACCACGCCCACTTATCGTAAACTCTCACACCTAATTTTTACTTTCTATTTAAAACTATATATATATAAATTTTGTATTTAAAGATTTAGAGAAATTTTAACTGTTTGTCTGCCTTGTGAGACAACAAGTAGTAGATTTAAGCGTAATTAAAAAACAGTTGAAAATAGTTTTAAAAACAGTTTTATTACATATACATACTTTTGTATCTGTATATTCTGTATCTTATATTTTGTATATCAGGGAGTTGAAGGAAACTCCTGCCCTCCTCCCTCAATTCCCCTATTAAGCCTAGTACATATATTCATAAAAAATTTAAAGATGTTATTATATTTAAAAGTTTATTCCAAATTATTCAAACCGATTTTACGCCACTATTTCTTGAAACTAATCATTATGCAGGCCTGAAATGAAAAACATACAAGGGAATTAATTGATAGCTGAACTTCATGCATTTTTTTGGCGCTAATTTCAAAAAGTATAGCGAAAAATTTCTATCACTTCACATTTTCTTTAAAAATTCAATTTTAATTCGACTTTCAACGCATATATAATATTTGCTTACTCTTGGTGGGTCTGGTACGATTTCCCGACACTCAGTTTCCCGACAACTCAGTTTCCCGACGCCACTTTCCCGACAGGTACGTTTTCCCGACAGCTCACTTTCCCGACAGGTACGGTTTCCCGACAACTCACTTTCCCGACAGGTACGTTTTCCCGACAACTCACTTTTCCGACAGCTACGTTTTCCCGGCAACTCACTTTCCCGACAGGTACGTTTTCCCGACAACTCACTTTCCCGACAGGTACGTTTTTCCGACAACTCACTTTCCCGACAACCCACTTTCCCGACAGGTACGTTTTCCCGACAGGTACGTTTTCCCGACAACTCACTTTCCCGACAGCTCACTTTCCCGACAGGTACGTTTTCCCGACAACACACTTTCCCGACAGGTACGGTTTCCCCACCGCTCACTTTCCCAACAGCTGACTTTCTCCAATGACATTTCTCGGTATTTCGCTAGTTAACAGATTTTTCTTAATAAGAAATAAGACTGATTAAAAAAATAATAAAAATAATGCTGAATACGTAATTCTATTTGATTATTATTTAAAATGAATTTTAAATAATGCTTTACTTTTTTATTCAAAATGCAAAAAGTAAATAAAAATAAATAAATAAAAATATTACTCTTCCAATTTCTTGCTTTTTAAAACAAAACTTCCACTCTTTAATGCGGCCGAGCGGTTCTGCGCTCAAAGCTGGTAGATGGGAGGTGCCGGGTTCGATCCCAGGTCGCGCTCATCGACCTAGCCGTTCGGAGTTTTCCATGGTTTCCTCCGAAACTCGCGTAAATACGGGCTAGGACCCCTTAGAAAGACCCCCATGGAGGGCATTCCCCCTATAGGCCTAGGACACGTACGGAGTCAATCCGCCTTAAACCCAACAACCAACAACCAACCATCCACTCTTTAATATATGTCTGACATATGAAAATGAGTTTTTCTAAAGAAAAAAAGAAACATTAGTTTCCGTATTTGAATCAAAAGTGGGTAATTTTGTAACATATTTCTGAATGCATCAAATTAAGAGATTTTCGTAGTCAAATATGAAAATTTGAAAGGTGTTTTATTTTTATTTAATTATTTATTTGTTCAGAAAAATGGTGCTAAATGTGTGATTTATTATTTCCACGTTTTTATTAACTTCCATTCTTGTTTGTTTGTTTTTCCGGTACAAATCTTGCAATCTATTACCATGTTTTTATTAACTTCGATTCTTGTTTGTTTGTTTGTGTGTTTGTCAGGGACAAATCTTGCAATCGACTTTTAACTAACTTCCCGACTAGCTAGATATTTGAAATTTTCTGGACAGCTCACAACACGGTGACAATACATTTTTCTAATAACTTTAGTCAACTGCTTCAGGTTCCGCTGCCTACGGCAGCGTTTATATGATTCGGCAGGAAATTTATTTAACTAACTTCTCGACTAGCTAGATATTTGAAACTTTCAGAATAGTTCAGAATAAGGTTAAAATGCATATTTTAATACCTTTAGCCAACTGTTTCGGGTTCCCGCTGCCTTCGGCAGCGTTATCAGTAAAAAGATTGCAATCGATTTTTTCCTAACTTTCCGACTAGCTAGACATTTGAAACTTTCAGGACAGCTCACAACACGGTGACAATACATTTTTCTAATAATTTTAGTCAACTGCTTCAGGTTCCGCTGCCTTCGGCAGCGTTTATATGATTCGGCAGAAAATTTATTTAACTAACTTCCCGACTAGCTAGACATTTGAAACTTTCAGAATAGTTCAGAATAAGGTTAAAATACATATTTTTAATACCTTTAGCCAACTTTTCGGGTTTCCGCTGCCTTCGGCAGCGTTATCAGTAAACAGATTACAATCGATTTTTTCCTAACTTTCCGACTAGCTAGACATTTGAAACTTTCAGGATAGCTCAAAACACGGTGACAATACATTTTTTTAATACTTTTAGTCAACTGTTTCAGGTCCCCACTGCCTTCGGCAGCGTTTATATGATTCAACGGGAAATTTATTTAACTAACTTCCCGACTAGCTAGACATTGGAAACTTTCAGAATAGTTCAGAACACGGTGAAAATGCATTTTTTAAATATTTTTAACCAACTAATCCGGGTTCCTGCTGCCTTCGGCAGCGTTACCAGTACAAAGCTTGTAATCGATTTTTCACTAACTTCTCGACTAGCTAGACATTTGAAACTTTCAGGATAGCTCAGAATACAGTGACAATACATTTTTTTTATACTTTTAGTCAACTGTTTCAGGTCCCTACTGCCTTCGGCAGCGTTTATATGATTCGAACGAAAATTTATTTAACAAACTTCCCGACTAGCTTGACATTTGAAACTTTCAGAATAGTTCAGAATACGGTTAAAATGCATTTTTTTAATACCTTTAGCCAAATGTTTCGGGTTCCTGCTGCCTTCGGCAGCGTTATCAGTACAAAGATTGCAATCGATTTTTCCCTAACTTCGCGACTAGATAGACATTTGAAACTTTCAGGATAGCTCAGAATACAGTGACAATACATTTTTTTTTATACTTTTAGTCAACTGTTTCAGATCCCTACTGCCTTCAGCAGCGTTTATATGATTCAACAGAAAATTTATTTAACTAACTTCCTGACTAGCTAGACATTTGAAACTTTCAGAATAGTTCAGAATACGGTGAAAATGCATTTTAAAAATATTTTTAACCAAATGTTTCGGGTTCCTGCTGCCTTCGGCAGCGTTACCAGTACAAAGCTTGCAATCGATTTTTCACTAACTTCCCGACTAGCTAGACATTTGAAACTTTTATAATAGCTCAAAACACGAGAGCAATGATTTTTTTTTAAAAATTTATCCAATTGCTCCGGGTTTCCGCTGCCTTCGGTAGCGTTTATATGATTGAACAGAAAATTTAAAAACATGGTATATAAAAAGATCTTTTTATCTTGTAATTATTTTTAACTAACTTTCCTACTACCTAGATATTTGGAACTTTCACAGTAGCTCAAAACCCGGAGACAACGGAGTCGAAGTCAGATTTTCAAATTTTTGAATAGTTTTCTTTTATTTAATTATAATATGAAAATAATAAGCTCTTAATAGCAATAAAATAGCCACTAAAATATTAGCTATAATGTAATTGCTGCCAAAAATAAATAAATAAATAAATAAATAAAAATAAAAATACGAGTTCATTTTCTTTCGATATAAAAAAAAAATACATTTAATTCAACGTGAACGTTAAATGAATATAACGTTAAATGAATATATATTCCAAAGTTAAATTATGCATCTGACAAAAATTGACGTCATTATCACTTTAAAAATTTTATACACAATGGTAAGTGCTAATGTCGCTTTTGTCATGATGCTATACGTTGTTCTAAAAAAAGTAATATTTTATTTTTAAAACCAACTTTTTTTTTTTTCTTCATTATAAAGTTATAATTTAAAGTATTTTTACGGCGGGGTGCGTCCTCTATGTAGAAGTTTTAATTAATAAAAAATTTAGTTAGTAAAGATTAAAATATTATTACGCACCCCGCCGTAAAAATACTTTAAATTATAACTTTATAATGCAGCTAAAAAACTAAAACAGATAACACAGAATGTTGAAAGAGATTAGGATTTATTAGAAAGATACATGCAGTGTTATTTGCAGATCTTCATTAAGCTAGGCATTGAGTACCCGGGATTCATTAGCGGCGGCGAAATTTGAAATCAATCCTTCTTCTGGCTGCTTAAGAAAGATAAGAGTTTTTGCTGGGCGGGGTGACTTTTACAATAGTATTGTTTTTTTATGAGATTTATTTATTTATTTTAAGGACGATGAGATTATTGCTTTAAGAAAAAATAGATTAAAAGAAAGCGGTTTTGCTATTGGTAACAAGTTACAAAATATATATATTAAAATTAAGTTGCGCTCTGGTACTCACACTACCGATCGCAGAGCTACAAAACTTGGCATGTGGGTACCTGGGACCCAGCAGGTGTGCATCTTATCGAGATTTTTTCGAATTTCAAATAAGAATTTTTATTTATTTATTTATTTATTTATTTATTTATTCGATTTTAAATGTTGGCTTCTATGTTTAATTTTTCATAAATTTATTTTTCCATTGTAATCGTCTGCGAATCTTAGCAACGGCTATTATGCTATTTATTTTTTATTTAACACATTCATTTGAAGGCGAAATCTTTTTATTATTTATTTATTTTTTTATTATTGTTATATTTATTGACAATAAAACGGTAATGCAGTAGAAAAAATTCTGATGTAGCCACCACATGACTTCCTTATAATAGGAATATACATATTTTTATGAAAACATTCACAGTTTTGTGTGAGGTAACTGATTCATAAATAAACAGGCAGGTGGCAGGTTCCAGTCCACGAACATTCTTTAAAATAAAAACAAAACAAGAAAAGAAACTGCTACTCCATTCAAAAAAGGCACGATAATACGATTACATATACCACCGAGACAAATATAGTAGTTTTTTCAGGAATAGTACTCCACGGCTTGTTACAGAATCTCTCACTAGCAAATGCGCAACTTGGAGTTCAACGAAAATCGTTCGAGTATAGACGGCCCAGTTTTGTTCTCTGGCAAAAATTAGTATCAAGAAAAGATAAACTTTACCAAAAAAAAAAAATAATAATAATAATAATAACTCAGTTAAAATAGAGAAAGGGTTTCTGGCTATCCTAAAACAAATCTGCCGCAAAATTTTATGGCTAATCTCGCCATATTGCAAATTAGTATCCAGCGTAGATGTTTGGTCTTGGCATAGAATTTGGCGAGTTGGCGAAGAAATTTGACGAAAACTTGTAGTTTAGGTTTGCCAAAGTTTGGAAGCTCTAACTGCAATAATAAGAGAGTTCTGGAATATTTTGGAAAAATCAATTGGTTTATTGCACAGAACTAAATTCTTCGAAAGTTCTATAAATGAGTCACAAAACTATTAAAAATAAAAAGCATTCGTCGACTAGAACCTGCTTATGTCTTTATAAATTACTTTTTACACGCATACGTGTCAACAACTTTCATAATAATATCATTACGGGCATTACTGGCTCTATCATTAGCTTATTTTGAAATCTCTATGTTGGTAGGTCATATATAATGGCCAAAACCTTTGTATATTTTCCATTATGAATATAATTTTCGTAAATATCTCCAAAACGGATGATCACAGAAAGACCAAAAAGAGAGGTGCACAACTAGATGCTATAGCAAACCTATATACCAATTTTCAACGTTCTACGTCCAACCGTTTTTGACTTATGTGAGATACAAACACACTCACACACACGCATACTACAGACTAAAGATTCTTAATATACTAATATATGTTACATTGCAGTAGAATTCATAGTTGAAAAGAGTAAAATAATAAAATAAAATAATGAAAAAGTGAGTTTCCGGCAAATGAGTTGTCAGGAAAGTAAGCTGTCAGGAAGCAGCAGTCGGGAGAGAAAACTGTCTGGAAAACGAATCTGTCGGGAAAGTGAGCTGTCGGGAAAGTGAGTTGTCGGGAAAGTGAGCTGTCGGGAAACTGAGTTGTCGGGAAAGTGAGCTGTCGGGAAAACGTACCTGTCGGGAACGTGAGTTGTCGGGAAACTGTACCTGTCGGGAAAGTGAGTTGTCGGGAAACCGTACCTGTCGGGAAAGTGAGCTGTCGGGAAAACGTACCTGTCGGGAAAGTGAGTTGTCGGGAAACTGTACCTGTCGGGAAAGTGAGTTGTCGGGAAACCGTACCTGTCGGGAAAGTGAGCTGTCGGGAAAACGTACCTGTCGGGAAAGTGAGTTGTCGGGAAACTGTACCTGTCGGGAAAGTGAGTTGTCGGGAAACCGTACCTGTCGGGAAAGTGAGCTGTCGGGAAACCGTACCTGTCGGGAAAGTGGCGTCGGGAAACTGACTTGTCGGGAAACTGAGTGTCGGGAAATCGACCTGATCCCCTCTTGGTCAATTGTCTATTTTATGTAAGTTACCTTAATAATAATAATAATAATAATAATAATAAAATAGTATGTTGGGGATTTTCTTTTAGAATAATAACCATAATTTGATGTAAGAAATACCAAAAGAAACTTTTCGTTTTTCTGTCGACCAGAGGCGGCTCGTGCGATCTAGCAATAGTGGTTTTCATCCATTTAAACCTATAAAAAATAAATGGAGTGCTGAAAAATGAATTTGCTACACCAAGAATCGATCATTTTACATAGATTTAAATGGATGAAAACCACTATTGCCAGATAGTACATGCAATATTGTTCAAGAAAAAAAATAAAATATCGATACCAATTTTATAAAAAATTTTGACGTGATGGAAAAATTGGAGGTCATTTTGGAAATAACATAAAAATCGGCGAAAACTTCTCTTGTATTTTTCAAAAACTTCAATTACGCAGGCCTGTGTTATTAGTCAAAATTTTTAAGTGGCAACTCCATATGATCTGCAAAATACCCAATTTGAATTTTCTACAATAATTTGTTTTTACGTTGTACTGACAACATACATATACACATATAAATAAACTGCTAAAAACTTGATTTTCTTATTTAGGGGACCTCAAAACGCGTAATTGTAGCAAAAATGCAGTGTTGAAATTTGGACTCCAAACTAGTACTTCTTTTATCATAAAATATATGATAAAATAATTGTCTTTCTGCAGCAGATTTTGTAAACTGTATTATTAAATAAAGCACTTCAATTAATTATATTCAATACGTAAGAATTTGAATATTGTCTATACATCATATACGCACCACACTGTATATTTAAATTTGCACATTATGAAAAACACATAATTTTAAATGCAATTTCAGCAATTTCAAAGTACAGTACATATAAGAATTGTTTAATGCAGTTTAAAGGCGTTTTTAAAATGTACTCACTAAGAACACGTATGCGTAATATACAGGGTGGCTATAATTAAACTTCCCCTATAAACAGCATCCTACAGCGCAAACGGGTGAACGGAATGCAACGAAATTTGGTATATAGACTATACACGAGATGCGCTCACGGAATTTCGAAAAAAAAAAAAAAAAAAAAGTTCCAAAATGCCCACCAGAGGGCACCTTTTCCGGAAAACATTAAATTTAACACAATAAAGGACCAAAATGGAATACAAAAACAATATTAACATTTATTGACTAGCTTCTGATAACCTTGTCATCGAACCACATTAAGTAATACCTGTTTTGCATATAGCTTCCTCTTCTTCGCAAGTACCCAAATCTCGACATTTTTTTCCCCTAGAGCTGACAGCTTTTTCCGCTTTTACATTTTATTACTTATAATTCTTGTTCTAGATTGTTAATATTGTTTCTGTATTCCGTTTTAGTCATTTATTGTGTTAAATTTAATGTTTTTTCGAAAAAGGTGCCCTCTGGTGGACATTTTGGAACTAAAATGTTTTTTTTTTTTTTTTCGAAATTCCGTGAGCGCATCTCGTGTATAGTCTATATACCAAATTTCGTTGCATTCCGTTCACCCGTTTGCGCTGTAGGATGCTGTTTATAGGGGAAGTTTAATTATAGCCACCCTGTATTTCAATTTTCTTGGATGCCCCTCTACAGCGTACACGAACCATTTAACTTGATCTCAACGAAAAACTTTGTGTTGCATCTGTATGTGATACAGATTTGAAACACCGAATTTCGACTTTCTGGCATTAACTTTTCTTGAGATATGCTGATAACAGACACACACAGAGACAGATCACATTAAAATATTGATACTGAATTCGGGGTACTTTAAAACGTAAATATAGCAAAAACTCAATTTAAAAAATTCGACTCATTAACCATTCTTTCTCTACCATTATATGGGTCGAAGAAAGTACTAAATACGGTTTCATTAATTTTGCTTTAAAATTTCTATAAATAGTTAATTTTTCTTATTTTCGTTGTTAAAATACGTAGTATTCTAAACATTATCTAAACCGGTTCTCTAAAAGTTTTTATATAAAATTTTCAATAAATTAATCGTTACTTAAGAAAACTAATCTTAAAGAACGTGATAGGAAGAGATTAACATTGATTAAAGCCAAAAGATGAATCTCGTGTTAAAGTTATTATCGACTTCCGTGAGATATTTTTTCTTTATAATCTTTAAATAGAGGAGAAGCTTAGCTAGTTTTCTTAATCTCTAGGGAAATGATCAATAAATATACAAGAAAATCTTTTAAAAAAAATAGATGCAAGTTTATATTAGTTGAATGCTCTGATATAATTTGTAGAGAACAACAAAGCAAGAATATGGGAACAACATTAACACACTCCTACATTTATAAGAATTTATTAAGTTTTTCACTTTATTATTCTAGAATTAGATTTATAGTCAAATGATGTATTTCAGTGAGTTATTTAATAGGTACCAACACCCTTTTTAAGGTAAAGACGCTTTTAGGGATGTTTCACTACAATAGTGTGGATTAGACTTTATTTTAGAATATTAATCCTCAAATCTCTATAGAAATAGTCAAATATGTTCGTTAACCCTCATCTCATCATTGACAGAAAAATCATGTACAACTGGCGTACTTTAACTAGCTTAGATTGAAAGTTTATTTTATTTTTTATTTATTTTATTTGTTTTCTTTCTTTCTTTCCTTTTCTAATATTATTTGTATCGTTTGATGATACACTAATGTAATAATTTAGTTTAACATATAGATTCCATATTTTAATTCTCATATCAATAATGTCCGTGAAACAAACAAACAATAACAACAACAACAAAGTAACAAGCTTGAAAGTATTAAAATTTATTTTAATTAATCGAAAATTTAATAACAAAATACACTATTATCTATTATAATTAAAGGCTGATGAATGGAACTTGTAGATTTTATATCTGGTGGAAAATTATAAAACCACCCTCAGTACATTTTGATATACTAGCTACGTCCGCTTCGCTGGTCACTATATTTAAATGATTTATCAAAAGAATTGAATCACTGTTTTTTTTTTTTTTTTTTTTTTTTATATCACATTAAAAAAAAAAGAAAACCACCTACATTGAAATTGCCCTAAACCTTGCTTCGTGTATCTACTGCCTACGGCAGGTTTTTTCCTCCCGCACTTCATCGGGTCCAGGTTACCACTGCCTGTAAAAAGGTCTATTCCGGGTACTTCAGTTTTGGTATTTTTCGGCGAAAGGTAGTTTTGTTATTATATAGGAACTACGACTTCAATGATTACTATAGCTTAACATCTATTAAATAATTAAATATTTTAGTTTCATTATTCAGTAGCAAAATTTCATTATTCGCGGGAAAATATATTTTGTTTTTCATCGAAAACAATGAACTGGAAAACTTTTTTGGCAACAATTAAATTTAAAACTGATATTTAAATAGCCATTTTTCAAGCTATTATAAGGATATTATTTTCATATTTTAATTAATTAAAATAAATAAATTAATTAATTAAAATTCTATCAAATATAAAAAGAATCTCGAATGTTCTTCTCGAATGCTTTTTAAAATATTTTGATTAGTTAAAATATTTCATCTCTTGCAAAAGTGAAACATCTATATTTTTCTTTAAAATTTACTTATTGATGACACGTTGATTTTTTTTTTTTTTTTTATAGCCATATCTCTTCAAGAATAAATATTTATTTTATGATTTTTAGGGCTCCAGTGTTTTTTTTTTTTTTTCTCACTTAAATTTTATTTTGTGCGTTTTAGTAACTAAAAGAAAGTTAAAAAAAAAAAATACTAATCAGAATTCCTTAGGATACATGTAGACAATGAAATGTTTTCTTTTGCAATTGACATCTTATCTATTAATTATCTGCAAAAGAAGTAACACATCCGCCACATTTCCTCAAAAATAATAAAAAAAATATTTTTAACCCCTTCCCGGCTTATTCCGAGCTCAGTTCGGGCAGGCGAACAAACAAGGGTACAAGAGTTTCCGTCTGAAGACGAAACACTAACACCAGTATTCTTTATCAATAATTTCTATCATATTTGTGCAATAATTTATTGTGATAAAAATTATTGATAAAGAATACTGGTGTCAATGCTCCTTTTTGAAACGGAAAATCTTGCCACCCTGCGAATAAATTGAGTCGACAAGGGGTTAAAAGTAGTAGAACAATATAAGATTATTTCGAAAAAAAAAAAAATATTTTAAGCTTTTATATTCAAGATTAAATCCAAGAAATATACTTCTTTAAAAATAACCCGCTTTAGGAAATAGAAATTTTATGTGATCGTAAACTGTACTCATCGTATTACGCACATTAACTACTGTGACCAATGCATAAATTTTTAACAGAAATTTTTATCATATACAGTAACCGCCGTTTAATAAAATCACTGGTTAATAAAATCAGCCGCTTAATCTGATCAAATCGCCAGGACCGGAATCAAATCAATACAAACTACGTTTAAAGCAGCCGCTTAATAAAATCAGAATCGCCGGTTAATAAACTCAAAAATATCTTCTCAGCAGCCAAAAAATATCATTTATGCACACTAAATTTTTTTTTTATTTACATTGTGATTTTTTTTTTTTTTTTTTTAAATAGAAAAAGAAATCAAAGCGCAACAAACACTCCGTTATCGCTCATTGTTCAAGATTTTTTACTTGCAGCACAGTTACCAATTAAACACGCCCCGCAACTTATCTCCGCAACAATTTCAAGGAACGTATTTTTCAAAGCACAGTAATAAAATACAAATTTGATTTGAAATGATTTTTTTTATTATTATTATAAGGCAATTACTAGTTCTTATTTTGAAATTACTATAATTCATGAGGTTTAATCGGAAAGATTTTAAATTTATAAAAACAGCGTGAACTTTTGGTAAAGTAATGATGATTTTCCTCTAACGAAAGTGCGCGGGAACTTACAATGTGTTTAATTTACTTATATCGAAGAAACAATTAGTTAATTATCTACCAAAAATTAAGTAATATTGTTTACTAATTATATTATCCGTTACTTTTGAAGTTTCTTTCGAAATTCAGGAAAGTAATACCTTTTCCTTAAGGGCAGGAACGTTCGCCGGATAAAAAAATCAGCCGCTTAATAAAATCACTTTGGCTCAGAACGAATATGATTTTAATATGCGGCGGGAACTGTATATGAATTTCATTAAAAATTATCTGCATCCACTCATAAATAATTCAATATAATACTTGAGATACTTAAAAGTAAATCAATTAAAATTTAATGTGTTATAATTAAGTTATCAATAATTAATTTATTATAAATGAAAGTAATAATAATTTTACACCTCCATTTCACTGAATAGATTAAAAGCTTTATATGAAATTTGATCTGGAATGGTGAAAAAAAAAAACTATTTACCCTATATTTATATTATCATAAATGAAAACGATTCCTCCCTAATCAATAAAATAAATGGTTAAAAGAGAAATAATAGATAGCAAAAATATGATGACATTTTTATTAATGTAACTATCAAATAACGCAGACATATTCCATGACATATTTTCATTATTCTTACTGTTTTTCATCAGTTTCTTTTGTGACCTTCTGCTCTTCTTTACAAGCATGTAATATTCATCCGTTGACCTACATTTAATTACATAAACGCCTTCACTAATTGCATTTCGCAGCGTGGGGGATACTTTTAGGTCAAGTAAAAATTGCATGAAGTGTTTTTCTGTTTTTTAAAAGTAACACTAGCATAAAAAAGATTTTTTTTCTTTTTCTTTTGTAACATATTGAGATATTTAGAAATATGATACTTCAAGTAAGTCAATGAGAAAAAAAAAAATCATTTAATATTTACGAAGGCTTTATTTCAAAACATCATGCAGAATGAATAATTATATATTTGTTTATTATTATTCTTTCTTAATCTTTGTTTTTTTTTTTAATACTTGAATGTAAATTCTTATTTCTAAAAATAGTTTTATTATAACACTGCTCTGCAAAAAAAAAAAAAAAAAAAAAAAAAATCGAGATCTGATACCATTCTTGCTGATTCTTAAATAAAATGACCTCCTGAATCCGAATATGAGTTACATTTTGCCCAGTCACCCACCGTTTTCTAAATACACCACCCCGTCCCTCAATTTCTTTCCCTGTTCGATAATTTTGTGACCATGAATTTGATTTGAAGAATGAAAAATAATTAATTTAACACCTAAAAACAAAATAATATAAAGCTTAAAAAATAACATTAATAACATATTAAAAAATATATAAGATATATAATGTATAATTTCAGTGGCAAATCTCCCCCTAAAATTTATCCCTCTTCGCAAATGTCCATGTTTTAGAATTTTCCAATTCTGTAGCCCCTCAGAAGATAATTAACGATTAAAATAATCGTTTCCCCTCCTAAAAATCAAATTTATAGCCATAAAGTCAACGAAAAATGATAAAAATAGGGGGCCATTCCTAAAAAAAGGTGGGTGATAGGGCAAAATGGGTGTCATATTCGGATTCAGGAGGTCATTTTACATAAGAATATGCTGAAATGGTGTCACAGGCAATTTTCATGCCGAGCAGTGTAATTTTTAAATCTTTTGCATTAAAAATAGGTTGATAATTAATTTACATAATTTACTCTTTAAATTAATTTAATTAATTGCAAAATAAAGCAATAAAAAGCTAAAAACTTGTAATTGAAACTTTTTTCATGTTTTCCTGGAAGGAGCTTTCGCTTAAATACGGACTAGGACCCGTTAGAAAGACTACCACGGAGGGCACACCATCTCAGGCCTATGATCCTCTTGTAGACAGTCGGCCTTAATCCCAAAACAAACAACTTGGAATGAACGTTTTTAAAATTTATTTAATTTGGAGATCGACAATATTTTTATCATCGCGGTATATTCAACATACTTCGTGAGACAAAGGAGGAAGGAGAGGAGTTATGGAATTTTCAAACAAATATTGGTATTTTATAGAATTTTCGACAAATTTTGAACTATACTTCATTTTTTAAATATTTTCTCTCACTGAAAGTCTCAACAAACAAATATAAAAACAGAAGTATCGGCGTAGTACATAATAACGGTGTGTGCTAGTAACATATATCCTAGTGATAGTTTCTCTAAAGTAGTGTTCTAGTTTAATTAGTTTCTAGATCTAATTTTCACTCTACTCATATTTAATCTGCACAACCTCCACTTCGATTTCTTTTTTCTTTCTTCTGAAAACTACCTTGTGTAACATCAATCTCTTCTCTGAGTACTCTTTCATCATACTGTTGCGTATAAACATATGCAACTAAACATGAAAGCGTAATCAAAGAATTGTGCATTACCGAAAAATTGCATATTATACGTATAAAATAAACATGACATAAAAATTCACATTTTCTTACAGAAATCTTATAGTAGAAAAGGAGCTATCTCACATACATGGAAATTGTGAAAAGAAATTGTAAGAAATATAAAAGAAACATTTTCTAAAAACGTGTGTAGCAAAAACAGTTTTATATAATGAGAAAAAAAGAACTATCAGTTAGAAATGAGTTTTTTCAAAAGGAAAATTGCAGTTTCATTAATGATATTCATTCTTAAACAGCTATTTAATACTTCGAAAATAACATTTTCCTTTCGTAATGTTCATAGAGAAAGTTGATTCACATAAGCATTCAGATTGAAAAAGAGAATAAGCTATTAGATCTGCGTTTTTAAGAGAGAAAACTTGTATTTTATTCACACTTTTTCAGAACTGCATTAGACAAAAGAGAATATAACATTTTTATTTAATTTCAAGTATTATTTTGAATATTTTTTACTTTTATTTATTTATTTATTTATTTTTGTAAGGGAAGGAGGATAGTAAATTATATATTGGTCATATAGATTAAAAACATCATAGGGTGATAGGGAGTTGTTGGGCCTTATGTTGTTTGAGTCTATCCACCAAGCTCAATTATCTACTCTCGAAAATTAAGCTTTGGTTGAATGACCTACACGGGTTTCTTTCTAAGATTTCCAGCTTGTATTATTCGAATTTCAGTATAAACCACGGAACATTCAGAAAGGCTAGGACGACGATCGTGACCTGGTTTTGGATTCTGCACCTTCCGTCTACAACATTTGACAGTAGAACTTCACGGCCACTGGTAAAGGCCTCTCAGGCGCTCGGTTTCTGACTCTTTATATAAACAGTTCTAACAAATTATAAAAATTACACATATTTTTAAATTAGCTGATTATTTTAGTTTAAAAATGTAGTCAGATAAAAATGTAAAAGATAAGTTTATTTAAGAGTGTCTTATTCTTTTTGAAGCGAAAATAACAGAAAACTTAACTATAGTAATTTTATTAACCTTTAATTTATTTTAGTTATTCTTTTTGAATTTTAATATAACAACTAAACTGTTTTGTGATTTATAATTTAGTGTAGCTATAGAGTAGATAAATATAATATTGGATTTGCTACAGAGTAATTAACAGTATCAGCGGGTTAGTAAAACAACAAAGTTTTCTTGGATATTATTTTTCATTACCTAAATTTATAAAAATCTACATTAACAAACTAAAATTATTATAGTTCTATATAATAGTAAAAAAAATGTTCAGTTTGCTTTTTTTATTTTTGGGGTAAAATTTATTTGCCTGAAACTTTGAATTCGCAAGGTAAAACTTTTCAATGTAAAGTTTTAAAATTTGTTCAGTTTTACAGTTTAAGTACAATCGTAATGATTTTTAAGTTTTTTTTTTATTTTTATTTTTTTATTTTTATTGTTGAATTTTAAGTCTTAAAAATGTTTATATTATTATATTTTTAAACATAAATTTAAAAATATATCTTCTGAAACAGTAAATATTTTTTTTGTTAAATATTTAATAATTTTTTAAAGTTATCTATTTTGCATGTTTCCATTTTAATCTTCCAATTAAATTTTGAACTTTTCATTGACTTCTGATTTTTTACCGATTTTCTAAGCATATTTTAATTAAAGTAGGTGAGCTAAAGGTGGTCATAATTAAGCTTTGAGAGTTTTTTATAATTTTCTGGTTGGGTGTATGTGGCTGTATTTTTTTTTTTTTTTTTTTTTTTTTTTTTTTTTCGTAAAATGATACACTTATCTCTTACACATATCAAGTATAATTTTCTTTCTAAAATGTAATTTAGATATTTTTATAATAAAATCCCAAAATTGTAACTGTGTTCCAAAGGTGACCCATATATTGAAAGCACTTTTAAAATGTGCTTAAGACTTTTTTTTTTTTTCGTTATTTTTCGGATTTTTCTTCTTATTCATCTTACCTTTTGATACAAAAGACGTTCAACCACTTTTTGCGCAAACTATTTCAGGACTTCTATTCTGGGATTCATTGACTTGTTTCGGGAGATCTCTGGTATTCTCAATAGTGTGGAAATTGTTGGAGAATAAATGACAATAAGTTTTTTTCCGCTATTTAAGCAGAAATTTTGAAAGTTACGCTTATTACATTAATTTGCGTATTTATTTTCTAAGTTACCCACGTGTCCTAAGGTTGCCAGAGATCTGTGCTACCTTGCGACCATGTATATGCGGTCGCCATGTGCACGCAATAAACTTTTAATATGATAAATGTATTAGAAATGAAGTTGATGTGGTTAAAGAGAAAGAAAATTTTTTTCAGAAAATACATCACAGCCCAAATTTCTAAGAACTTAAACACATGTAAATTAAAATATTTTCTTACCTGGAAATTAGAACGATTCCTCCTCTAAAGTGAAACCACTGCATACAATGGCAGTCGATCAAGAAATTTTCACCAACGATAAAACTTAATTTCTTTCCTTTGAGTTATGTTAAAATCATGATAAATTAATTTAACACTTAGAACATGAACATAGATCGTATGTGAAGGCAAACCTAATAATAATAATTATAAATTTGTTAAAAAGGAGTAATTATATAGCTATAAATAAATAAGGTGCCTCCCAATGCAAATTGAAAACAATAAAAAAAGATGCTTTATATTTACATTTATATTTAATTATTTATTTATTTATTTTAGGACGGAGGGCTATTAGTTTCAATCTGAAGTTTTTGTAGACCAGTTTTGTGTATCACCAAAATAAATTAGAAATATCAGTCCTATCGTTACGAATTCAATACCAAATGAAACAGGTGATTTTTTTTAAATCCAGGGATGCAAAAAATTTTTCGACACGACAATTCGATTTTTTTTTAAATTAACTAAAGTATGAAATTTAGGTGGAAACACTTCATTTTAATTCATTCCAGTTTTATGGTCAAAAAATGAGGTAAAAATAAATTAAAATTAAAAATTAAAAATAAAAATTTTACAGATTGAAATTAATAGTCCCCCGTACTAAACTAAATTCCGTCTTTGACAGATTTTTTTTCCTTTGTTTATATTACTTATTTATTTATTTTTTTATAGTTGAACCGCTGTTATTCAGTCTTTCATTTTGAAGTTTCGTGAAACTTTTTGAAATAAGAAAGACGTAGAAAAGGTTATGTGATGCAAATCGTTTTACTTTGAAAGTTACACTTTATGTCTATATATTTTTTAAAACATTATGTACTAATATATTTTATTCATGGGTTGTTTTTCAATGTTTTAGTTATCATTCAAAATGTACAAAACTTCTTAATTCTACTTTCTACAAAACGCTAACTCTTTTTTTTTTTTTTTCTCTCTTTTTACTTTTTTCACTTCAGTAAGCATTATTCAGGGCATAACTAATAGTTGTCGTTATGTCTCGTACTACTTATTTAACAACGAAAATCGAAAGAGAAAACTATATTTTACGCTCAAATTGTTGTTTCAGACAATGATCAAGATAGAAGAATATTCCAACCAAGTTATTATCGGTTATTCTATCCAAGTATTACCAATCCTTAATTCCATCTACCCGATAAAATTCTCTTAAAAACACGCATAATTCTATATAATTTATCTAGAGTTAAAATCACGTAAAGTAAGATGAGGAATTCACTTCACCTCACGGGGAATCTGTCAAGTGTTTTTGAACTCAAAAAGTCACACGCATCTATAATTACTATAATGAGAGTAAATTTATAAGTTATTGAGTTTATTTAGAAATAGGGAATAAGGTTTGATAAATCGCAAGATGTTTATGTCCGGAAATACAAAAATATATTCGTTATCTAGGTTATATTTTACCTAGATCAAGAATTAAATTTAAAATTTTACTCGTTATTGAAAATAAATTAATCAATAAATAAACCACCGCACTTTAAAATTTGGAGAGAGAGAGAGAGAGAGAGAAAGAGAGAAAACGTGAGAAAGTTAAAAATCCATAAGAAATAGTAAGTGAGAAAAAAAAGCACAATCCCAAGTGCGTGGAAATAAATAAATAAATGAATAAAATAATAAAATAAAATACAATAATATACATTTAATATACACATAATAAAGTCATATACATTTTTAATTCTTATAATAAAAGTTAATTTATGATTTACTAGATTTATTCAGAAACTGCACTGTTAAAAATTTCAACAGAAAACTCTGTGTAATCTATTATCTTAAGTCTTACGTAAAATTACAGTGAAAAGTAAGCGGAGATGTTAAAAAACTTATTTTATACATTCATTTCAATAACTAATATTCATTTAATTAATTATTGCTGAGACTATATTTTGGACTTAGAATGCTTTTTCTAAAGTAGAAACAGTCATTTTTTATTTTAATTAAAAATTTAAATAATAAAATTACGTAAAAATACAGAATAAAGATTGAGAATCACGGTTATTCACTTTTAACTAAGAATGGCTGTAAATTTACAGAGACTCTGGATAAATATTTACATTAAATTTACAGAAATTTTTAACAGTGTGGTTAATTTCAGTATATCATCTAATACTTCTGTTTCTGAAACAAATAAATATATATTGTCAATTTTACTTTTTTATAATTTAATGAATTGCAGTCAAAATTTGACTGATTATTAAACATGTATATATATCTCAGATGCTACACATAGGCCACTGCGAAACTTATACGAATTTATGTCAGTTCAATGAATTTTTGCCATTTTGTGTAAATTTAAATAAAAGTTAACCTGAAAGTAAATCTGATATGTTAAAGTAGATCTGAAGTGTTGCAGGTAGAATCCCATAATGTAAAATGAGGAATTCCTTTTTCATATTTTGTGAAATCTGTCAAGATTTTTGAATAATTTATCCATAATTTCTATAATGAGAGTAAATTTATCAACGAATTTCAAAAGATTAGCTAATGTTTTCATTAAAAAAAAAATCAAGTTTAATTTTTTGTTTATATAAAAATCTAAAGTGGAAATTTTATTTATTATTGAAAAAAATATGTTTTAGATATTAAACGTATTCTTTTACAAAGTTCAAACAATTTTATATCTTTTCAACTATTTTCTGATTTTGAGTAAATATAACATGTTAAATTTAATATGACATATTACAGATAAGATCACGTAAAATGAAATGTGGAATTTCCTTCACATGTAGTGAAATTTGTCAAAAGGTTTTAAACTTGAAAAGTCATATGCATCCATAATTGCCATAATGAGACTAAATTTATTAGTTAGTGAGTTTATTCAGAAATATTGAATAAGAGTTGATGAACTTCATTATATTAGCTAATGTTCTGAATCGTAAAAAGTTTTAATGGTAAGCTTAATTTTTACTTAAATCAATAATTAAAGTTGAAGTTTCACTGATTATTGAAGATGAATATACTATATTAGATATCAGACTATAAGTTTAAAAATATATTATTCTAATGAAATTTCGTGATTTTAAATAAATCTTATCTGTAAAAATTAAATATAATTTGATGAATTTAAGATAAGGTGAAATAAATCAAGTTTATCTCTAATGAAATTAGCTAAGAGTTTTTGAACTCGAAAAGTTGTATGAAACCATAATTACTAAAGTAATAGTAAATTTATCAGCCAGCGAGCTTATTCAGGAATTAGAATAAAGGTTGGTAAACTTCAGTTGAATAATTAATGTTCCCAATTTTGTATAAAAATAATTACAAGATAAAAAAGAACTTTTTATATACCATGTTTTTAAATTTTCTGCTGAATCATATAAACGCTACCAAAGGCAGCGGGAACCCGGAACAATTGGCTGAAAGTATTAAAAAAATTCATTGTTATCGTGTTTTGAGCTATTATAAAAGTTTCAAATGGCTAGCTAGTTAGCCGAGAAGTTAGTTAAAAATCGATTGCAAGCTTTGTAACGCTGCCGAAGACAGCAGGGACCCACAACAGTTGGTTAAAAGTATTTACAAAATGCATTTTCACTGTATTATGAACTATTCAGAAAGTTTCAAATGTATTGCTTGTCGGGAAGTTAGTTAAATAAATTTTCTGTTGAATGATATAAACGCTGCCGAAAGCAATAGGTAACTGAAACAATTGACTAAAAGTACTAAAAAAACGTATTTTCACCAATTGTGAGCTTTCCTGAAAGTTTCAAATGTCTAGCTAGTCGGGAAGTTAGTTAAAAATCGATTGCAGACTTTGTACTAATAACGCTGCCGCATTCAGAAGGAACCCGAAACAGTTGGCTAAAAGTATCAGAAAAATGCATTTTCACTGTGTTCTGAAGTATTCTGAAAGTTTCAAATGTCTAGCTAGTCGAGAAGTTAGTAAAATAAATTTTCTGCCGAATCACATAAACACTGCCGAAGGTAGTAGGGACCTGAAACAGCGGACTAAAAGTGGTAAAAAAATGTATTATCGCCGTGTTCTGAGCTAACCTGAAAGTTTGAAATGTCTAAGTAGTTGGGAAGTTAGTTAAAAGTCGATTGCAAGATTTGTACTGGACAAACAAACAAACAAGAATCGAAGTTAATAAAAACATGGTAAAAATATTCATTGTCAAACTTTATTTTTACTTTCATTATGAATTAAAATTTCATTGATTACACTTATAAACTTGATTTTTAGGGGGGGAGAAGTATTATTTTAACTGTTAAATATCTTCTGAGGGGCTACAGAGTTGGAGAATTCTAAAACATGAACATTTTCGGCAAGGGGAAAATTTAGGGGTGGGGGGATTTGCCACTGAAACTGTGTATTACATTTCTTGCATTTTTTTAATCTATTATTAATGTTATTTATTAAACGTTAAATATTTTTGTTTTTTAGTGTTAAATTAATTCTTTTTCATTCTCCGAATCAAAATAATGGCCATAAATTACCAAACAGTGATAAAAATTGGGAGAGAGGGTGGTGTCCCGAGAAAACGGTGGGTGACTGGACAAAATGGGAGTCATATTCGGCTTCAGGAGGTCATTTTGCATAAGAATCAGCAAGAATGGTTTCAGGGCTTGATTTTTTTTTTTTTTTTTTTTTTTTTTTCAGCGCAGTGTTGTTGAACATTAGTAAGTTTACATAATAGACGCGCTATCAAAAGAAAAAGTTTAAATAATTTTTTAATTTCAATATATAATTTCTGATTTAATGATTTATATAAGGAAATAATAAGTTACATAATTTCTGATTTTAAATGAATCTGATATGTTAAATTCAAATGTGTCTGCGTTTTTTTCTCTTAACATGTACCATATTTATACAATGATAAAGTAAATTAAATTTATTTTATAACGTATAGTACAGATGTTGCAAACTTTAAGAGTTCAAAAACCACTAAATTCACAATGTTATATCCCTTGGACAATTGAGTTCATAATAAAAAAATTTCACGAACCACTAACTTTATTATTAAGAAACATAAATATATTTGTAGAAAAAAATGTATAAAGATACACATTTTATAAATAAATAAATAATAATAATAAATTATTTAATACACAATGTAATAAATCCTTTTTTTTTCACAAGAAACATTTTTCCCCAAAAATGTTGTTATAATTTGAGTAAGATATCCATAGCTTTTAAATTCACTAATGGTTATTCACTTTTTATAGAAATCCAAAAAAGAGATTTGGTTTTGATTTGAACAGTAATATAACTTAAAATTGTTATAATTGTTATCAGTTAATCTTTTTATTTATTTATTTATTTATTTATTTATTTTATTATTTATTTACTTACTTTTTTTTTTTTTTTTAATTTGGTAATGATTCATAATTTGGTCTCTCTCTGTTAATAATTATAGATTCATTATAAGTGTCATAATAGGTTTTTTTTTAATCTATCCTTTAATAATATTTTTTTAAAATTATTATTATTAAAGCTCCTGTTCGAATAAGTATAAGTCAAAAAATTCTGAAGCTAAAATTTGCATAAACATAAACAGTATCATTTATAATAAGATGTTTATGTGTGTGTGTGTGTGTATGTATGTGTATTTTAGGAAAACGGCTGATCTCAGAGCTATACAGATTTGCATGGAGATGCAAATGATTCGCAATGACCTCTTCTGGTGCACCCCGAAGCCCGATTTTCCAATTTTTGATTAGTTTTCTTTTAATTAGAAGTTTTTTTTTTTTTTTTTTTTTTTTTTTTTATTGAAATCAGATTTTGTCATAATGTTTCCGTGTCATGCTAAAATCAAGTCGTTTCCATTTTAAAGTAAATATGAGGTGCTTCTTATGTTGGTCAAGGACTCAGTCGGTTAAAGCGTCAAGTTGTTAATGCGATGTCTTGGGTTCGATACTCGTTTGCGGATGTGTAAATTTTTTTGCAGATAATTAATAGATAAGATGCCAATTCTAAAAAAAAAAAAAAAAAAAAAAAAAAACATTTCATTGTCTACACAGTATCCTAAGAAAGTCTGATTAGATTTTTTAAAAGCTTTTTTTTACACACTATAAAACGAACAAAATAACAATTTAAGTGAAAAAAAAAAGCACCGTAGCCCTAAAATTCATAAAATAAATATTTATTCTTTAAGAGATGGCTATAAAAAAATCAACGTGTCATCAACAAGTAAATTTTAAAGAAAAATATAGATGTTTCACTTTGCAAGAGATGAAACATTTTAACTAATTAAAATATTTTAAAAAGCATTCGAGAGCAACATTCAAGGTTCTTTTTACGTTTGTTAGATTTTTGATTTTTTTAAAAATTAAAATATGAAAATAATTTCCTTATAATAGCTTGAAAATTAGCCATTTAAAATATTAGTTTTAAATTTAATTGTTGTCAAGAAAGTTAGAATGAACGTGGAAAATTCCTTCAAAATAAAAATCTTCTCTTTTTGAGACGAAATCTCCTGTAGTTTCATGAACAATAACTTCAACTAAATTATAAATCGTTTTAAATATCAACTAAATGTTTATGAATTTCCAGATAAGTAACTTTATCTTAATAAAATATTATAGATCTTATATATTTTAAAAGCATAACAATGTTTTCGCTCAAACATTCCGCATTTAAAAATAAATCAATTTACAAATATACTTTGAATTATCCGTAACGTGCTATTAAGTTAGCGCATAAAATATATATTTTCAACAGATAAGGCAAAGGAAATCGAATGAAAGCATAAACATTAAGTATGTATTAAGAAATTCGAATTGAAGTCTTAAATAATAATTTAGACAGTTATTCAAAATGAGAAATTTGTAATCAACATATAAAATATTATAACGAGAAATATTATTTTAAAACACATTATTCTATAACTCTCAGAGAGTTAAAACTATGAGTAGCATCAAACATTTTTATGGAGTTCCCTTCATATGGGTGCCTTTTTAAGAGGTTCTAAGGCGTATTCACGCGAATTTTGGAAGAAACACAGAAATTTCCTGTCAGCAAGGCCAAAAAGCATGACCTGGGATCGCACCCGGTACCCATTAAAATATGTTTAGTTTAATTAAAGCAAGGGTGTTATATTGGTGACTCCCGAAATAATTTTTTTGTGGTTCACGATATGCTGTAAAATAAAGGTTACTAAATGTTATATGTATATAATTCTTTCATGTAAGAAATATATATGTATTCATATATACATATAAGTAACTAAGTAATTTTCGTAGGTCATTTTTTTAAAAGATATCAACCAATAAACCAAATTTTATGTAGTTTTCTGATAAATTTAGATTACCAAAGTAATAATTGTTTATTTCTTAATATAATTTCCCAAGTTTTTAATTTAATATTTTTATCTAAGAATTAAAAAAAAAAAAAATCATGACAGGAGAATAATAATTATATATATATATATATATATATATATATATATATATATATATATATATATACGTATATATATCATCAGAATTTAAACTAATTCACACGTTTCTGTGTACTATATTTGTTGTTCGACGTAAATTTCGACCTCTTATTAATTATTCTTAAGGTTTGAATTTTCAGTCCTTTTAGAAAATTTCAGAGATGCAAGGGACTTAAAAATAAAAATATAATCATACGAAAATTTCATGAATTCACAACGTAGGACTTGGAAAAGTGTGGACGTTCTTGAATATTATATGAAAGAATATATTGAATTTTCTGCATGGAAAGTTTTACGTGTTTGTTTTCTCATGAAAGAATGCATGAAATTTTATGACACAAAAGCGAAAAATTTTTTTATGTTATAATATTTTTATATTTTATTAAAAACATTATAATTTTATGAAGAAAATTTATAATTTTACTGATACAGTTCAAATTAAATTCAAACTGCTGAAAACAACCTTGGGTATATTAGCTAGTTGTTAGGATTAACTGAAAGTTGCAATTACTGATTACTATTATGATAATATTGCATAAAATATAGGATATCATACGACTTGATTTATATGACGTACTTTTTATATTCGTAAAAAAAAAAAAAAAAAAAAAAAAAAATATATATATATTTTTTTGTTAGTTTTCGAAATACATATTGGTTTCTAATTGATTCTTTTTAAAAATAAGACCAAATATAAAAGAAAAGTTACCTATTTGGTAAAGCAGTTTCAATATTTCTCACAGTTCTGGTAACTTTCTTCTCTTAGTAAAGCAGCTTAAACATTTCCCACAGTTGTGGTAATTTTTTTCTTATATATTGGAGGGGGGGGGGGGGGCGGTCACAGTAGTCTGGTCGGTAGAGTTCTAAGCTCAAAATTGGAAAATTACACGTGTACAGTAATGGTGGCTGGTGCACGTAAAATCTGTCTTGACCATAATTTACTCCATTTTCCCCAAAAAATATTTCTGAGATTTGTCAAAGCGGATGAAACATCCCCTCCACCGAGGATCAAAATCCCAGGACCACCCCTAGGACTGAGTCCCAGATCGTTGCGATATAGTCCAATACCTAGCTATAGTGTAACGTTAAAAACTCATGCAACTCAGATGTCAACACTTATATTGAGTAATATTGAGGTTGGTTGTCATTTAGTGGGTCTTACGTCACACGAGTCGTACACATTGGGCAATGAGTAATATTGAGGAGATAAATAAATAAATAAATAAATATGTATATAGATAATGAAAATACCCTTCCAAAACTTCTTTCTAGAGAAAGTATTTTGCAGAATATTTATTATAATTCACATAAAATTTATATATATATATTTAATTAGTTGTAAAAAATTTGCCAAACAATTGCGATCAAGATCGGAAAATGGTTATGCATATGTAATAAAATATAAATTTAGAAATGTGTTACAGTTCCCTTTGTATATATAAATGTTGCGTTTTCTGTATAATTTTTTTTTCTTATAAAATATTATGCAACCATTTAGAAAATATTACTTTAATTATCCTTCAGATGACTCTGAAACAGTGTTGCCAGATTGGGGACTTTTTAATTCAGCTTCCACCAATAAATTTTAACTGTAACGGTTGACTAATCATTTCGAAGATTAATCTGCTATTACATATATCAGATATCACTTCTCAAAATTATTGGTGAGAGTTGAACAAAAAAAGTTTCCAATCTGGCAACACTGCTCTGAAAGTACGTAGAAACATGTTGTTTTTTATCATTGATATTTGTTTTGTTATGAAACAACATTTTCAGGTTCCGCAAAACTTTTTGTCGACATGGCGATCAATTATGATTTAGAACAAATTATATTCTGGGATCTCACGTTTATTATCAATAGAAAAAACATATACTTGCTATAAATCTTTAAAATTTAAGCACAATTCTCGAAGCTGACGTAACCAAGCAAACTATATAAAATTATGCTGGCGTCTAATGAATATGTTCTTAATTTTGCAGAAAATCGCTGAATATAATTTTTGCGATGACTTTCTGAACCGTTTTAGACTTAAATTTATAAAATTGTTTATGAGAAATCTGCTGTATTGTACGTTGTGATAGATTTAGCGGAAAGTTTCCTCGCTCTTGTGTGATTTTGTGGCTTTTTTCAACCTTTATCGATGCTCGATTATGAATCGACATATTTAAAAATTGTTTTAATTTTTAAAAAAATGGAGGCACGTATTAGAAAACTTGGTGGGAATGGTGACGACCACAGTTACCATGTTAACCCTTTAACGAGTCAATTATTCCTAATACTGGTATAATAAAATATTTTTGTATTTCAAATTGATTTAAGAAAAGAAATCTATTTAGCTTATTAGATAAAATAATTTAATTTTTAATCCTTTATAAGGTGATGAGTATACTTACCACTCAATTAATTAATTTTAAATGAGGAAGGCGTGGTAAGCTACCTTTCCGCACCTACTGTTTTTAGTCTAAGCATCTATTTTTATGGTAAAATTATCTACCACGTCCTTAGAAAGACAATTTCAGAAAAAAAAAAAAATGTAATCAACACAGAGTGTAACATTTTGTTCTTTCATATATTTTAGTAGAATAAAAACGACAGTTGTAGTAAAGTAGCTGACCACGCCTTTCCCATTTAAGTATTAAAGAATTTTACGGTAAGTATGCTTACCATGACCCGTTAAAGGGTTAAATGAATTCACTGATGTCTCGAGAACTGTTTCAATCGATGTTCAGACTACATAAATCTTATATTTGAACCAATATATTATTATTATCTAAAGATTTAAAATGCATAAATATGTCAATTCTATGTTTTTTTTTTTTTTTCCCTTTAAGTCACGGATGAAAGAGTTCTACTTTTATTGCAATCAGTATTTTATTACAAAAATTTACAGCTTGTAATATCCCAGAAATAGCTCTAAATATATGATAAAAATTTCGCATAGAAATACTGATGTCATAAAGAAACAGAACTCTTTCATCCTTGATAAGTTTTGCTAAGAAGTAATTGTAAAATTATTTGAAAGCAATAAAAATCATATTAAAAAGAAAAAAAAATCTCAATTACAGTTTGCCTTTTTAAAAATGAAATAACTTACATTTTTATAATGCAAAAATGAATCCCAAAAAGAATTTTATTATATGAACCAGATTTTGTTTACAGTCATTAATGCATCGTCCACTGAGAAAATATATATATATATATATATATATATATATATATATACCGCCTTCCTCTAGAATGAATAGGTGGCCATTTTCTAAATCCCTTAACTAGAAATATAGATTTCCGATTTATGCCCGTAAGTCACGCCAATAAACTGAATAGACGAAATGATCGAGAATTTCTAGTGTACACATTTCTAGATGGTAAAACAATATACTGAATATTCTGAATCTTTTGTATTGTGAGAAATTCTCGCTTGATTTTCTAGAATTGGGTAATAAACCAAGATTATAGTTACTGAAACCCGCCACTTGTAGTCTCATTTATTTGCAGAGATTTTTAAATAACTTTGCCCTCGAGAATATAGGCAAATGCTCTAGAATTCTAATAGGGGCTTCTAGAACTCGCTTTCCAAAGAGACTAGAATTTATAAGGATGACATGGAACTATTTTTTGTAGAGCCACAATTTAGATGCTAAATGTCAGTTACAGAATTCTTTCTCAGTGTCATTTTACCATTATTTTTAACAGCAGAAAACACATTAAAAAAAATTGTTGCACAAATTTTTTTTTTTTTTTTTTTTTTTTTTTTTTTTAGTATAAATTTTGATTAAAAATATAATTTTATACTTTGCATATGATAAATTATGATATACGTAATATATATATATATATATATATATATAATCCAATACTACACTAATAGAAAATTTTATAATTTCAATTATTCTTTAATATCTAGTGACCCGAAGCTTTATATCCTGATAATATCTTGTTTTTTCCCAAGTACATCCATAAAAGAAGTCATTTGGTCATAATCCTTAATGGTCAGTGAGTCAGCGGTAGTTCTATTATGCCCAACAAAAAGTAATTTCTGAGAAAAAAATTTAGTCTCTAGCTTTATTTCAGCCTCTTTCGAAATTTCGCTCCGTTGGGCAATATAGTGTTGTGCTAAGGATTCCCATGCTTCGCTACCCATGCAAGTACAAGCATTTCTAATGCATATTGTTCGTGGATAGTCTTTGGAAAAGCGGAAATACTAAGCACAGTTGTTTTTAGGCTATGTATCGTTCATATTTCATGCTAGAGAAGACTTAGTAGTTTCGTAATGTTTTTGCATCTAATTCAAAATATTAAGTACCTAAATTTTATATATGTATTTTAAAAGAGAGTGTATACCACGATATTTATCTTTTAAAATGAGAGTGAAATTATAGGTCTAATTGAAAAATAGAAAAACAAAAAAACAAAAAAAAAAAACACTGTTTTATAACTAAATTTAAATGTTTTTTAGTAAATATGTGATTTGTGCTAAACTCAAATATGGAATTCGGATTTTTCTTTTCCCTATAGCTTTAGAGAACGATAAAAATTTATGAAATACTTTTCCATATTACAAGATATAGCCACAAATTGTGGAAAGAGATAAGGAATAATTTAAATATATATATTTACACATGTATTAGGTAAATACGTATTACAGTAAAAAATACGAAAGTAAAATCATGCCTTTCTCATAAATTGTGAAACTGTGTGAGAGAATGCTTGAGTAAATATAATTTTAAAAATTGTATTTGATAACTAATAGTACAACAAGAAGTTAAAATTACGCATCAATCGTATATTAAAAAACTTTTTGTTATATTGTGGCTTATAGTTACGCTTTATGCGCCGATTCAAAGTGACTGATATTGTAGGCTAAAAAAATAATAATAATAATAATATATTAAATATATGTCAGAAGTTTCTATAATAATAAAAGATGTCTCTGTACGTGTGTGTGGATGTACAGCCTATCAGTTTAGTGATAACGCGTCATAAAACTGCAGACGAGTAAAATGGAGTACAGGGAAGTTGTGTGCGAAATAATAATAATAATAATAACAGTAATAATAATGATAAACATTTATTTAGTTTTTTAGTGATTAATTAAAACACTAACTTTAAGGTCGAATTAACTGGAATTCAAAAACTGCCTAAGACAGAAAAGCCGCTCCAAAATTAAAGAAGCAATACGAAAATATGAAGAATATGCGAAATAGGGGGAAAAGTCGCATTTTTAAAACTGCGATCCTGTCATTATGAAAAAAAGGAGCTGACAAATTTCTTCGCTATAGAACATTTTTTTCCCCTTCTTCTAACGGTGTAATGATTTTCGAAAATTATCGATTTTTAATATTTTTCATGATTTTCTTCTCGAAGATTTAAAAGTTTTCTTTTAGCACCCTCTAGCGTTACATAACTCTTACATTTCGTCATAAAAAATATCGCTGACAAGTTTTTTGTGCCTCACAATAATAACAATTAAAATATATATATATATATATATATCAATTTCCAGCTCAAATTTATAAAGAAAATTTTTTTTGTGGTAGTTCACCATTGGTTAAACCTTTAAAGAAATTATTAGAAAAATCACTTGAAATGTCCGCGATTTACAAATTCTTTTAAGATTTTTCTTGTGCTTTTGTTAAATACAATACATCGCTTGAAATTCGAAAAATAAAACAGCCATTCGTCATACCAAAAGACAGTTGAAAATTTCTTCATAACCAAAAAGTCTGTTATTTCTTACTTCTGACGATATATTTGATTTAAAAAAATATATGGATTTTTAAATTTTTTATGAACTTTTTCCGTTATTTCTCTTTTTTGTGCGCGTAATTTTTTGAACTGTCTTATAGCAGTAGAAAATTCCTTCATTTCATCAAAAAAGTACCATTGGACAGGACCTTTTTTGTTCTTTCCAACGGTACTATACTCCTTTCTTTTTAAATATGGATTCACGGTATGATTTTCGAAATGAACCCCAATATTGATATTTTTATATCACAGCATACCAAATTTTTATTATAGCATCCCAAAAAATTTTTAGATGAAAATTCACTGTTGTTTTTTAATGATAACACACCAGTGGACACCAGTTGCAAACCATAAAAATCGCTCAAAACCTTTTCTTGTGTTTCAAATGCAATCTTCCGAGATCATCAACCGCATCTTTGTACAAAACATTTTTTTTTTTTTTTTTTTAATTAAATTAACATAAATAGTATACCATTGGAAAATGCTTTTTAAACTGAACATATTTTGTGTGAACACCGTATATATACGGAGTTATTAATTTTAGATATAATTCGTTACAAAGTTCCAATGATTCAAAAACAGTCATTCATGCAATAATTCGCTGAAATTCCATGGAGGCAAAATTTGTTTATTTTAAAATGGTTTTATAGTTTGCTAAAAACTACACATTCTTTCATAAATAATCAAATGTAGTTATACTCTACCTACCAATAAATATTTGAGCACTTTCGAATTTAGACATTTTGTGAAATATCTAGAAAAGTTCTTTTGGCATCACATCTTGAAACTTTGGTAGCATAAAGAATACGTTACACCTCATATATTTCATCAAAAGTTGTGTCCTGAAAATGAAAAGGGGACCAGTAAAAAAATTAAAGAAAAATCAAAATGTTTTGGATCACCCTGTAAAAAGCAATACTTTAAATGTATTTTGGCTGTAGCATGTGATTAAGAGGAATTTTTTCTTTATCTGTTTAAATTTTTAAGAGGCTAACACATATATTCATGGATATATATATATATATATTTTAAACACTGAAAATTTTTTTTTCCACTTTTTAAATTATAACACGCAGGGTATTAAACACAGAGCAAAGACATTTTCAGAAAATTTGGCATACTTCATTAGGCACAGCATACTGCAATCAGAATGCAAAAATGTTAAATATCTTAGTTAATATGAACATTTTTACTAAATAATTTTTATCTACGCATGCGCTATTTTTTTTTTTTTTTAATTTCATTTGTATAATTTATTAACCAAAAGTATTGACAGACTTATGTGAAAATCCCAAACAAATATCGTGTAAATTTAAAGAGTTATGAGAGATAGAATGAACAGAGATTCAGTTCTTTGCAAGAAATTAGAAGATGATAGGGTATTTTATCAATATTTATTTATAATCAGCGAACACTCTATTCTCATTGGGCATTGGTTGAATAAAAATAAAAATGTGAGTAAAACCCCTTATAGTTTAGCTTTTATTCTGAGAGAACTGAAATTCTGTTCATTCTGTTCGAGGTGCCTGGAATATGAAGTCAAGTTCGCAGCGGTTGGTCTGTGTGTATGCCTGTTTTAAGAATAACTAAGAACCAAATACTTTTAGAAAAATTTGAATTTCCTAAAAGTATTTGGTTTTAGAAAGGGCCAAATTTGGCCAAGACTGGTAAGTTTCAAAGAGTGATAAATGTTAACCTTATCTCAATAATTTGGAATAAACGCATAAATTTAATAATAGTTTTACTTTCTTACGAATGTAAGTTTTAGACAACAAAGGACATTTGAGGCGGTATCGGCCACACAAAAATATATGCGAAATAAATCTATTTCTAATTTTATTTTGTACGGTTTCTGAACTAATATTGTCACGTAGATTAAACGAGTGGATACTTAAATAATTATTTTTTGGGAAAACACTGAAGGCCAAATAGCAGAGTACGATAAGATCAGCCCCCGACTTTATTATTAACACACAGAGCGCCACGCAAATTCTTAAAATCCATTATAATTCCATAGTGATTCCTCCTGTAATAAATAAAAATTAAGCAAATTTTTAATAAATTTTCAATCATTAAATGCAATATTTTTAGTTTTATATCCGCCACCGATGGTTGACGCGGCTTTATATCATATTTGACACTGTCAGTCACCGATGACTGACAGGGCGCTCAACGGTTTAATTTTTTACTGGTACTGCTTTTACTTTCAGGGTAAAACTTTCACTGAAATATTTGAAGTATAACATGTTCTGCACACTCCTAAAGTTTCAAGATAATTCCTTCAGTACTTAGAGATATATGACAAAATGTCTAGAATCTAGAATGGCTGACATAGCGCTCAACGTGTTAATCTATGCTTTTAAAACTATATTCATATACAGTATTTATCTTGCACCTTGATATCTACTCTGTCTTTATAGTATTCAAATGCAGTGTAAGAGAAAATTACTAAGAGCCGCACCAAATTATTTTAAAATAATTTATATGAATATATTTTTTTTTTATTAATACATTAAAATAATTCACAATCTCTCTCTCATTTTTAATAAATTAAGAATATTTATTCATTTCGACATATCTGGGAATATTTTATGCGTGTTTCATATGTTTCATATATTTCCAAATTCATAGTAAAATTTTTAGAAAATTTCAAGACATCTGAATAAAAACTATTTTTATATAAGATTATTAATTTGTAATTATTACGCGTATATCACCGAATGGAAATGAATATTCTAAGAAACTGCTAAATTGCTTCTTAGAAACGAAAGAAATTCTCCAAAAATCGAAAAAAAAAAGAAACAAAATAAAATGCAATTAGCAATGATTACAAGAAAAGGAATATGAAAGAATTCCAACTTCGAGAAATTCTCAAGGATAAGAAAATTCTATCGAAAAATCCTAAAAGAAGATTCTAAGAATTTGGCACTGGTTTAGGATAAAACACAAAATTATTTAGATATATGTTTATAAATCAATTAGATTTTCTATTTTTAATCAGTCTAGTAAAACTAATGTACGAGCTTTTTTCTTTCTTTTTTTAAATACAGAAAACTTATGTTCAGTAAACAAGCACTTATGTTTTCTAATAAAAATGGTGCAAAATAAATTAGCGAAGGAAAAAAAAACTTTTCTTTAGGAGTATTTTAAAAGAGTTTTTTCACGAAAACACTTAGATTCAACTATTATATTTAAAAATTAATATAATGTATCCTTTTAAAACATATTTCTACCTATTTTTAATAAACAAAAGAAAGTAAGCACTTATAGTTTCTAATAAAAATGTTGCAAAGTAAATTAGTGAACGAAAAATAACTTTTCTTAAGATGTATTTTAAAAGATTTTTTTTCCCGAAAAACATTAAGATTCAAACATTATATTTAAAAAAAAAATATGACGTATCCCTTTTTTTTAGTACATTTTCTAGTACAGAAAGACTATTACATTTGTACTTTGTTCTTTTCAAGCGTACTTAAACGAGGTAATGAAAATAGATGTATTGTTAAACATTGTAAGAATATGTCTTTTTCTAAATTAGGTATTTTGTTACAATATGAAATAAAATATTTTCAATGCATAATATGTAATTAAAATTAATGTACGATGAAATTTTGTTTGCTTAATTCAGTGCAAAATGCGATATCATACTAGGAATATGTTAATTACTTAGTTATATTACTTTGGTTAGTAATCTAGTTTATTTAAGGGAAAGTGGTGTATCTTGGACATAAGTGTACCTCGGACCTATGTCATTTCTAGCTCTATTTATTTAGATATATAAACAATATCCCATGCAGTTAAAACATTTAGGCTGTTATTCACCAATAATTTCAACTTCCGGTTGAACATGAAAATTTGAAAAGCGTATAAAGGCGGACAACAAATTTTCAGCAAATTTTGCTGTGTTGTTGCTGCCATCTAGTGGTATAGTCATTTTCAGACTTTTTAGGTGAAAGAAACCAATCAAAGATTATATGAAATCATCGACGCTAGATGGCAGAAACAGCATGCCAAATTTTGATGGAAAGCTGTACCCTGCCTTTAGACGCTTTTCAAGTTTTTGCGTTGAACCGGGAGTTGAAGTTAATGGTGAAAACGGCCATTACTGTTATGGGTCTCAGTGAAGTAATCTATGTTTGCTTGGAAGCTCAAATTTTTGAACAGTTCTTGAAAAAGTAAATTCACCATGCAAAAGTAAATTTTTCTCAGATACTTTTATGTATTTCTATACCCACACATACATTGTATATTTTGAAATAAGTGTTATGCACCATGAAGCAGCTTTCTAGCTATAACCCGATATGATTGTAATCAAGCTAATTCCAACCGGAACATCACGATTAGCAATTTCGTTTTTAGTAACAGAGTGGTGTTCCTTGAACCCAATACAAGCAGTGTACCTTAGACTGGTCCTATTGTGTGGTGGATTAGAAATGCAGCTCCAAAAGTTAACATTTGGAATTGACCTATACAACTACAATCTTGATTATAAATAAGTATGAGGATTTTTACCAATAATCACAATATGACTTAATGTAGACTTTTTTAAGTAAGTATTTAATATCTTCCAATTTCTAGACTCAAATTAGACTTAATAACAATACGATTGTGACATATTAATGATAAAAAAAAAAAAAAAAAAATGTTTATTTTAATTCATATATGTGTAATTGATTAATAAATAGATTTTTTTTTCTTAAAATTGAGTCTTTCTGTATCTTTTAATAAATGGTCCAAAGTGCACTACCAGTGGTGAACCTCGAACATAATTGCACTTTTTTGTATTTTTAAAAAGTGTAATTGATGTAATTTTAATAAATTTTTGGAATAAATCTATGTTGTATATAACATCATACAGTATTTAAAAAAGCTATTTGTATTCAGTTTTGGTGAATAATTACAAAATTAAAATTGGAAAAGTCAAAATAGGTCCGAGGTACACCACCTTCCCCTGCAGTCAATTTACACTGAGAAAAAAATATACTGCCTTCATCTAGAACAAATAAGCAGCCATTTTATAAATCTCTAAACTAGAAATAAAGATTTCCGAGCTATGCGTATAAGGTAAACAAATAACCTTTATAAACGAAATGATCGTGAATTTCTAGTCTACACTATTTTACAGTGTGAAACAACATTATAAATGTTATGAATCCTTTGTATTGCGAGAAATTTTCGTTGATTTCCTAGAATTGGGTTATAAAACAAAATTATAGTAAATTAATCTTGCCTGTTTTGTTCGCATTTATTTACAGAGATTTTTAAATGGGATTTTGACCCTACCATAATATAGAAAAATGGTCTAGAATTCTAATAGGGGATTTTAGAACGCGCTAGCAAAGGAAACTAGAATTTATAAGGATGACATTCTAGATGTAAGTCACATACTTTTTTCCCTGTGTACGTTTATTGTTTATTTGTTAGACTATCTGTGACTTTTAATTATATTTAATTGTTAGAATAGCTATTGTTTGAATACAAAGATTCTTGCAACAATTGTAAGTTTGAAAATTGTTGATTTTACAAATAAATATGTTGATTCATTTCTCTGTTTAGAAGTATTTAAAGGAAAAATAGACCTTCAAAGTGTCACTAACAGAAACTGAAATTAAAATCAAGCAATATTTTTGTTTTTTAGAAAGGGTTATCCTTCTAATATTTTAAAGCAGCGGTTTCCAATCTGCGGTTCAAGTACCCTTGCGGGTACGTGTGAGGACTTATTGGAGATACGTAAAAAGGTTGCCTGAAATGCCACAAATCCCAAAAATGGTTCACAGTTGTATAGTTTTAGATTACAAAAATTAGTCTCAAATGTAATTTTAATATATTACACCCAAAATGAGGCTACTTTTATTAATTATTAATTACCCGCAGAAACGCATTCCGATCTGAATACAACCTTGCCATCTTCTTTTAACCTATAAATATAATCATAGAAGCAATTTTCAAGTTATAGAGGTAGTAAATGTATGATCGTTAATTAGTATTAAATTATGAATTTAAAGTAAATTTTATTGTGTAGTATGATTATTAAAGTATAATGTAAAAAGGTACTTAAAATTTATCACAGTCGTAAAATAATAATAATAATAATAATAATAATAATAATAATATTCTTGCTACTTTTTTCTATGTATACAAGAGCAAAGCATTGGATTCGTAAAAATTTCTGACTTCCGATTTTCAATGAATTTATGCTTTTTGAGATATGCCAAACACGATTCAGCCATTTTTAGAAAATGTTTGTCCATCTATGTGCCTCTACGTTTGCGTTAAAAAATTTTGTGGATGCTATATCACCCAAACTAACGGACGGAATTTAACCAAACTTGATATTTAGGACCTTGAATTACATTGATGCTGATTCACTTTTGAAATGTATCACCTAACAGGTGGCTCTGTTATACTGACATTTTTCCCATTTGAGGGTGGGGTTCTGTCTTAGTTTTGTTGTATATAAATGCACCAAACTTGGTATGTGAAATGGATATTATATAAAACTATTCTGATTTATGTTGGGTTCATATCGACCGAGAGGTGGAACTACCATACGGCAATTTAATCCATTTTAAAAGTAAACAGTATTTCAGTTTCCGAGATATATAAAAAGTATCCAAACTTGATATCTGAGATGGATATAATGTAAAACCATGTTGATTAAATGTAGGTGCGTATCGGACCATAGGTGGTACAGTATCGGACCATAGGTGCTACAATATTTGCCGTTTATGGAAAAACTATATCTTTGTTTCTATGTTATATAAGTACACTAAACTAGGTATGTGAGATATATATTATGGAAAACTATGCTTATGCATAGGTGTATATTATCTGCTTTGGTGTATATTATCTGACGGGTGGCGCTACTATTATTTTTTGTGATTTTCCAGATGGCTATATCTCAGCATTTATAGGTGTACTTGCACAAATTTGAATATATGCTAAATTTATGAATTTGTTGTTAACTCGTGGGTTGTGATATTATATAGAATGGTATAGAAGTAAGCATTGTGACAGCATTAATATACCTGTCTGTGCCTTATATTGAAATGACATTATAGAAAATAATAGAATTCTATAGCCATGCTTCATTACATAAAAGTTTTGAAAGACATAACATTGCTTTAGTGAGTTTATAAACACAGAAAAACACTTATAATAAAAACAATATAATTAATAAATCTTATGAATTCAGTTTTAACTTTTCTGTTGTTCTACCAGTAACGGTTAATCGTACAATTACAGAATTTATCACATTCAATTCCTTTGACATTTTCACAGTCAATAATCACCAGCGTGCATCTTTCATAAAGCTTTACTTTGGACAATATAAGTATATTGTAAATATAAATATTTGTGTTATGTTATAAAATTAAATGGTGATTTTCTCTGCATTCGAAAATATCTAAAACACTGCTCGTTATAAGGATTAAAAATCCTAATCCATATTTAAACAAATCTATTCCTTTTTAATAAATATATTATATAAGGTACGAGGATAAGTTAAACAAATAAAATTAATGATCCCACTGTCCGACCATTTTTAAATACCCAGTAAACAATTGTTTAATGGAATATTAGGATATTCCCGAGAGCTTTTGCTTTATTATACTCTGTTTTTACCATCAGGGTCTATTTTCTTTTGTAGTCATTTGTCGTAAGCCTCTAAAACATCGTAATTTTTTTAAATGCTTGTCTTTAACTCCCTCAAGACATTTAATTAAAAGACAAAACTTATTAAACTCTGATTAATACACATTTATTCCATTCAATTACCAGACTATTTTTCTAGTTGAGGCTATAGGTTATAGAAAAATTTTCATTAGACGGGTATCTTGAGAATTCTTAAAACAGAATAACTTAATAAAATCTTAAAACAGAACTTTAATTGAAAATAAATTAGTGATTACATTCTGAATATGACGAAAAGCATTCTGTTTTATTAATCGAATACTGTTTAATTGCACAGTTATTCTCAATGTTGCGTGAAAAATGTGTAAGCACCGTATACTTTTATTCTCCTTTTCTTACTTTCTGATGTATTCATTGAAAAAAGTATTAAATTCGTAAAACAGTTCGATTTGAGGTTTTTGATGGATTTACACGTTTCCAGATATTCTAAATAAAATTTGAATATTTTTAGAAAATGTCCATTTGTCTGCGTATGCGTGTGATTCTTAGTTCAATAACCAATGCATATATTTTCATAGAAATTTATATTTAATTGCACGTTGACATAAATTGGGGCCTATTAACTTTTGGTGAAAATCCGACCGACAGGTGTTGCTGCTATAATGCAATTTTTTCCATTTAAAAGATGTCTATATCTAAACTTATTTTGCATATTTGCTCAAAACGCGATACGTATGAGAGCCATTATGAAAAATTATGCTATTTTATTTTAGGTGCATATTGACTGACAGATGGCTCAGCTTTAGTGCTTTTGCCTATGCACGAGAAGGCTGCTTTTATAGCACATAAATGCCCCAGAACTAATATGTGAGATTATCATTACGGAAAAGCATGCTCACTTTATTATGGAGTTTCTTGGCCGACAGTTGGCGCTATTGTGCTGCAGTTTTCTCCGTGTACGGGAAGACTATATCTTAGGTTCTACAGCGTAAAAGTACACCAAAAAGAATGTTGAATACATTTGGGTACAGAACATTCATACAATCGTTTCATTATCTGGCTTTTCATTTTTCTGAAGATAAGCATTGGAGTGTGCTTTGGGGATCTTACTGTTTTTCCGATTCACATCGTGCTGAAGCAGTCCCAACAATGTTTAGACTTTTAACATGACTGCCTCGATGCATATTTGTTTCGTTTTAATCTAACTACTTCACTGGATAGCGTTTCGTGTATTTCTGGACAATCAAATGATTGCTGCTGATCTGGACGAATGTTCTTCACTAAATAAATTCGAATTGTAGTGTTGAAAATTTTTGGAGAGCTTTTAGCCTAATAAACTAATGGTCAGTGGCTTAGCATTTATTAAATTAAAAAAATTTGGGTGTATGCATGGGTGAACAGGTAGTGCGGCTATTACTCACTTTCTGCGATATTCCATATGGCTACATTTCAGCAGTTGTTGCTTAAAACTGCTCCAAACTGTATATGTGAAATCTTAATTGTGAGAAACTATGATTAATTACTTTTTCATAGTTAAAGGTAGGCGGTGTTGCTAAACAGGATAATATAAAAAAAAAAAAGGCTTTGTGATAGCCACAACGTGCAAGTTATTTCTTTTACGGGGAAAAACTGAATTGATTTCAACGAGAGTGAAAAATGACTAAGCCAGAAACTTTTGCTTTATGTTCATATAAGGCAAGGTTTTTCCTTTTATTATTTTATCTAGATAAAAATTGAATCAGAAAGTCTTTTCATATAAGCTGCATGTACCATATCAATTTTAATGCTATTCCCATGTCCTACCCATTAATGTAGAGTGTTTAAGCACATCGTAAAAAGTGCAGTACTAGCCATTAAGAGGCATACACTAATACTGCTTTAGTTCAGAATAAAAGATATAGTACACATTAATATTTAAAATTTAAACCTTCACACACCATAAAATCAATACAAACACTACAGATTTCGAAAAGACATGACCTTTCTTCTTCTTGTGGAACAAACAAACAAACAAAATAAATAAATAAATAAAAACACATTCTATTAACTCGGAGCCAAAACCAAGAGTCAAAGCAGGGAAAAATCCAAGAAGCGAGCACAACCAGCCAATAAGAAAGCACCTTGCTTTTTGCACCTGAAGAAGAAAGATCACGTCCTTTAGAAACCAGCAGTGTTTATATGGATTTTATAGTATGTGAAGAACTTTTAAAGTTTAAATATTTATTGTACACCAGTGCTTTAATTTATAATTGAGTACACATTAAGTTTGGCGCATTTTTATAGCAATTGATGTCGAGTTATATTATACCCATCATAAAATTTATGGAAAGGGCAGCGTAGCAGTTTCATTCCTTGGACAATATGCCCCAAAAAATTATTGCCGCCAATTTTTATAAAGATCTAAATAAATGTAAAGTTGTAAGCATTTTCTTGAGTTTTATGCTGCAACATACTGAATTTTTTTGCAATAAACTGATAGGCATTATATAAAAATAATCATCTCAAAAATTTGTAGTTATATCTGTAAACATGAGAATTTATTTAAAACTGAAATCGGTAATCTTTCATCAAACAATTTTTCTCCATTACATATATAATAGGCAGTAATCACAATGGCATGGGCAGTAAAACTTTAATGAACGTTAAAAAAAAAAAAAAAAAAAAGAAAAGTTATCTATTAAATGATTTACAACTTGCATTTGAGTGTTGCAAGAGTATTTGAAATTTGTTAAATGTTTTTTAATTTATTCAAAATAAATATATTTAAAAATACATAAATTATTCGCCATTTATTAATTTACTCCTCATACTCATTTGTTTTAGAAGGAAGAACCTCAAAATTTGCTTTTTGCTTGGTTAGATGATTAGTTTCTTGCTATTTTGATAATTTTACATGTAATTTTTATGTTATCAATTAGAGTTTATTATTGTTAACTGACTAAACACGGAATTTACAGTCCTATATACATTTAGTAATGTGAAATGTGATAAAGTAAAAATAGACACATATATAATTTGTGACATATAATTGCATCATAAAATTTGTTAGGAATCGTAGTAGCTTCTCAATGAAAAGAAAAGTATATATATATATCAGGGCCCGAAATTTCAACTCAGATTACACTCGCCGAAAAAAGAAGTTTTACTCGCCACAAAATAGAGTTGTCATTTTTTTTTTTTTTTTTTTTTTTTTTTTTTTGCGCATTTTGGGTTCTTCTTTTTTTCCCCTAACTATTTGAAATGCTTTTACAAATATACTTAAAATTATTCATATTAAAAGTGTGTCGTTTATCATCCTCTCTCATAATCATCTATAATCAAAAATCATTATAAACATAGGCAGTATCTTTTAAAAGGGCTCGGGCTCATTTTCATGCGCCAATATCGCATAGGCAAACTTTCACATTTCTCTTCTGCCGGATAGTGGGCGGCGGGCAAAGAGGTTCTCTGATCGTCTATTCTCCCTCTGCTTGAAGATATCACAGTGGGAGAAACGAAACTGCCGAAGAGATTAAAAATTTTAAGCATGCACTAAGCATTTTCCCTTTCTAGCTAAATATTAGGTTATAAGATGGCAAGATTTTAACATATTTAAATCTATAAAAAGAATGTTTTCTGTCACCATATCGTGTAAGAATTCTATCTATAACTAGACCAAATTTTTACTCGCCACAGTAAAAATTCCACTCGCCAATGGTGAGCTGGCGAGCGGAAATTTCGCGCCCTGTATATATATATATATATATATATATATATATATATATATATACGTAGTAGCATATTTAATTCTGCAAAATATGATTGGTTTAACAAAATAGTCCTTAAAAAGTGTTTAAGAATTGTTTTAAAAATTGTTATTTTATCAAAGTGGAGACTAGATAAATGCGTGTTTAAAATTCAATTCAAATCATTACATTTTCAAACTTTGAAGGAAAATATTTTGAACAAGTTGGGAAATTGGTATCATACTTTACTTAATATGTCCAGTTCCAGATCAGAGATTCTGCCTTGAAAACTGATAGATAGGAGGTGACAGGTTTGAATCCAGGTCACGTTCCCCGGCCTAGTTGTTTTCCTCGAAAAACACGTGAATAGGAGCCAGGACACACTGAACGGCACCTATAGAGGTCAAATCCCGTACCTCTGTGGTCAATGTGTAGCCAATCGGCCATAATCTCAATATCCCGTTCCGAACCACAATCTGTCAAAAATATAATTATTTGCTCTGCAATTTTGGTTTAAATTAGATTGATAAATATCTGTAATCCAATATAAATAAGATCTTCTCAAAGTCAGCGAATGTTTTCTTTTCTTTTATTTTTAATGAAAAGTTCATACTGTTATACTAATTAAAACGGGTGACAGGCAGAAGGAAAAAATAAGTAAAAGTGAAAGTTCTTTTAATTATACTGAAGAGAAGAGGCCCGTGAGGAGTAAACAAAGAAGAAAAATACGTAGCTACTTTTACTAACAATTGCAAAGTAATTAGTGGATTTAGAACAATTTTAACACACAATAGTTTATAAGAAAAGAAAGAAAAAAGAGTTTTTATATTGTTTGCAAATGATTAAATGTTTTCTTCATAGCTTAATACTACCCACGCTACATTTATATATTTTATACAAAAAATATATGAATATATTACAAAATATAGAGTTATTTGTAAATAAAAATTTCAAATTATCATACACATACTTTTTTTTTTTTTTTTGTTAGTCTCTTTGGAAAATTTCTCTAATATTCTATATTTAGAAGTAATTATAAATTCAAGTGTAATTTTTGTTAACACGTATGCATATAAACCTCAGAAATTTATAACCGTATCGGAAATAACGTAAAAGAATATACCAAAAAACACGTGAAAATATCTGGTGTGTAACTGGTGCTCGGCTTTCATTACCCACTGTTACCAATATTATAAACTCATAGTATCGTTCGAAGTCATAAAATTGACCAATTGGTCAGAGTCATAACAATTTTTCTGTATTAACAAACTAATACATATTTGTAAAAACATAAAAAAAAAAAATATATATATATATATATAGCGAGTTTGAATAAAATCTGTTCAATCGTTATAAACATCAATTTCCAAGATCTGAAAATTACCTACCTAATCAGAACATCTGGAAAAGGGTTTGTATGTAGCAAATATGTAGCAAATTTGAAAAAAATCGTTTGAAATTTTTTTGAGATGTCACTTCCGTTCACATGACCGATTTCTACCAAAATTTAGCAAAATCATCCGTTCACCGGAAACCAAATTTTAGATACATCAGCATATTTGAAAAGGAGTTAATATTGCGAATTCGAAAAAAATCACTTTTTAAGAAACCAGCTTGCAAGACTTAAAATGGGCCTACAGAATCTAGACGCCTATCAATTTCTTTCTTTCTTTTTTTTTTTTTTTAATTAATCAGCTAATACATACGAAATGAAATCTAAAAGGAGGTTTATATAGCAACTTTATAGATAATCGTTAGAGTTGTTTTTGAGATACTTAAATGGATCAGACTTCAAGATTTCCATGCCCCTTTCTGGTTTTCAATTTTCACCAAAAGGTGGCAAAATCATTTGTGCACCGGACCTGCCTTAGCCATGAAACTTCGTCGTTTTATCATTTTCCATTTTGTAGACCGCATACTCAGAGGATTTCCCTTCTCAAACATATATGCACTCAAACAATTCACCAAAACCAGTCTTTTAGACAAAGGAGACCTTAAAACATGGAAATCTGGTGAAAACACGATATCGAAATTTTCGACCGAATACAGTACTTCCATTATATACAGTATATTAGTAATGGAAATAAAAGACATTGAAAAATGAATAAAACAGCATGGTGAAAAAACACAATTCCGAGTATGAAAATACAAAATAAATGAGCACCAATAAAATTGAGAAGTAAATTAGAATTAAGATAAACGAATTGCAGAGCGGGAAGAGTAGTCAGCGGGTGAGACATTTCATCCACCAAATTGAGTTTGCGGCTTATGTGACTCAGCCTCAGATGTCAGGCACATCCTGAAAATTATAGCATTCATCACCACCTATCAAAGGTAAATATTTAAACTAAGTAAGTTTAGTTTCTCACAAATGGAAATGAAAGACATTGAAAAATGGATAAAACAGCATGGTGGAAAAACACAATTCCGAGTATGAAAATTCAAAATAAATGAGCACCAATAAAATTGCGAAGTAAATCAGAATTAAGATAAACGAATTTCAGAGCGGGAAGAGTAGTCAGTGGGTGAGACATTTCATCCACCAAATAGAGTTTGCGGTTTATGTGACTCAGTCTCAGATGTCAGGCACATCCTGAAAATTATAGCATTCGTCACCACATATCAAAGGTAAATATTTAAACTAAGTAAGTTTAGCTTCTCATAAATGGAAATAAAAGACATTGAAAAATGGATAAAACAGCATGGTGGAAAAACACAATTCCGAGTATGAAAATTCAAAATAAATGAGCACCAATAAAATTCCGAAGTAAATTAGAATTAAGATAAACGAATTTCAGAGCGGGAAGAGTAGTCAGTGGGTGAGACATTTCATCCACCAAATAGAGTTTGCGGTTTATGTGACTCAGTCTCAGATGTCAGGCACATCCTGAAAATTATAGCATTCGTCGTCACCTATCAAAGGTAAATATTTAAACTAAGTAAGTTTAGTTTCTCACAAATGGAAATGAAAGACATTGAAAAATGGTTAAAACAGCATGGTAGAAAAAACACAATTTCGAGTATGAAAATACAAAATAAATGAGCACCAATAAAATTGCGAAGAAAATTAGAATTAAGATAAACGAATTGCAGAGCGGGAAGAGTAGTGACATTTCATCCCCCAGATAGAGAGTGAGGCTTATTAATTAATATGTGACTCAATCTCAGATGTCAGGCACATCCTGAAAATTATAGCATTCATCACCACCTATAAAATGTAAATATTTAAACTAAATAAACTTAGTTTCTCACAATAAATATCTTGCATTTTAAGCTTAGATGCTCAGATTAAAACATGATGATTAAGACAAGTGAAACATCGCAGTTCCCTTAAAATTGCATGAAGAAATGAAATGAAATTATCATATATTTTTTATGAAAAACATTGTTTACGTAATATATATATATATATATATATATATATATATATATATATATATATATATATATATATATATATACATATGGTAAGTTACTTTTTCAGTTAGGTGCAATCGGACTCATTAGACCATAAATCTCATGAAAAAATGGAGTGGAGTGTGTACCTATTGCAGTACACAGTAGAAACTAATCAGCACCAGTTTATACCATGGTTCAACTAAATGTATAGTTTCATGAAATTTTATGCATGTTTTCTAAAATATAGGATATATTTGTTGAGTTTTCCGATCAGAAATTTTGTATAAAATATGCACAGACATTTAAATATCATGATCGGGATATCTCATAAAAAAAAAAAGAAAAAAAAAAAGAAAAAGAAATCTACGAACCCAATATTTTTTTTATATCAATACAGGAGAAAAAGTATGAAAAAGAAAAAAAATAATAATATTTACATAGTTCGTTAATTTATAATTAAAAACAATACGTATGCTCTACTATCTAATGATTGGTATTTAAATCTCTTTTTCTACTTTTAGAGGAACCTCCAACACGTCCATTGATTTTCATGATGTTTAATATCAATATTATATAAATGTATTTATTGTTTAAATGTATTGTATAAATGTATTTTATGACTTTTTTTTTTTTTTTTTTTAAATCACGCTTAAAAAAAAAAAAAAAAAAAAAAAAAAATAATAATAATAATAATAATAGTAAATAAAATATATTTAGAAACAGATATCTTACAATCGATGATTTTTATCAAACAGTGATGAATGACATTTTATTTGCCTTCGTGTGTGCATGTAACATAAACAAAATATCTGGTATCTTTTCATATTCCAAACACTTTATTCTAAAGTAAATTCTGGAAAATAGAAAATGTTCATATTATTTGAGAATTACTGCGTTCATAAACACATATTTCTAAAAAACGGTTAGAAATTCCAACAAGAATAGTATAAAAAATCTGAAGCGACTCCACTCGACTTTCCGAATATTAAGTAATTAACGGTTGTATAAATATATTAAAGTAAGCGAAGTTGTTAAATAAACAAAAGTAAAAATTACAATATAGTGTTTCAGTATTTTACTCCAGACAGTATATTGTTTATGTTTACGCTATTGCACTTCAAATAATTTAAGGCCACAGATCATAACGATAAAGAATTTTTCGTTGCGTCCCTTTAAAAATCTATAAGTGCTAGACTCATTAAAATCTGTACAGTTTGTGTGACGGTGACCTATAACATGTGTATAAATTTTCAGCTCAATCAAATGAGGTGTTAAGACGTTATTGCAAGTTAAAAAATTTGGGCCCACAGGCCATAATGATAAAGGATTTTTCTTAGTGTCCTTGTAAAAAAAATAAAAATAAATAGATAAATAAATAAATAAATAAAATTAAAATTAAAATTAAAAATTAAAATAAATTAAAATAAATAAATAAATAACTATAAGTGGATGATTCATCAAAATCGAAGGGGTTCGAGCTACTATGACCCATAACATACGTACCAACTTTCAGCTCATCCAAGCAATCAAATCGTTATTCAAGATATTTATACATTAATGGGACAACATAATATAAATTCACACAGAAAATAAATTTTAATAAAAGATATTTATCATTTTATTTTCCAGTATAATTATTTTTATTCTGAAATATATATATATATATATACATATTGTTACAAGATTGTAAATAATTGTGTTTATTTTCGTATAAATTCTTTCAAAGAGGCTTAGTAAGTTGATAAAGTGCTAATTTTGTCCATTTCTAGTTATTTTAGCGTTGAAATAGCCTTATTTTCCTTTAAAAACGCATTAAAGATCCCCAGTAAGGCAGGTAATGGATTTGGCGCCAAGTTTGGCGACTTTTTCCCACCTTGGCGATTTTTTTGGCGACCTTGGCGAGAAAATCCTTATATGGGATATACCAAATATGGAAGCTGTAAGTTGATTGGTTGACCACTTTCTAGACTTTTCTCGAAAAATCTGGGTTCCATGGAACACTATATAAGGAGCGCTCTCTCGCCAAGGCAATCAGTTCAGTTCAGTTTTCAGCCAGCTTCGCTAGTGCTTGCATTGCTCTTGAGCCTCTTTGGAAGAGACTTGCTTTATGTGTTATTGCTATACAGTTTGTACTGTGGATTTGCTATTGACAGCTGTTGTTTAAGCTGTGTTTACTGTTTGAATTGAAGCTGACACTTGGTTTACAGACCTGTATTTTTCTGGAACTTTCTGTGAATAAATTACTGAATTTTTGTAAGTTTGGCCTTTCATTCTCGGACAACTCACGAACCCCCAAGTCCGCAACATTTCTGGTGTCAGGAGTGGGATTGTCTGTGAATGGTGATAACGAGAGCTATGGAGCAAGAAATGAAGAAATTTCTAGAAGGTCTCACTGCTCAGATGAATGAGTTAAGATCTGGATTGATAGAGAAAATGGAAACAGGACAGGAAAAGATGGAAGCATCGCAAAGAGAGATGAAAGAAAGTATGGAAGCATCGCAGAGAGAGATGAAAGATAGCCTGAGTCAAGAGATGAATGAAATGAAAGCCGGACAGGAAAAGATGGAAACCGGATTGATAGACAAAATAGAAACCGGACAAAAAGAATTGAAAGACGGCTTGACTGAAGAAATGAAGGAAATGAAAGACAGTTTGGGTGAAGAAATTAAATCTAATCAAGAAGAGATGAAGAAAGAACTATCATCAGTGAGAGACGACGTAGTAAACGTGAAAGAAGTGATAGAGTGTAAGTTATCAGATGTGGAACACAGAATAGACGGAATAGAAGAAAAAGTTATAAAAATAGAAGAGAGTTTTGAAGAGAAAGCTATGAAGATAGAGGAAAATGTTATGAAAGTAGAAAAGAATTTTGAAGAGAGATTCATGAAGATAGAAGAGAATTTTGAGGAGAAATTTAAAAAAAACTTTGATCAAGAGCTGAAAGGAAGGATTTCAGAGATAGAAAGCAAGTTTAAGAGAATGGAAGAAGATCTTGAGAGAAAAATGAAAGAAGAGTGGAATGGAGAAGTAATAGGGAATGAACTGCAGAGCAAGATTCGGAATCTCGAAGAAAAGTTAGAATCCATGCCTCAGGAAACTGAAAAGAAAGAGAGAAGAATACAGAATCAGGAATTTATTAAGCTATCTACCTACGATGGCAGTTCCTCCTGGCATGTATATAAGACACAGTATTCCATCGTAGCTGAAGCTAACGGCTGGGACTCTACCGCCAAGTCAGTCCACTTAGCAGCAGCATTACGGGGAGATGCAGCGGAGATACAGCGAAATGTTTCTAAAGAAGAAAGGAACGACTTCGAGGCCCTGACTAGACCACTGGAGCTACGGTTCGGAGAGAAGTGTTCTAAGGACTATAGTCGCCTCCAGCTAAAATCTCGTTACCAGAAAACGGGCGAAAGTTTGCAAGAGCTGGCAGCGGACATCCAGAGACTGTTACATCTAGCATTCTCAGACTGTCAAGCTGACACTCGTAACGACTTAGCTCTTCAGTACTTTATCGATGCTGTTCGGGATCCAGAAATTCAAAAAGCGCTGAGACTCTCCAACATCAGAGACGTAGAATCAGCTTTAGGCTATGCACTTAGGATAGAGGCAGCCCAACAAGCCTCCCGCAAAGACCGCCATACCATAAGAGCAGTCTCATTAACTGATACGCCTGCTAGTGAAAATGAAATGAAGAGAAGTATCGAAGAGATCTTAAAGAGATTGCGCAGCCTGGAGAATAATAAGGAAATAAAGGATCGGAAGATAAGGTGCTGGGGCTGTGGAGGGGATGGTCATGTAAAAAGGAACTGCCCTGTAGGACCAACCATAGGAAATCACCCGGCTTCACCATCACTGCAGGGAAACTAAGAGGAGGCCATCTCGCGGGGTGGAGGTTGCCTAAAATTAAAGAGCCCCAATTTACAGTATTTCATGTTTCATCGATGGGTGGCGGCGATAATGGACTTCACGTCTATGGCCAAGTCAACAACACCACCTGCCGGATGATTCTGGACATGGGAGCCAACGTGACCATCATTAGAACGGATTTGGCTCAAAAATTAAAAGTAAAGATCATCTGGACGCCGCCCTGCATTAAACTCCAGACTGTGACCGGAGACGAAATCAAAATATATGGAAAAATGAACTTGACCATCACTTTTGGAAATGCCAGTTGCCATCATATGGCATATGTGGCAGATATAAGAGATCCTTTAATCATTGGAGTTGATTTCCTGAGAAAATTTAATTTTCAATTGGACTTCAAGAATAATGAACTGCATTCGAGTTCGGAAGACATCGCTGTGTTCAACACTGAAAATCAAGACATTCAGACAATTTGCCAGATAACAGCCAAGTCTGAAATTTCCATCCCTCCACACACAGAGAAAATAGTTTCAGGAACACCTCCCACAAAGCAATACTTCCGCTGTGGACTGATTGAATACCCGAATACAGACAATAGCCCAAGAGGAGTTCTGGTAGCTTCATCTCTAGTTGATCTCTCAAAGAGTACTATTCCTGTGAGAGTCGCAAACATCAGCGATAAGGTCCGCACAGTGAAGAAGGATGAGGTGTTAGCAGCCTGCACTCCTGTAACAGGCATAAACCGCCCCACGCAATCAACCGAATCCAAGTCTTCTGAGCAATTAATAACGGAGCTACTCAAGAATGCAGAGTTAGGAAAGGAACTGAGATGTGCTGCAGAGAAGCTACTCCAAGAATTTAAAGACCTTTTTTCTCGAACACCTGAAGACGTCGGGAGAATGAACATCACCCAGCACAGAATTGATACAGGAAATCATCCTCCAATCAAACAACATCCACGAAGACTTCCATTTGCTAAACAGGAAGAGGTCACTGAACTTCTAAATGAAATGCAGCACAATGAAGTCATCGAGCCATCAACGAGTCCTTGGGCCTCTTCCATAGTACTGGTGCGAAAAAAGGATGGTTCAACAAGATTTTGTGTGGATTATCGTCGTTTGAATGACATCACGAAGAAAGACAGTTACCCTCTTCCCAGAATCGACGACACATTAGACACACTTGCTGGCAATAAATGGTTCTCGACTTTGGATCTGAAGAGCGGTTACTGGCAAGTAGAATTACATCCTGATGATCGTGAGAAGACTGCATTCACTACGGGACAAGGACTGTGGCAATTTAAAGTTATGCCTTTCGGATTATGTAATGCTCCTGCCACCTTCGAACGCCTGATGGAGACAGTGCTAAAAGGACTTTCCTATGAAGCCTGTCTGGTGTATTTGGATGATATTATTATTGTGGGGCGCACCTTTGAAGACCATCTACGAAACATCCGAAAGGTGCTGGAGAAACTCAGAATGGCTAACCTCAAATTGAATCCAGGCAAGTGTAACTTGTTCCGTCGTGAAGTGAGCTACCTCGGGCATATCATCTCTGCCGAAGGTGTGAGAACTGATCCTGAGAAGATCTCTGCAGTCGAGAACTGGAGTCGCCCTGAAAATGTACACCAACTACGAAGTTTCCTGGGGTTATGCACTTACTACAGGAAGTTTGTCAAGGGTTTATCAAATATTGCCAGACCACTCCACAAGCTGACGGAAGCCAAACAGAAGTTCCTGTGGACGGATGAATGTGAAAGTGCGTTCAAGCGACTTAAAGAGGCCTTAACATCATCGCCTGTCTTGACGTATCCACAGCCCGACAGACAGTTCATACTTGATACAGATGCCAGCCATGAGAGTGTCGGTGCTGTTCTGTCGCAGGAAGTTGATGGTCAAGAACATGTCATTGCCTTTTCGAGTAAATGCCTGTCTAAACCAGAGCGAAATTACTGTACCACAAGGAAAGAGCTACTCGCCATCGTAAAAGCCATAGAACATTTCCATCATTATCTCTATGGCAGAAGATTCCTGCTCCGGACTGACCATGCATCTTTAACGTGGTTGCTCCAGTTCAAGAACCCAGAAGGACAGATTGCCAGGTGGATACAACGCCTCCAGGAATATGACTTTGAGATACGTCATCGTAAAGGGACTCTACATGGTAATGCAGATGCCTTGTCACGGAAGCCCTGCTCGGAAAGCTGCAAGTACTGCTGTAGAACCGAACAGAAATACCTGCCGATAAATCCGGTTGCCTGCCAAGTCACTGTCTCAACACCATCAGAACAGGATCCCGATCCATGGAGTGACGAAGAACTTAGACAAGCCCAGTTGGAAGATCCTGACATAAAGCCAATATTACAGATGAAGGAGACAACCAGCAACAGACCTACCTGGCAGGACATTTCCAGATTTAGTCCCATTACGAAAAGTTATTGGGCACTTTGGGACTCTCTTCATATCAGAAACGGCGTATTATACAGAAAGTGGGAATCTGAGGATGGGAAAAGCTTCAGATGGCAGATTTTATTACCAAGATCAAGAATTCCAGCTGTTTTAGAACAACTGCATAGTAGCTCTACCGGAGGCCATTTTGGGGTAATGAAGACTGCAGAAAGTTCGGGAACGCTTCTACTGGTGCAAGGCAAAGGAGGATGTGGAGAAATGGTGTAAATCCTGTGATGCTTGTGCGGCACGTAAAGGCCCGCAGAAACGAAGTCGAGGAAGACTGCAACGGTATAACGTGGGAGCACCATTTGAACGGATTGCAATCGACATCTTGGATCCTTTGCCACGGACCTCCAGTGGAAATAAATACATCCTCGTCATGATGGACTATTTCACCAAGTGGCCTGAGGCATATCCCATTCCCAATCAAGAGGCATGCACAGTCGCAGAGGTCCTAGTGCAGCAATGGGTGTCAAGGTACGGTACGCCCCTACAACTTCATACCGACCAAGGTAGGAACCTCTGATGTTTTCAAAGGACTGTGTCAACTACTCGGCATAGACAAAACCCGGACAACAACCTTACATCCCCAGTCGGACGGCATGGTTGAGAGGTTCAATCGTACCATCCTGAATAACCTCTCTCTTCTAGTATCAAGGAACCAGCAAGATTGGGACTTGAAGCAACGAGATATATTAAGTAGAGTGATAAATGGTAACCCTTGAGAAGGTTCAAGATGAGTCATGTGACATGCTCTCCTTGCACCTGCGTATTCGGTGGTTCCCTTGGTAACAGCTTATTTTCAGTAAATTTCTATGGCAACTGTTTGGAGATTGTTCAGTCGGTAACAAAAGTGTCCGAACACTAGCAAAAATTCCTATGTAAAAAAAGAACACTTCACGCGGTTTTATTAAATAAATCCTTGTCGAATCCTTTTCTTAGTCTGTCTAAGAACATGATTCGATAAGGATTTATTTAATAAAACCGTGTGAAGTGTCCTTTTTTTACATAGGAATTTTTGCTAGTGTTCGGACACTTTTGTTACCGACTGTTCTTCGCAGCCAATGTTTTTGTTTACTTATGTAGTTTAATATTCTTTTGTTCTAAATCATTTTCATTTTGATTTTACTTCTTTTTATATCGTGTAGTTGAATTTTAACCGATAAAATATTTATAAATAGTTGAAAAATTATTATTTGTTGTTAAATTTATCTCTTTAAAAGTTTAAATTTTCTTTTATAAACACATTTAAGCTTTGTTGGGAAACGATGAAAAAAAGGTATTTTATTATTTATTAAAATGTGAAATGTGTGTAAAATTATTTTAAAAACAATTTATTTCGGTCATAGGACTGTCATGTTACCTAATAACAATGATAATTTGTCGTACTGATATTTTAAATGCCAAAATAGCGATAAAGGGCCAAACACAGTAACCTATTGGAGCATATCACGTGATTCATCTTGAACCACGGAAAGCTAATCCTTCAACCATTGAATCAGCACTCTAATTTATATATCTCGTTGACTTGAAGTTACCATTGTTCCTGCTGTCATATCGAAGTGCTGTCCATGAAACCACCGGCTATACTCCAGCCCAGATGCTCTTTGGACGTGAACTTCGTCTCCCATGTGATCTCCTGTTTGGTTGTCCATCCGATGCGCCTTCATCGCCCGAGGAGTACATCCAAGATCTCCAGGCACGATTTGAGGACGTACACAACTTTGCTCGGGAGCGGATTAACATGGCAACGGAGAAAATGAAGACAAGGTACGATCTAAAGGCTACACAATATGAGTTCCAGGAAGGAGAGAAGGTCTGGTTGTGGAATCCTGTTCGACGCAAAGGACTCTCTCCCAAGTTACAGTGCAACTGGGACGGACCATACACAGTCTTAAAAAGGCTGAATGATGTAGTTGTGCGGATCACTAAAACACCTTCATCAAAACTGAAGGTGGTGCACTATAATAGGCTAGCCAAGTACCACAAGTAACGGTAATATTAAAATTAAAAATGTAAATACTGGTAAAATTTGCGCATGCGTAATGTAAATATTTGTACATATTTGTCAATTTTGTAAATATTTCTCACTTGATTTTTATTTCTATTTTATCGTTATATGCAACTTAGTTCTTGTATTTTAGATTGTGTAAATTTCTTAGTTTCTCCTCTTGACCAAGGGTTGCACTGCCCGGGACGTGCAGTCCTTGGGAGGGGGGCAGTGTTACAAATTTGTAAATAATTGTGTTTATTTTCGTATAAATTCTTTCAAAGAGGCTTAGTAAGTTGATAAAGTGCTAATTTTGTCCATTTCTAGTCATTTTAGCGTTGAAATAGCCTTATTTTCCCTTAAAAACGCATTAAAGAGCCCCAATAAGGCAGGTAATGGATTTGGCGCGAAGTTTGGCGACTTTTCCCCACCTTGGCGATTTTTTTTGGCGACTTTGGCGAGAAAATCCTTATATGGGATATACCAAATATGGAAGCTGTAAGTTGATTGGTTGACCACTTTCTAGAGTTTTCTCGAAAAATCTGGGTTCCATGGAACAGTATATAAGGAGCGCTCTCTCGCCAAGGCAGTCAGTTCAGTTCAGTTTTCAGCCAGCTTCGCTAGTGCTTGCATTGCTCTTGAGCCTCTTTGGAAGAGACTTGCTTTATGTGTTATTGCTATACAGTTTGTACTAGGGATTTGCTATTGACAGCTGTTGTTTAAGCTGTGTTTACTGTTTGAATTGAAGCTGATACTTGGTTTATAGACCTGTATTTTTCTGGAACTTTCTGTGAATAAATTACTGAATTTTTGTAAGTTTGGCCTTTCATTCTCGGACAACTCACGAACCCCCAAGTACGCAACAATATATATTTGTGCAAAAACAAGATAAGTAAAAAAGAGACTAGAGAACATAGAATCTTTTGAGTTAATTTAATAATTGTAATTTAACATTACATTTGCTCATCAAGTCTATAAGTTTAAATAATATGAAACAATCATACAGTAAATTAATTTTAACGAAAATAATCTCTCGTTTTATTTCCTAATAATATATTTTTTTTTTTCTATTTTGCGTATTTTTAATAATCAGCAAAAAATCTATTATTAGCATTAAACAGACTACAGCAAGTTAAAAATTTAAGTCATTATTATTTATTTATTTATTTATTTTTTAATTTTTAATATAAAAAGTTTTTACCTCGTCGGTACTGTAATCTAAAACGATCTAAAACAATCATGCATTCAATCAATAATAACAAAAATGATTTCATATTTTGTAAATTACATTTTTATAAATCAACGGAAAATTATTACAAGTAATAAAGAGACTGCAGCACGTAAAATCATTTCTTACGTGTTTCAATAATAAAGTAGTGCATTATATACATACATAATCATTTTTTATGTAAAAGGAATATGAATGAATTTTTAATGCTTTTTTCTAGGAAATTCCGAATTTATAATTTAAGGATATGATTTTACTAACAAAAAGTAATTTATTTTTATAAAAATCAGTTCTACCTAAAAGTTATTACAATATGTAAGATGCATGTATTATGTAAGATGATGATAAAACATTTCTTTGGACTTTTTAAAAATATAGGTATTATTCTTTAATATTTTTTAAAACCATATTAAAAAAAAAAAAAAAATGCTTTTATGATTCAAAATAAATAATATTAATAATTCTACTACTTAAAATGAAATAAAATAAAGTAAAATAAAGTAAATTGATTTAATCCAAGTTTTATTAAAATAAATGTACAAAAAAAAAAAAGTTCAAGAAGAGTTACTACTCATAGATTAACGTATATTTGCGTAAATAAATCCAAGGTTTTAACGAATTTAAAAAATATATTTTTTTTACAGCTATGTATAATTGAAATAATAAATCATCTAAAATGTTAAAAGATTTCTGCATGAGTAATTTAAAGTACTCTAAATGAATAAAACAAACAAACACATAAACTCATTTTCAAAAGATTTTTTTTTTTAAGTTATTGGAAAAAAAAAAAAAAAATGTGTCTACAAAAACTTTAAAAGAAATAGTTTGGGAAATGTACGTCATGCACGTTCCGTTTTATGTGGTTAAAAGAATTAAAAAAAAAAAAAAGAAAAAGAAAAAGGTAAAATTGTTAGCTTAAAGTAAACTTTTAACACTCATTTTGATTTAGTTGAAAAATTAATAATCAGACAATTATTGTGGCATTCATTTAATATTAACTTTTTAAATTGGCGAATAACTGTTATAAGTAATAGAGTGACTACAGCACGTAAAATATTTCGAGTCAATTTATTCACTTTTAATATAAAATTATATATATATATATGTATATGTATATATATATATGTATATATATATATATATATATATATATATATATATATATATATATATATATATATTGCTCATCATAATTATAAACTTAAAAGAGCATGAAATAAACATACAGTAAATTAATGTGTATTCTTTAAAAATCAGTGATAGACTATTGTAAGCTAATAAAGACACTACAGCACGTAAAATATTTCGAGTCAATTTATTAACTTTTAATATAAAATTATATATATATATATATATATAGTAATACAATATTATCAGTGTAAAAATTTGAAATTTAAAGATGATTTAACTTCAGTATTAAAACAATTATTCGGATCATGGATGTTTTTCTGTCACAAAGAAAGCAAAAGCTAAGAATTTCTTTGTTCACAGGCTCGAAACAGCCATAGTAAAACAAGAAAAAACGAAGATCAAAATAAAACTATTACCTAAAAATGATAATCCAAAACCATTTAAAATTGTAGATCAAAATAAAATTACCACTACAAATAATAATACAAAATTACTTAAAAAATTATAATTGAAACGGATGCAACTCAAAGTTAGAATAAACGAGACACATGTAAAATTTAACAATCAGATATCAGTTAAACGCACAGTTAATCAGTTCAAAACTGCAGAGGACATGGAGTAAAATAAAGGATTCACAGAGCTATTCAGGTAGAATAAGGATTCAGATAAGGATTGAAGTCCTAATAAGGATTCAGATTATTCATAATTATTGTAACATGAATAGTGCTGCCATCTACAGTAATGTTATGAAAATAATGGAAAAATTAAATAAATAAAATAAAAGGAATAGATAATAAAAGAAAAATATATAAAATACATATAATGTCTGTACAAAATGGCCAGGAAGCATGGAACAAAGTAAAAGAAGACAAAACCTTTTTATTTTCTTAGGATTCAGATAATCAATGTGGATGATTGAATAGTGCTGCCAACTACGATTGTAATTTGCAACGAAGTTTGAAAGATAATGTGAATACATACTAACCATAAAATAATACCTAATTTTTTAGACCTAAATTTAAATTGGAATAAAAATTGTGAGGGGAAAAAATAATAATAATTAAAAAAAAATTTAATTAAGTGTTTGGGATATCCATTAATTAATGCTAAATTTTTAAAGAATCGAAATTGTACTTTTTGATGTTTATCAGACACTAAATATTTGATCCGTAGATTAAAATTAAGAAGAATATTGACAAAAACAGATTTATGTAAACATGTTTTAAAATTAGTAAAAAAATTTACTTTAAAGGGGAAACCTTTCTTTTTATCATATAAGTCAAATTCTAATTGGCTATTACTATTAAGAATAATTTTTAAATCTAAGAAACTAATAATACTAGATTCCAAATCAGTACTACTAAGAAACAGATTTTCAGGATAACTAACAGGTAAGTCTAGATTGGTGTGATGTTTATCCAAATATAATATAATTATATCATCTATGTATCGTAGTAATTTAAAGTTAGTACACTCAATGTTACGCTCATAATAATATATGCATAGATCAGCTAATATACTAGAAGCAATGCCACCTTGTGGCAATCCTAAACGTTGTTTATATAAAGAATTATTGAATAAGATATAGTTATGGTATAGGATAAACCTAGTTAGAGTTTTAAAGGCTGAAGGAGTTATGTTATTGTTTAGATTTAGATACTGAAGATTTTCTACAAAAAGTTTATTTATAATATCAAACATATCTTTAATAACAATATTATTAAAAAGATCATGGAAATCAAATGTTTTTATACCAGTAATATCAGTAAGATTTTTAATTTTATTTTTGAGTTGAAAACTATTTTTTTTTTTAAATTACTCTTGTTAGAAACAATAAGTATGTAATTTTTTAAGGATATTTAACAACATAATATTAGCATTAGAAGTATAGGCATTACAGGCAACAGTAACAGTACGAAATTTAATAGGATCTTTGTGAAATTTTGGAATTACTACTAAATAATGATAATTATAGTTATTATTTTTGGTATTTATTAACTTGTAATAATTAAATATATGCCTATTTTTAATTTCTATATTGTCATTAATCTTAACAAAAATATTACTAGTATCCATAGTATCAAAAAGAAGTTGTTTATAATACTTTTTGCAAATAATTGCATAGTTATTAGCCGCCTTGTCAAAATAAGTAATAATAATAAACTCAATAAAGACACTACAGCACGAAAAATACTTCGAGTCAATTTATTGACTTTTAATATAAAATTATATATATATTTGCTCATCATAATTATAAACTTAAAAGAGCATGAAATAAGCATACAGTAAATAAATGTGTATTCTTTAAAAATCAGAGATAGACTATTGTAAGCCAATAAAGACACTACAGCATGTAAAATCTTTTGTGCGATATTCTTAAAATTGTTAATACCAAATTATATTTTGTTCATCATCACTATAAGCGTAAATAACATAAAACAATTACACACACATTAAATTAATTAAAAAAAAAAAAAATTGTTACCGTTTTAAAATTTAATGTTTCAGCAAAATTATGCCAATTTTTAAATGTATTGATTTTTAATAAATTGGCGAAAAAATATTGTTAGCAACAGAGTACAGCATAAAAATATTTTTTGTAACGTCTTTCAGTAATAGAAGAAATTACTTGTCTGTTGCTAATAACGAAAAGGCGAAGAAATAATAAGTACTTGTGTTTCAACTTGTTGGAAATATTGTTGGAAAGTGTTAAAAACGCTTAACGCAAACGGAAGCAGCAAATTCCAGTTGTAACCCTAAATGTATCTGAATATTTTAGTGTAGCTTTTTAAATTTTAAAATTAAGCATAACATATTCTTCAGAAAACAATTTTTAACGTATGAAAAATAATGTCGATTTCGTTAGGATATCTGCAGTTACAAAATTATTAAAAAATGATTTATTAAAAAGTCTCTTGTGAAATGCAATATATTGCCCCCCCCCCTTTTTTTTTTGTTGTTGTCTACGCATACAAACTAACAACGCTATTTGTGCTATTTTAAATAGGGAACATGACATAATAGACTTGAATACCATATATCATTTTAAAGAAATTCTAAAAATTATTAACTACACTAGAGGCAGACAGAAGGACAAATAGACAGACGATAATTCAGAGACGGACAGAAAGATGGACTAAAGAAAGTGTTAAGAACACTTAATAAAATCTAAAAGACAACTGCAACAATATTAATTATAGCACTTAATGTATCTGAATATTCTTGTGTGGCCCTGTAAATCTTAATGCTAATCATACTATATAATATTGTATTAAAAACATAATAATAATAATAAGAAAAAAAAACACATATATATATTTTTTTTCATGGGAATGAAAAAAAGTCAATTTTATTACGATTTGTGCAAAATAAAGGTATTAAAATACGGTTTTATGAAATACCTATCATACAGCGTAATTCTTTGGAATTCATTCGTGCGCCCTTTCACAAAAATGAGTAGTGGTATGTATTCCATTTTCAACAGGGGTTATTCCGGGATCCGGACATAATATCGGGGGACAAAATCTCGCCGGACAAAATATCGCGTCAAAAAAATAGTATGATCTATTTAAAAATTTGATTTTGTGTCACGCGTGATCTCTGGCGGGGGCCACATGCCCTTATAAATATTAATTAATTAAAATAAAAAAAATTAGTTAATTAATTAAATCATAGAGTTGAATTTCATTATTTTATCTATGTTTAATTTTAAGTTATTTTATCTTTTGCTTTTCACTATTCAAAATACATTTTAAAAATCGTGTACATCACTACTGACATTAAAGTTGAACGCTATTCACAAACCTTAATTAAAAGTTTTAAAATTGATAAGCACGATTGAATTCATTATGAATAATTTTGACAAAATTAATAAATATAGTTTTTAAACTATTTTAAGCAAAATTTATAAAAAATTTTGTTGTAGGTTTGTCAGAATGTCAGTACTCTGACTAAAGTATGTGTTGTCATGAAATTTTATACAACATTACTAATAATTACCAACTCACTTTTGCTTTGTATTCATCAGGGTTGGCAGGTTTTTGACACGTGACAGTTTTTGACGGTTTAAACCATGGTTAAAACCGTCATGTCAAAAACCTCCTTGTCAAAAATGTCAAAACTGTCAAAAACCTATATTTATAATTTAATTGTCATATAAAAACTTAGTTTAACAAAATATAGTTTATAAAGATTTTTTGAAAAATAAATAGATTGATGTTCTTTAAAAAACGCATTGTTACAACATTTTGATTAATATAAAAAATGAAACTTTAGGCTTTCAAGTTTTATTATGAATTATTTCTATGTTCATTCAAAATATGCTGTGATACTTTTATATATTATTACGAAATTTTTTTTTAACTATGCTTAATATAGTATATGTTAAACTTAGTTATGCGTAAGTTAGTTAAGTTAAAAATATAGTTGTTTTTAATGAGATATTATTAGTATGTTTTAAAAGGTAAACATATTGATGTTTTTGGAGAAACATTATTATAACATTTTGATTAATATAAAAACAAATCTTTAGGCTTCTAAAAATTCATGATTTGTAAATCATTGATAGATCATTTTGATTGATAAATCATTTTATTTGCAATACAACATTGTACATTTCAATTTTTTTAGTATTGTGATTTTAGTATTATGTATTTAACCAGTAAAATAAAAATACATGGCCTAATATTTTGTATTTAAATATTTGATAGAAATATATATGTATATATATATATATATATATATATTTAAATGACTGTTGATAGTTCAAGTTTTAAAGAAAAAACAATAATTCTGAATGTTAAACAAGCTTGAATTGCGTCTGAAATTTTTATAATTACTATGAGACAAGAGAAATATGAATGCTTTCTGGACATGTATAAATTGTAATAAATTTAATATTTACTCGTACAGATTGAAAAAAAAAATTATTAATCTAAGCTGTAGGGCCCTACAGCGGCCAAGCGGTTCTACGCTCAAAGCTGGGAAATCTGAGGTGTCTGTTTCGATCTCAGTGTGCACTTGTCGGCGTAGCCGTTCAGAGTTTTTCATGTTTTCTCCGAAACTTGTATAAATACTGGCTAGGACCCTTTAGAAAGATCCCCACAGAGGGCACTCCCTCTTAGGCCTAAGACCGTAGAGTTGTCAATCAGCCTTACTCCCAAAACACCAATAGTCCAAGCTATAAACAGGTACAAACATTTATACAAACAATAATAAATACATAAAAAAATTATTTATAAATGATAAGTGTAATAAATATAGATTATAAATATAATTATTTTCAAATTCATATTAATTTACTGCCTACATATATTATGTTTTACTTAAAGAAAAAAAAAAAATAAAAAAAATCCTGTATTCCTGTTTTTATGGCTTATGCAAAAATTCATAAGTAACTTTGGAATTTTAGAATTTCATGAATATTAATATAAATAAACATAAACATACAAAATATGTCTATGCATACTTTGTATATATTTCTTAGGTTATAAACCAGTATATTTATCTAAATTTTTATAAACTATCTACAAATTGTTTTAAGATTTTTTTTAAATTTATAAACAGAATAATATTTAGATATTCACTTGTATATGGCAACTAAATCCTATTTCTAACCAGATTCTAGCTCATTTATAGATGTTCATTTTGAAAATACAGGTTTTTGACGGTTAGAGGTTTCTGACGGGTTTTTGACGGTTTAAACCAGGTTTAAACCCTTGTCATGTCAAAAACCCAACCCTGGTATTCATTTACGTCGGCGATATTTTATCCTCGCGAGATTTTGTCCCGCGAGATTTTGTCCCCAACCCGATTATTCCATACTGAACTTGACTAACGTATATCAGTTTCAAGGAATTCAGGAACTATTTCGGGAGTTAAGTGAGGACAGTCAGACAAACAAACCGAAGTCATAAATAAACACTTTTCTACTTTGTTGGAAAGTGCTAAAAAAAGATGCACTATTGTCTAAACAAAAATATGTTTATTAAATTTTCCTTTCTTTCAAAGCATATGTTTTGCTTTTCGGATAAAATCAATTTTTCTTGAGAAAGAAAATACCAAATTGTTTACCTTTTGCAGAAATTTTCGAGCTTATATAAATTTTACGGTTAATATTTTAGAAATAAAAAATAATTTTATTTCTCTGAAAAACATTTCTTTCTGAAAGTTAGTATAGTGTTATGTAACATAGTGATAAAACATTTGTGTGGATTTCATTAAAGTATTTTTTGAAAGCATTTTAAAAGAAATAAAACTGCTTTTATGTTTCAAAAAAAAAAGTAAATTCAATTACTCAATATTTTCCCTATTAATTCATGCTCTGTTAAAATATAACTTCCATGAGTAATAATTCAGTAAGTGCAACCACTCATTTTTTTTTTTTTTTTTTTTTTTTTTTTTTAAGTAAATAGTAAATATTAAAAATCTAAGATTTAACGAACTGAAAAAAAAAAACTATATATATTTCTTTAATCATGTGTATCTTAAAAATAAATCATTTAAAATGCTAAACGATTTCTGCATCCGTAATTCAAAATAATGTAAACGAAGAAACAATCAAACAAAAAATTGTTTTTACTTTTTACTTAAAAAAAAAAAAAAAAAAAAAAAAAGATTATATTTACAAAAAGTTTAAAAGCTTTTTTTTTTTTTTTTTTTTTTTTCTTTCTCTTTTCTTTTTTTTTTTTTCTTTTAAGATTATGTTTACAAAAAGTTTAAAAGCATGGTTCTCGAAATGTAACTTATTCATGTTTCGCTTTACAGTTTATAGAATAAACAGTATTTTAACATAAAAGGTTAAAAAGGCCTATTTTGAAGTTTCACGTGACATCTTTCACTGCGGATCCGCGGTTTTTTCAAACAACCTCACATAGTATCGACAGCGACGAAACAGTATTTGTTTAAAATGTTAGCTTGCAGTAAACATGTGAAATTCATTTCTTTTTTGTTGAAAACGAGTAAAATTATTTAATACACAGATAGAGTAGAAATTATCTTTAATTTTTATAAATTAGCTAAAGATTATTATGAGTGATAAAGAAAATACATCACGTAAATTATTTTGGGTCTATTTATTCCTTTTTAATACAGGCCCACCAGTGGACAAAAAGTTCTGTTCTCGAAGTTGGTAGATGTGAGGTGCCGGATTCGATACTTCCGTTCTAGCCGTTCGGAGTTTTCAATGTTTTTCTCCGAAACTTGCGTGAACACTTGTTAGGACCCCTTAGAAAGTTCCCCTACGGGGGGCATTCTCTACAAACCAAGGAACCTAGAGCAATCAATTGGCCTTAAACTTAATACTATACCACCTTTTTAATACAATATTATTTTTTGTACATCATGATTATAAGTTCGAAATGAAAAAACCCTACAACAAATTAATTTTAACAATATATATATATATATATATATTCCCTTAGTAAAATTATTTTAATTTGGCAAGCTATAATCAGCGAAAGACTATTGTAAGCAATATAGAAACTACCGTACGTAAAATCGTTTGAATATCTCTCTCTCTTTTTATTAATTTCTTTACATTAGTTTTTGCTAATTGATAAATCATACAGTTAATTAATATTAATAAAATTATTTCCCAATACGATTTCGTATATTTTGTAGTACAAATATTAATAAATCATTTAAAAGATACTATAAATAATAAAAATATAAACAGTATAACAATACATAAAATATTTTGTTACGTTTTTCAATAAAAGAAGAAAACACTCATCTGTTCTTGATAATGCAAAAGTTAAGACAAAATAAATAATTCGCCTTTCGATTTATAAATTTTGATTTCGAAAGGCGCATTAATATACAAATAAAAATGTGTCTGTCGAATTTAACTTTTGTTCAAAGAAGTAGGTTCATTATTTATACATATATAAAATCAGTGTTTCTTGTAAAAAAAAAAAAAAAAATTGAATTTTATGTTTTTTAAATATTTTTTGTAATAAAAAAATAGAAGCATATAATTTAGGGACTGCGATTGTACTTATGGAAAAATTTTATTTCTTTGTAAAAGCATTTCATTTTAAAAATGGTTTTAAAGTCATGTTAGGTAGTGAAAAAAAAATTTAGGCTTTAAAAAATAAAGCATCTAAAATGAAATAAAATTGCTTTTATGTATAAAAATAATAAAATTAACTGCTAAAAATTTTTTTTTTTTAATCCATTTTAATTCAGCTTTTTTTTAAATAAATAAATAAATGTACAGTTTTAAAAAATTTAAAAAATTATATATTTTTTTCTTCAACTATAAATGTTTACATCATAAATCGTTCAAAATTTTAAAAAAGTTCTACCTGAGTACTTGGAGATATTCTAAGTACAATAAATAAATAAATAAATAAATAATAAATAAATAAATAAATAAATAAATAAATAAATAAATCCCTATTTAAAAGAAGCTTTAAAATTTTTAATTTTATTCAATTTTATTTGAATATATTTATTGAAAGAGATTACAGAATCTTCAAAAGAAATGATTTTGAAAATGTAATGCATATTTGTTTTGTTTTATGGCTGATAAATTAAACAATATTTGCTGAAAATTTTAACTAAAAGTAAACTTTTAAAATTCTTTTTGGTTTAGTGTAAAAAAAAAAAAAAAAAAAAAAAAAAAAAAAAATAGTTATCACACAAATACCGTGACATTTACTTTTTATTATTTTCTAAATTATTGAAATTTTATTGTAAGCATCTAAGAAATTGCAGCATGTAAAATCTTTTGAGTTAACATATACATTTTAAATATAAAATTATTTTGTTCTCTTTAATATTATAAACTTAAATGATATAGAGCAATCATTTTTATATCATTTTATTTACTAGTAAAATTAATTTTATGTTTCCAGATATAACATTTTTTTAAATCAAGAGAACAGTATTATAATCAACACACAGACTTCAGCATGTAAAATATTTTGAATATATTTTTTCTTTTTTAATAAAAAATTATCTTTTTGCTCATCTTCACTATGAGCTTAAAATGACACGAAACAGTCATACAATAAATTAATTTTAACAAATAAATAAATAAAATAAAAATAAAAAATAGCTTTGTTTTTATTTTATAGTAAAATTATTTCGATTTTTGAAGCTCTAGCTTTAAAAATTAGCGAAATACTATTATAAGCAATAATAATAATTTAAAAAAAAACTATAACACGTAAAACCTTTTGAGTCATTTTTCTTTTTAATTTAATACAAAATTATTTCGTTCTCGTAATACTATACGCTTAAATGATATGAAGTAATCCTACTGTAAATTAATATTAATAAAAAATATTTCCCTTTTAAATTATGTGTATTTTGTAATATACATTTTTATAAATCAGTGAAAAAAAAAATGTTATAAGTTATAAACATATTTCAACACGTAAAATATTTTGTTGTGTCTTTCAGCGATAAAAGAAAATATTTGTATGTTGCAGATTATGCAAATGCGAAGAAAAATAAACAATCCTTCTTTCAACTTATAAAAATTTTGATTTCGAAACAAAAGATGGATGCATTATTATCCAAATAAAAATATGTTGGTGGACTTTCTTTTTTCTTTCGTTCAAAGCAGTCGATTTTATTTTTCATATTAAATCCGTTTTTCCTAACAAAGAAAAATGAATGCATTTTTAATAGTTTTTGTAGGAAATTCAATATTTATAATTCGAGGACTACGATTCTACTAATAGATAATATTTATTTTTTTCCTATGAAGTAACATTTATTTTTAAAAGTAATTTTAGTTTTATGTTTGGTGATGATAAAGTTTTAGTTTAGTATTTTTAAAGACATTCGAGAAGAAATAAAATGCCTTTAACTTAAAAAAAAAAAAAAAAAAAAAAAAAAAAAAAAATGTTTTTTTTTACGCCTTTTTAGTTTATGTTTTGTTAAAATAAATATAAAATATAAAGTAGTTCCATAAGAGTAACCACTCATAGTTTTTTTTAATACTTTAAGAAATTTAAGATTTAATGAATTAAAAAGAAAATAATTTCTTTAACTATATTTCATTTGAGCCATAAATCATTTAAAAATTTAAACGATTTCTGCATGGATAGTTAAAAATATTCTAAATAAATAAATATAAAAACACCATTTTCACTTTTGAAAGAATCTTTGAAGTTATTGAAAGAGAATATCTCTTAAAAAAAAAACTTCAAAAGAAATGGTTTTTGAAATGTAATTCATGCATGCTTCGTTTTATGGTTTGCAGAATAAACAATGTTTGTTAAAAATGTTAGCTTCGAGTAAACTTTTAAACTTTAATTATTTTCAGTTTAAAATTACGAATAACTAATCTTTATGAAGTTGTCTTAGCATTTATTATTTATGCTATATCTTTTGATTCAATTTTTATTGCGCTAGATAAATACAAGGGTTTTTTGGTCACTTCTAGCTAATTCATACAGCACAATTTGTGTTTTATTTTTAAAAAAGTTATTTTGTTTCAACATAAATAATTTTTATTACTTATTTAGAAATGTTTGAATCGCAAGAAATACATTATTAACATAGAACGAAACATGAAAAACAGCGGCAAAAGTAGCACATTTAAAAATATAAATATAAATTTTACTCCATGTAAACCATTCATGCTTATTGATACATTTGTCTACACATACATACGATTATCACTTTAGTTTGTGTTTTGTTTGTATTGAAGCAATAAAATAATTTCAAATATATTTTTTCTATCTAATGTTTTCGTTAGATTATGTTTTGGTTGTAATTAAAAATAAGATATTTGTAAGTTCATTCAGTTGAATAATGTATGGTACTTTTTCGTTTGCTGCTAAGCAATTTGGAAATCTCTTTCAATATCTCCGTGATAAACCACCAAATTATGATTCAAAATAATTAAGTTTAATTATAGAAAACCCTAAGAATGTAATTAAAAGGATTATAAGGTTTTAAAAATAAATAATCCTATAATTTTTATTATAATCTTATAATATTGTTAATGTAAATAATGGTAATATCAAACCAAATAAATTTACATTTAAATTATTATTTAAATTAATTACACTGCTCTGCAAAAAAAAAAAAAAAAAAAAAAAAAAAAAAAAAAAACATTTTTTTTTTTTTTTTTTTTTTTTTGAGATCTGATACCATTCTTGCTGATTCTTATGTAATGACCTCCTAAATCCGAATATGACTCCCATTTTGCTCAGTCACCCACCGTTTTCCAGATACACCACCCCCTCCCTCAATTTATTTCCCTGTTCGATAATTTTATGACCATGAATTTGATTTGAAGAATGTAAAATAATTAATTTAACACCTAAAAACAAAAAAAATAAATAAATAAATAAATAAATAAAGTTTAAAAAATAACATTTATAACAGATTAAAAAATTATAAGATATGCAATGCATAATTTCAGTTGCAAATCCCCCCCTCCAAAAAAAAAAAAAAAAAAAAAAAAAAAAAAAATCCCTTGTCGTAAATGTCCATGTTTTAGAATTTTCCAACTTTGCAGCCCCTCAAAAGATATTTAGCGGTTAAAATAATCCTCCCCCTCCTAAAATCAAATTTATAGCCATAAAATCACCGAAAAATGATAAAAATAGGGAGCCATTCCTAAACTAGTTGGCATAGGTGGACGCTGCTCAGTCCCCCATCATATTTATGTTCTCATAAATTTCTAGTTTGAGAGATATAATCATGCTAAAAGAAATGAATTTGACAAAAGCTTGATACAGTGACAGAATGAAAACCCCGCCTAATAGGCTATCCACCGTTCACTTCGATATATTTATCTTATTCTAATCTATTAATTTATTTTATCAGGGTCAATTCCGTTGTTTAGTTTTCACGCTACTATTTCCAATGCAATAATCCTCAAAATTCATATTTATATGAAAAATTTACAATTTCGCTATGTTGGTAAAATCGTAAATTACGAATAATTTTCGAAATTTTCCTACTAGAATATTTGTATTCAATCATGTTCAAACAAATATCATAAATGTAATTTTGAAGTTGTCTAATGTATTTATGAGCCTCAAAATGAAAGTTTGTGCTCAATTTTACCTTATTCTGGCATGTTAAGTAAATCGTAAATTCCAAATAACTTACGAATTTTTTTAAATTGGAAAAATCATAGTCAATGATATTCATGCCAGTATCCTAAATAATATTTCGAAAGTGGTTTGACATTTTTACGATGAAAATATCCCTCAAGATTGACGTTTATGTGAAATTTTGCTCTATGCTGCCATGTTAAGAAATTCGTAAATTTCCAATAACTTACGAAATTTTTATATTAGAAAATTCATAGTCATTAATATTCATACCAGTGTCCTAAATAATATTTCAAAAGTAGTCTGACATCTTTACGATGAAAATATCTCTCAAAATTGACGTTTATGCGAAATTTTGCATTATACTGCCATGTTAAGAAATTCGTAAATTTCCAATAACTTGCGAAATTTTCAAAGTAGCATATTTATAGTTACTGATGTTCCTTCCGGCATCAAAACTGATATTTTAAAACTGGTCTGACATTTTTACATTAAAAAGTTTCCATTTAATGCACGTTTAAGTGAATTTTTGTCGTATTCTCCCATGTTAAGAAAATCGTAAATTTCTAATAACTTACGAAGTTTTTAAATTCGAATGTTGCAAATAAATAGGGTTCTTGCCAGTGTCGAAAGTAATATTTTAAAACTGATCTGACCTCTCTGCGACAATTTGTTCTTGAGATATCGTGTACACAGTCTAAGAAACTAACGGACTTACACACTAACAGACTAACAGACTAACAGACACCCTACAGACAGACACCATAGAAATTTTTGTAATTTTCGGATTCCTCACACCTGAAAACGTGTAAAAAAGTCAAAAAACCGAGGTCGAAAATTTTCACGATTACCTAAGTTCCCCATACTTATAGAATGATGGGGAACTAAAAACGGTGGATGATATGGCAAAACAGGCGTCATATTCGACTTCAGGGGGTCATTTTACATAAGAATATGCTGAAATGGTGTCAGAAACAATTTTCATGCCGAGCATAGTGTTATTTATTTTAGTACTTGCCAATAAAATCATCCTTTTAAAAATTAATTTCCAAATTTAATAAGCTTGCACTTTGCGCAAGGAACACTAAATATGATTTAAATAAGTAATACAGATAAACACTTTGGAACTGAATGAAATTTTTGGTGAAGCCTAAAAAATAAACTAAATGGTGTCACAATTTTCGACGAAATCTAAAATCCAACATTAAAGTGCTTCAGTGTCACAGTTTCAAAAACGTAAAAAAAAAAAAAAAAAAAAAAAAAAAATCATCGGTTTAAATGCCTCGAACTGAAGTAAATACCTCAAAATTAATTATGTGCATATATTTATAAGAAATTGTAATAAATACCTCGAATAATAATTATAAAAAAAAATCTGATACAGATGTGATAGCATTTCAAACGTAATTCAATTGACTCTTTTTTTAAGGCAAATTATTACTGACGATGGTTATTGTTGATGATACTGTTGAGATCTGTAGCTCTTTAATTAGTTGTATAAACAGCAGAGTGGACACAGGTATACACTCACACTCTTTATTTATACAGTTAGGTTATGTAAAAATATAATGTCTGTTCTCAAATATTGGGTCATCAAGAAAGAAATATCAATCCACAGTGTACAATAAAATTTAATTTTTTCCTCCTAAAAAATGAACTGTAATGAGCAAAATGTTTTCCATTCTGTTCAATGAACTTTTGATATCTTTCTAGTAATTTTTGAACCCGCGCTCATAAAACTTCTGGTCCTTATCAGGAAGCAACTCAACCAAGTGAGTGAGATTTGATGTAACCATTATTATCGAAATTTTTACCGTTTAAAAACTTTTGTAAAGTTTGAAATAAATGATAATCCGATGGTGCAAAGTCAGGTCTGTTGGCAGTAAACATTTTAGTTGATCCTTTTCTTGCTTAGAAGCAACTCAAGCTTTAAAACATTTTTGAAAGCTCACCAAATTGACAGCAGGATATTTTTCTGATGCAATTCAGCTTTCAATATGGTTTTGTTTTGGTGAACTTTTTTAATTAATGCCATTGTAGACGACGCATTTTTCATAAACAGTAATAATTCGTTAAAAAAAAAAAAAAAAAAGAATCGATTGCATTAAGTTTGAAATGCATATCACAAATTTTGATTAGCTGTGTTAAGTGAATCATTTCAATTACTTCGGAAGCCAAATATCGAGCTTTTTAATGAGTCCATGCCATCTTATGCAAATTTTAATTATTGTGTTTGATACATTTAACCTTTTTGCAATCACTCTTACAAAAAAAGAATAACATTTTCAGAAAAATAATATAACGAACATAATTCTTATCTCTACTTATGCAAATTTAAAGCACTTTCATGTCAACTCAATATAAATATCAAATTGAAGATTCTAACATTTTAAAAAATGGAAGAAATCAGTTTTCTAATTAAATAATGAAGAGAGAAATTTTATATGACTTTCAAATATTATTGTAAATTCTAATAGCTACTCACTTGTGACCAAGAATATTTAAAGAATTTTAATAGCGTTGATTTTCCTATCGTTACTGATATATGCCATGGGACTGAAAACTTTTCCTTGGTTTCAATGGCATTGAACATGAATAAATTATTTAAAATTTGTGGTAAAATTGAATGACCATTTGATTAAATTGTACAAATCTCTTTTAATTGCAAAACGTAAATAATTGCAGTATTACATGAAAATAAATTGCATTATTCAACTAATTTTAAAAATACTTTAATTTTAGCTGACTTTAAATCACCTTTGGAACATTTAGATACAATCTTTCTATAAAATATATTAATTTACTATACTGGTGAAATTCTCTGTTAAAATTCTGGTATATTAGTCATAACATCAATTAAATTCTATGCAGGCAGTTCAAACAATGAACGCAAGGATACTGTTATTAAGAGTACAATTTTGCATGATTAATATATTCTGTGACTAAAGTTATTTCATTTCCCAAAATAAGCGACTCTTTTGCGTCAAATCAACGAAACATCTGCTTTTTGATGTCTAATTTACAAAATATGCTATATTTGTTCGAGATGATTCAGAAATTCGTAATAATCCTGAACAACATTTTGACTTAAATTACGTTTAACTGCAGAATACGTGGTTTTTACATGATCAATTAATGATAATCGTTTTTATGAGGGTCACAGAAGAATGACAAATGGTGAGTAAGGTTTCTAAGGTCTATCAATAGAGAATTTGATTGCACCAGCCATCATTAATGTATACGACGATATTTGTCCGGCTTCGGAATCGAAGCAGCAATCCTTCATTTATGAACTCGGTGCTCTGCCAATTCGAATACCACGGAGACAACTGAAAAAAAAATTCTTCGTAGTAGTTATATGTTATCCAGATACAAAGTAAAATTAGTTCATAAAAAAAAAAAAATCCTCTATGTTTTTAACTGTGCATCTGTTGCCCCCTCCTCCCCCCCCCTCCCCCACAAAAAAAAAAAAAGAACGAAATATTATTCAAAATGTAGTATGAAAATGAAATATTTTAAAATTCAAATAATGTCATATTTGTGTACAACTATTTCCGAAATATCGTTTAATTTTGACAGTAAACAACAATGTTTAATCTGACTTAAAAAAAAGAAAAATAATAATAATAATATTTTTTTTTTCTGAGGGACTGGTGGTATTCAGCAGTGTTGCCTTCTAGTAGGTACTTTTATATTTAATGTCCATCACTAATTTTAAATTATAATGCTTGTCTAACTGGTATGTTTTTCTAAGTGACTATCATATTTATCAAAGATCATTCTTCCAAAGTAGCAGTAGTTTCTAAATACACTACCTTTCCACAAATGACCGGCGACCTTTGATTTCAGACGTTTTTTCAAATATTACAAAAACTACTCGACGAAACATCTTGAAACTTCAGGAGTGAGAATAACATGTTGCAATTCCTATATTTCAGTGAAATTTTTGCCCCAAAAATAAAAAGAGGATCAGTAAAAAATTGAATAAAAATGAAAATATTTGGAATCATCCCGTAAAAGGATGATTTCAAATATTTTATTTCCATGCTTGATTATGCAAATATTTTATTACCATTTATTTCCATGCTTGAAATGAAATTTGGCTGTAATGTGCGATTATGAGCCTCCTTCTTATTCTGTGAATAAATTTTTATGAGACTACCACGTATATTCATGGCAATATAACGTTTTCTATAAAAAAAACTGTAAAATAATATTGTCACTTTTTTTAAAAACTGTAACACGCAAGGTATTAAACCTAGTGCAAAGCCATTTTCAGGAAACATCATCAGACACAGTATACTGAAATCACAATGCAAAAATATTAAATATCTTATGAAATATGAGCATTTTTAATAAATAATTTTTAACTGCGCGTACTTAAGATTTAGTGAAATTTCATTTAGTATAATTTAATAACCAAATGTATTGAGCTACTTATATGAAAATCCCAAACAAATATCGTATTAACTCAAACAGTTATGATTTATATGATGAACATAATTTCAGTTCCTCTAAAAGAAAAGGAAGATGATAAGGGGGCGATGATAGGATAATGTTGAGCTACTTATATGAAAATCCCAAACAAGTATCGTGTAAATTCAAAAAGTTGTACATGATAGAATGAACTCCTATTCAGTTCCATCAAAAATTATACCTCTGGGGGTCACCGAAGCGGGAGAGCCATCCCTTCCGTGGAGGATCAAAATTGTGATGGCATGTCTCCGGACTACCTCTAGGGGTGTGTCCCAGACCGTCGCCAATTGCCCATCTGCGCAGCACTAGTGCGACGTAAAAACCCAACCAACCAACCAACCTATTCAGTTCCTCTCAAAAAACCAGCTAAACTGTAAGGAGTTTTACTCACATTTTTATTTTATTTCAGTCAATGGTAAAGCAAACGTCCGTTGACGTAAATGAATATTGAAAAAAAAAAAAAACCTTATCATTTCCTTTATTTTTGAGAACTGAAATTTTATTTAAAAAAAAAAAAAAAAATGATTTTTTCCCTGAGGCATTGGTGGTATTACATTGACAATATTATTTACAATTCATTCTAATGCGTGTAACTTTTTAAATATCCATGATATTTGTTTAGGGTTTTCATATAAGTAACTCAATACTATCGGCTATTATATTATGCAAATGAGATTTCACTAAAGCTAGAGCATGCGCAGTTAAAAATTATTTAGTAAAAATGCTCATACTTCATGAGATATGTAATAGTTTTGCATTCTGATTACAGTATGCTGTATCTAATGTTGTGTGTCAAGTTTCATATAAACGGCTTTGCACTGGGTTTAATACTTCGCATGTTATAGTTAAAAAAGTGACATTTGTTTTGCGATTTTTTAAAGAAATCCTTATATCTTCATGAATATATGCGGTAACCTCATACAATTTTTTACAAGGAATAAGAAGGAACCACATAATCACATACTGCAGCCAGATTGCTTTTCAAGCACTAATTTTTACAGGGCGATCCCAAACATTTTAATTTTTATTTGATTTTTTACTGGTCTTCCTTTTATTTTCGTGACAAAACTCTCAGTGGAGTATATGAAGTGTAACATGTTACTTACTATTCTGAAGTTTCAAGATGATTTGTCAAGTACTTACTGAAATATTAAAGAAAACCTCTGAAAGTTTCCGGACATTTACGAAAAAGTAGTGTGAAAAAATGTCCATATAGGATGGCAACACTGGGGTTACTTGCGTTATGTAATTACGTTCTTTATGTATTATAGTGTATTGTTTTTCCTTCTGTGCATTTCAAATTTGTCAGGAGATAGGATTCTTCACTTAAAAAAAAAAAAAAAAAAAAAAAAAAAAAAATGAATATGTTGATACATTTTCTTCATGACAATGCACAATGATAATTTTGAATATTCTTTATTAGATGCACGCGATAACAAAACAGATATATTTACACAATTTAAAATATTCGTTAAATTACAATTATTGTTGTTTTTATATATTTGAATTTTCTTATATATACTTTTTTTAGGCTATTCATTTCTTTTCTTAAAACTAACATTGGGAAATTTCGTTTTACTTTGGTTTTATAGTGTTTTAAAAATTTCAACATTTTTCTGTCTATAACAAAACGAAAATAAAATTAGAAATTCTAACTTCTAAACTTTCATTAAATTATTTATTTTAATTTATAATTGTTGCCAAGAAAATTAAACTTTAAATTTTACATCTACTTTTTAAGATTCGCGTTTGTAATGATCGATAGATGGCGCTTTTTCAGCTTTTGTTGTTAGTAAATATAATAGCCACGTGTATTTATTATTGTTCTTTTTGTTATTCTACTTAACATTCGTACTATAATTTCTACGCCATTACATCATGGAAAATTGATTGCTTTTGGAAAAAAATATTTATATTTCACTTTATTCAAAGTTCGATCGGAAGTAGATTTTTAACTGAAGTTGAACAAATATTAGTTTCAAATCATCTGATTAATTTTTTACTTCCATTAGCCGAAGCAACTGAAATTTTAATTTTGTCATTTGGAAATAAATGGAAGCTTAATTCTGGATTTCTTGATCATTTGGAGTTACACTGTAGCACACACAACAGTGTGTGTTACCTTTTTTACCGGATTTATTCATTTTTATTCAATAAATATATGTGAAACTAAACATCGGCAAGCAATGGCGGTTTGATGGAAGCCGAATTAAAGCATGTTAATTGCAATTTCACATTAGCCCACCAGAGGGCGAGCATTTCATTACAATCGCGGATAGCACGCGATCGTGTTTTATATAAAAATCAAATCATTAAATTCATATTTTTATTTATTTTTATTTCATATTATTGCACGCGCACTATTTATTTCCTAATTCAAAATTATTAAAAAGAACGTTTTCGATATCTCTTGTAACGATACTGATTATTATTAATTTTCTTTTCTTTTTCTTAAAATATATATATATATATATATATATATATATATATTGATGAAATTCTGGCAAAAGCAGAATTTAGTTTAGGACGGAGGACTATTAGTTTTTTTTCCTTTCCAATTATAACATCGCTTTCAAACTATTCAATTATATTTTCGATAAATTTTAGATTTTGATAAATGTCCAACTATCGAAAAATGATTTCGACAAATGTCCAACTATTGAAAACGACAACGCAAAAATCCCTGTCTGAGACTAATAGGCCCTCAGTCCTAAAAAAATCTAAGATATATAAAAATTTATAAGATATTTGAGTAAAGCAATGTTCCAAATTGGAAAAATCTGTTTATAACCCTAAAATTTCAACCTAAATTAGATACGAAACGAATTTTGGATAGAATTGTTTTGGGGTTTATTTTTTGCAGTATACATACAGTCAGTAACAAAAGTCTCCAAACACTAGCAAAAATTCCTATGTAAAAAAAGTACACTTAATACAGGTTTGTTAAATAAATCCTTGTCGAATCCTGTTTTTAGACTGACTAAGAACAGGAATCGACAAGGATTTATTTAACAAAACTGTATTAAGCGAACTTTTTTTATATAGGAATTTTTGCTAGTGTTCGGAAACTTTTGTTACCGACTGTACGTATACATACGAAATGTTTACATTTCGTTTAAATCATCTACGAATGTTAGATTTTTTTTTTTTTTTAATAAGAGATATGTGATACAATATTTTCTACAAGGCTTTATTTGTTATAGACAAAAAATAAAAAATAAGACAGGGCACCATACATAACAAGTTTGTAAATTCAAAATAGATAGATTTTCTGACCCATTTTGTGTTATAAACAGACCTTTCCAATTTGGAACACTGCTTTACCGAAATATCTTACAAACTTTTACCAATTTTAGAAAATGTTTTTACAGTGTTCTTTATGGACCATTTGTTTCGGTTTCAAACTCCTCCATCTCTGAATTTTTTTTAAAAATTACTTATAATGTTATAATAAATTTTGAAAAAAAATGAGTTGAATTGATTGGTTTTAATGTAGCACTATGGCTATGCAGTGTAAAATTGGCAACGGGATGAGATTCACCCTGAGGACGGAACTAGAGATATGGTATCTCAGTTTTGATCCTCTACAAAGGGGACGGTAAAATGACAAAATAGAGCATTCTCAATTTAATAAAACTACCTTTTTTATACACTGTTAAAAATTAACTTCAGCATTTCGAGAAGTTTCTTTAATTTAAGAAAACAGAAATTTTCTTTATAAAATTTACAAAAATGTTCTTATTTTTAACAGATTTTTTTATTTTTATTTTTATTTTTTTTACAGTTCAAAAGTTATAATCTCTTACTTAATAAATTATGAATTAAATTTAAATATATATATATATGTATTAATACGAATTATGATGATTCAGCACATAGGTAACCCCTTTTCTTCGTTATCTTTGCAGCAAATAATTTTCTACACAACCGGAAATATTCTGATCCTATTCGTTAAAGTCAGCAAAAAAATGTCACAAGTAATAATAGGAGAAGGTATATAAAATATTATTTCGCCTTCCAATATTAGAAAAAAAAAGTATTTGTCTATAACTAAAAATGTAAATTCAGAAAAAAAAAGTGTCTTTGATTTATAAATTTTTGATTTCGAAACAGAAGTTGCATATATTATTATCTAAGAACACATTTAGCTACTTTTTCACTCTTTTTTAGAGAAAATGCACCATTCTTTTTATTTTCCATTTTAAATCGGCTTTCGAAGAAGGAAAAGGAAAAAATATTTTTTTTTTTTTTTTTTTAAAGAAAATTTAAGAATTGTAGTTTGAATTCAGCGATTTTGCTCATATAAAATTATTCTGTATCTTTCAAAAACAATTCTTTTTCCAAGCAATGTTTGTAGTGTTGTCTTTGATGATGAAAATGTATAATTTAGGTATTAAGAGCTGTTTTTCTCTAAACATTTCGCAAGAGATAACATTGTTTTACTGTTTTAACATTAAAAACTTACTTGCGAAAGAGTTTGTCTTTCTCTTTATTTACATTTTGTTTATTTTTGAGACTGAATACATTTATTGAAGATACTTATTAAAAGGTACATATATATAAATATATAAATATATATATATACACACTTAGAAGATCCAGAATAATACTTCAATATTGCTTCATTTGACTATTCTAATGGGAATTAAATAAGAGTATTTAAAGTTTGATATTCTTTTATGCAATTAAAACGACAGTAGATATTTTTAATTTTAACTGTACAAGTCTGGAAATTGCATTGATAAACGTATGATATTGCATCTAGGGCGTATTGATACCTGCTGGCAATATATGTTGCTGGAAATTTTGCATCTGAAATTGTTAGGTTTATCAATTATGTCAAGTTCTCTACAAAAAAAAAAAAAAAAAAAAGGTATATTTTTTCACATTTGTAAAAAGAAATCTTTATATATTTATAAATATATGCACTGAGAAAACTAGTTGGCACAGGTGGACTCTGCTCAGTTCCCCATCATATTTATGTTCTCATAAATTTCTAGTGCGAGACATATTATAATCATGTTAAAAGAAATGAATTTGACCAAAGCTTGATGCAGTGACAGAATGAAAACCCCGCCTAAGAGGCTATCCACCGTTCACATCGATATATTTATCTTATTCTAATCTATTAATTTATTTTAACAGGGCCAATTCCGTTGTTTAGTTTTCATGCTACTATTTCCAATGCAATAATCCTTAAAATTCATATTTATATGAAAAATTTACAATTTCGCTATGTTGGTAAAATCGTAAATTACGAATAATTTACGAAATTTTCCTATTAGAATATTTGTATTCAATCATGTTCAAACAAATATCATAAATGTAATTTTGAAGTTGTCTAATGCATTTACGAGCCTCAAAATGAAAGTTTATGCTCAATTTTACCTTATTCTGGCATGTTAAGTAAATCGTAAATTCCAAATAACTTACGAATTTTTTTTAAATTGGAAAAATCATAGTCTATGATATTCATGCCAGTATCCTAAATAATATTTCGAAAGTAGTTTGACATCTTTACGATGAAAATATCCCTCAAGATTGATGTTTATGTGAAATTTTGCTCTATGCTGCCATGTTAAGAAATTCGTAAATTTCCAATAACTTACGAAATTTTTATATTGGAAAATTCATAGTCATTAATATTCATACCAGTGTCCTAAATAATATTTCAAAAGTAGTCTGACATCATTACGATGAAAATATCTCTCAAAATTGACGTTTATGTGAAATTTTGCCCTGTACTGCCATGTTAAGAAATTCGTAAATTTCCAATAATTTGCGAAATTTTCAAAGTAGCATACTTATAGTTACTGATCAAAACTGATATTTTAAATCTGGTCTGACATTTTTACAGTAAAAAGTTTCCATTTAATGCACGTTTAAATGAATTTTTGTCCTATTCTCCCACGTTAAGAAAATCGTAAATTTCTAATAACTTACGAAGTTTTTAAATTCGAATGTTGCAAATGAATAGGGTTCTTGCCAGTGTCGAAAGTAATATTTTAAAACTGATCTGACCTCTCTGCGATCATTTGTTCGTGAGATATTGTGTTAACAGACTAACAAACTAACGGACTAACACACTAACGGACTGACATACTAACGGACTGACACACTGACACACTGACACACTAACAGACACCCTACAGACAGACACCATAGAAATTTTGTCATTTTCGTATTCCTCACACCTGAAAACGTGTAGAAAAGTCAAAAAACCGAGGTCGAAAATTTTCACGATTACCTAAGTTCCCCATACCTATAGTATGATGGGGAACTAAAAAATCTGTAACTGACATCTAGAATCTAAATTGTGGCTCCAGAAAAATTAGTTCCATGTCGTCCTTATAAATTCTAGTCCCCTTCGAAAGCGAGATTTAGAAATCCCTATTAGAATTCTAGAGCGTTTGTCTATATTCTCGAGGGCAAAGTTATTTAAAAAATTCTGTAAATAAATACGAATACAAGAGGCGGATCTCAGTAGCTGTAATCTTGTTTATTACTCAATTCTAGAAAATTAAGCGAGAATTTCTGACAATACAAAAGATTCTGAATATTCAGAATGTTGTTTCACCATCTAGAAATGTGTAGACTAGAAATTTTCGATCATTTCGTCTATTCAGTTTATAGGCGTAAGCGGATAGCTCGGAAATCTATATTTCTAGTTTAAGGCTTTAGAAAATGACCACTTATTCATTCTGGATGAAGGCGGTGTATTTTTTCCTCAGTGTGTGCTATGTTCATATAAATGAATAGATATACAATTAAAATATAACCAGCCCATAATCACAAACTACAGTTAGCAATACATTTCAAGCATACTTTTTAAAGGTGGATCTCATACTTTTTTTTTTTTTTTTTTTTTTTTTTTTTTTTTGCCCGTTACTGGTCTCTTTTTTTTCCTTCAGGTAAAAACTTTCACAGAAATATAGGAGGTATAACATTTCCTTTACTCTCCTGAAGTTTCAGACAAATCCGTTAATTATTTTTCTAGATAATCGTCAATTATTCCCCAGTATCTAAAATCGAAAGGGTCCAGTCATTTATAGTAAGGTACTGTGGTATATTAAAACCCGAATAAACTACTACGTCAGAAACGCCAAAGAAAAATATTGCAAATGCATACAGCTGTTTCGGTAGCCTAAAGCGTACCGTCTTCATTGCAAAAAGGATTCTGAATCAGGAGAAGTGCTCGTATATATAAGAATTAGGCCGGATTTAGTTCAACCAATAGGATTACGGGAAAGGTGCGGAGAGCGGACAATAGGAATTTAGGAAAGTTAGCTGTGTAAACAGTAGAAAAATTAAGAAAATTTGGACTGAATATAAAATTTCCAACAGTCAGACAAATAGGGAACAGCGAAATCACAATTTACAAGGTTTTTAAAATTTATATAAATATGAAAATATATATTTTAAAAACCTTGTAAATTGTGATTTCGCTGTTCCCTATTTGTCTGACTGATGGAAATTTTATATTCAGTCCACATTTTCTTAAATTTTCTGCTGTTTACACAGCTAACTTTCCTAAATTCCTATTGGCCACTCTCCCCACCTTTCCCGTAATCCTATTGGTTGAACTAAATCCGGCCTCTCTCTTATATATACGAGCACCTCTTCTGATTCAGAATTCTTTTTGCACTGAAGACGGTACGCTTTAGGCTACCGAAACAGTTGTATGCATTTGCAATATTTTTCTTTGGCGTTTCTGACGTAGTAGTTTATTCGGGTTTTAATATTCCAACACCAAGTCTCCTGTTATTACTGTGGCATATACTTATACCGCACATACATCTTACACATACGTCTATACTTATACCACACATACATCTTACTACATATACTTCGTAATTTTCTCAAGCTTCTATGTTTTCTCAGTAAAGCTAAAGATGTTTTACGCATTTTTGAGAAATTTATAACAAATTAATTACAATATAATCTATTATACTAAAATATATTGTTGGTTCATTAAATATTTGTATACTATCTCCTACACTGAGGAAAAAAATATATCGCTTTCATCTAGAATGAATAAGTGGTCATTTTCTAAATCCCTTAACTAGAAATATAGATTTCCGAGCTATGCGCATAAGGCACGCCATTAAACTGAATAGAAGAAATGATCAACAATTTCTAACGTACGTATTTCTAGATGGTGAAACAATAGTCTGAATATTCTGTGTCTTTTCTATTGCGAGAAATTCTCGCTTGATTTTCTAGAATTAGGTAATAAACCAAGATTATAGTTGCTGAAACCCGCCCCTTGTATTCGCATTTATTTGCAGAGATTTTTTAAATAACTTTGCCCTTGAGAATATAAACGCTCTAGAATTCTAATAAGGGTTTCTAGAACTCGCTTTCAAAGGGGACTAGAGCTTATAAGGATGATGTGGAACTATTTTTTCTAGAGCCACAATTTAGATTCTAGATGTTAGTTACAGAATTTTTTCTCAGTGTATTTTAAAACTGTTTTTCTACTTTTTTTTTTTAATAACAGGCTTTTTTTTAATTTAATTTTATTTATTTTTTTTTTTTTACTAATTACAATAACTATAAGTATAAAAACAAATAAAAAACTTGCTTTTCTATCATTCTTAAATTAAATATTTAAGATTAATTCCTTATGAAAAGAACATGATTTTTCTATCATTCTGTTTCTTCGTTTGAACTTCATGTAATTTGTAAGAAATCTTTTATAATATTAAATAAGAAAAATATCTTGCGAATGCAATAACGTTCATATACCTTATTTTATTGCAAAAATTTTATTATAATAGTAAATATTATAAGCGAATCGAACATAAAGTTCTTTTTATGAGCTACACAAAGCTTCGACTTATTATGAGCTAACACATAATAAAACTGATAAAAAAAAAAAAAAAAAAAAAATCCATAACAAGTAATTCTTGTCTCTACGTGATATTTCTCTTTTATAAGTTAATATAACGTTTAATTTAAGGGATAAATATCAAAATCCTCTTTCTTGTGAGAATAAAAGGGTAGTTATTTCTGTTAATTACTTCAATTAAAAATTTATTTTTAGTTGATTTCATAGTTTGTTTATTCGGTTTTTGTCTAAGTCATATTATTACTTTTTATAGTTATAATTTTATGATATATTTTGGAAGGTAAATGTGTAATGTATATAAACTAAATTTTATTAAATGATTTGTATTAAAAAAAAAAAAAAAAAAAAAAAAAAAAAAAGTAAAATAAAAAATAGATCTCTTACTATTGTTGTGGGGGTGAAGGCCAACTGAATATACTAGGGTCCTTGTCCTACAGGTAGAATATCCTTTTGGGGATCTTTCTAAGGGATACTAGCCCATATTTACGCGAGTTTCGGAGCAAATCTCCGAAAACTCCGAACGGCTAGGTCAACGAGCGCGAGCTCTGTTTCTAAACTTTTAACTAGCGTACAACTTTACTACAAATTGAAAATAAATTACAGGTTCTTTTCACTGGAACTTGCTTCATATAGTTTTCTATATTTATTTCAACGAAAGGAATTCGAAATTACAGACGTAGTTTATAATTATGCAGTTTTGGGTTATAATTTCTTCTTGTGAATTAAAGACCATTGAATACGATTTAACTGAAGCAGGAGCCAAAAATTTATTCAAAATAAATTTGATTTTTAAAAAATTTTTGCTAAAAATGTATGATTCAATGTATGTATGTGCAGGCTAATCTAACATATATTTGTAAGTCTATGACTTCTGACTTCTGATTTAAACTCTTAACGCGCGCTGTCCTCGCTGCGAGGACGCCAAATTTTTAAAATTTCTTTTAGTTTAATTTAGTTCATGAATTCCGGTGGCAGTATAATTGAAATGATCCGAATTGTCTTGCGCCGCAAAGGGTTAAGCAGAGGGCAGTCCTCAATGGCTCACTGAGAAGTGTGCACATAGACTAGAGGTCTATTATCCCCAAACCTAAAGCATCTTTAAGAGAAAAGTCTCGTAGCTGAAGCAAAGTTCAGCAGACACCTGACAGGAGTATCATGCAGTTCCCAAGACTCAATGAGATGACGATCAAGATGCTCAAACCTATGAGCAGAAAAGGCCTCACAGTCACATAAAATGTACTGAGCAGTCTTTTCTTCCAGGCAACAACCAAGTCAAATGAGATCAGAAGTGATGCCCATAATATATACATGCTTCTTAAGAGTACAATGAAGGCGAATTACCTTCCTTAAACCATTCCTGTTAAGATTTAAAAGCTCCTTATGACGTAAACCAGGACGGTCACAACTAAGCTCTTTTGCCTGCCTTTGACCACCAGAACTACGCCTTTGCTTACAGCGATCTTTACCAAAGAGCTCGGGGGAAAAAATCCCGTAAAATAGAGGGAAAAATACCCAAAACAGGCTCAGGACCACAAAAGAGTATGCTGGAGCCAGGCCTAGCCAATTCGTTAGCCAACTAATTACCAAAAATGCCAGTATGACCAGGCACCCAATAAAAACTAACTTTTTTATAAGAAGAATGGTCACAAAGTACCTTGAAGCACTTCCACTCAAGAGAAGAGATGAACTTACACATCACCATTGAAAGTAGAGCTTGTTTTGACAGATACGAATAGTTAAATTACTATAACTCCTATTTAAGCATATTTTACAGCATAAGATGATATTTGACAGGAATATAATATCATCTTATGCTGTAAGATATGCTTCAATAGGAGTTATAGTATTTTAACTATTCGCATCTGTTCAGACAGTCAAGCTGCTCTCCTTTCAATTAGTTAAATTATTATAACTCCTATTTAAGCATATCTTACAGCATAAGATGATAGCAAAGATCTCAGCTAGGAAGATTGTGGCAAACTTTCCAAGAGGGAAAGAAAGTCGAGTTTCATCTTTGGGGCAGTAAACACCCGCCCCAGAATGAAAACCAAGTTCGAACCATCCGTATACCAAACCAAACAGTTCCTTTAAGCCAAGTAGGAGATATAAGCCATCCTTCCCTGGAAAAGGAAAAGGTTTTAAAAGGCTTATGAAAAGCATATCTCGTAGCCATGTAATCATTAGATATAATGAAAGAAGGAAAGTCCACCACATGTGAAATGAGGGAACTCTATGACAGATGCCTAGAATAATCCTTCCACAAGCCTAGGCACATGAACCGCTTAATGCAAGTCAAAGCCTCAGCTTCAATACGCAAATGAAGTGGAAGCAGCCCAAGCAAGCATTCAAGAGCAGCAGTTGAAGTAGTTGTAATGCAGCCTGAAAGAGCAACACAAACCATCTTTTACAACCTATTAAAGCTAGCTCTAACAGTAGTCAACCTAGTCCGAGACCACCAGACAGTAGAACCATCGGTGATGATAGGGCAGATAATCATGGAGTAGATCCAACGGACAGCCTTGAAACATAAAGCCAAGTTTTTCAAACGGAACTCTTAGATACCCAAAATACCTTTACGGCTTCCCTTAAGCAATACCCAATATGCTAACCCTAGTTGAACTTAGTTTCAAAGAATACACCCAAGAACTTGACCTCATTTGAAGGCAACAGCCTATTACCCAAGAAGTAGACATCACCAAGATTTAGATGTCTTTTCCTAGAAAAGGCAACAAAACTTATCTGAGATTGATTGACAGAGAGAGAGACAGAGATCCCCCAACCACCTGCCAACCTGATGGTTTATGGTTGGAGATTCCAAGGGTGGTGGGAAAAGACCCATCTCTTACCAGCAGATCCGCAGACAGGGGCGCGGCTTCGAAGAGATCAGCGGAGAGGAAAAAAAAAACAACAACAACAAAAAAAAAAAAACGAAAACTGCTCGACCTAGCTGCTCACCGGCTCGACCGAGTCCTGGAAACTCACTTAAGCCTATGTGATGAACAAGACCAGGGGTAAAGATTAGGATGCAGCCACAAGGGGAAACTGCATAAATCTAAATCTGAATTAAAGCACCAATGTGCAATATGCTGAAGAGCACCATTCATAATATCAGAGACAGAGTTACCAAACTTGCCCCTGACAATAATAACCACATCATCAGCATAACCAATACACGAAATGTTAAGGTTTTCAAGATTGAATAGCAAAGAGTCAACAACAAAGCACCACAGAATGGGAGGAAGAACAATCCTGTCCATACGTACATATACATATATGCACAATACGTGTAGAATCCAAGTTTACAAAAGCACGGGAACTTGGGTTATGCTCACATCCGAACATGAAGTATTTCATTTTATGTGTGAGTGTGTTTAAACATATGCAAAGACATACATGCATACATGCTGGAGATTATTCTTAGGTATATTCAAAAAGGAAGAGTATAGACTCGAGGGATTTTATTTTGTAAATTCGCTCCATAAGAAAAGCAGTAGTACTTCATAATTACCAAAACGTCAATGAGACTTTTCTTATTGAGACTGAAAAGTTTTTGTGTTTATATGTTAATATGTATGTACCGTTAGAATGTTTTAAATTACATGAATCAACTGCATAGTTCTAGTATATATAGTTTTTCTGGCTCGTATAAAGTACACTCAAAAAATTGCGATACATTTCAGTCTATGGAAGACACTTTTAAAAGCAGATTTTAAGATCGTTACACTGAATTAGACATAATACATTTACCATGTATTATTAAGATGGCTAAAACATTGGAAAGCATGGTTTATGCAGAAAATAATAAGGATAGTATTAATAATGAATTTATAGGAAAACACAAAAGAATTTCTATACGCTATATATTATTGTGATAACGACTGAATGCGTATTTTTGTAATGCTATGCTCATAGTGTATTTTTAACAAATGAGAAAGATATATATTATTGGCTAATTATATATGTATATACATATACATAAATATACATGTATGTAAGCGTAACTAATTTTTATATTAATATAATTTTTATCTTTATATAAGAAACACTAAATCAATAATTGAAACAACGATTAAAAAAATTACGTAACTTTAGTAAAACTATTTATTCGAAAATTCAATTTTAAATAGCAAACTTTCCCGACTCGATCGATATTTTATTGGCTGCATAGTTCATTGTCTTGTTAAAAGAAGAAAAAAAAAATACTATGCAAAAACGTTATTTTTAGAAAAGACTTACTTTCCATTACAATAGAAAATCTCATAGGAATTTAAACTCTTCACAAGTCTTAGAAATACTATTTTAGTACCTCTGAATAGATAATGCTTTGTTAAAAGTTTTGCATGCAAATAAATTGAAGTATTATGGAAATGAGTCCCTCCCACAAAATTTAAAAAGCAATTCACATTTTTCTTAGTCTCTAATAGTATTTATATCGAAATGGCTTAAATTGCTTTTTTTTTTTTTTTTTAATCTATGTAATGAGCTAATTTAAATCGTAATATGTACGATTTCTAATTTGACAATATTGGAATAAAACTTTTATTTTGCGTTTCGTTTCTGGAAATGAAGATTCTTTTCTATTTTAAACAATATCTATTATTATTGAAGGGAAAAAAAGTAGGTAGTTTTCGAGTTTTTCTAATTATTTTACTACGGAAAGTAGATTTAATAAATCGTTCTTTTGTGTTTCATGTGTAAAGTTGAGTTTTTCTTTTTCCTAAAACGTTCTTTATTTATATTAAAAAAATAAATAAAACGGACCTTTTTTTTTTTTTTTTTTTTTACATTATCATATTTATAGTAATACCTATTGATGATGATTCTTTTTTTTAAATATAAATTTGTTTTGGCGGAGGTTGTACTTTTTAGAACCGAAACAGTCCTTTTATTTTATTCCATTTTATCTTATTTTACCTTATTTATTTTCCATTATGGTATGTACAGTAATATATTTTAGCGATATTTTAAGAAGCAAACCTGTTTTGTCAAGTCAAGCAACAGTCTTTTAAAAATATATGTGTAATAAGTTAAACAACAAGCCTAAGTAATTTGGCGCACGATTTATGCCAAATTCTTTCGATAATTTTAGATGAAATACACATTTTAAGTTATATTTATAATAGAGGAAAAATAATATGAAAGGCTAAATAAACGATGATTAATAAAATAAACAAAATTAAAACTACGAATTTAGATACTCAATGCACAAGAAAATGCAGCAAATAGAATATATGCAAATTAATTAATTATTATGTAAAAAACTGAGAATTAATGAAGTCATAAAGCATAAAAATGAAAACAGACAGAAAATATTAATTAACCCACATTTGTAGAAGTTTTAGCATTTTGAAGAGTATGAATTCAGGAAAAAATGCAAACTGAGAAAAGGCAATGTAATGATGATTGTTGCTTAAATATATACTTTATTGGGGAAAAAAAAAAACTATTACACTAAAAAAAAAAATCATGTGAAATTACGGAGAAAGCCCGACAGCAGATCCCAGACAAAGCCCGTAAAAAAAAGGTTTAAACCATAAATTAAGTATATAATGACCTTAAATTATGTTACATGCCCGTAAAAAAACATTATGCCTTTTTTTTTTTCGGGCTTTGTCTGGAATCTCTGCTGCTGAGCTATCCCCGTAGTCTTACGGGAGTTTTTTTTTTTTTTTTTTAACAGTGTACAGCTCAATTTATAAATATCATATAGATATATAGTAGAGCACCGATTATCCGTGAAATTGAGTGCCAGTAACCCGAAAAACATAGTAAAATGGGGTGCAAACATGGAAAAAAAAAAAAAAAAACGTGGTAGAACAGTATAACCCCTACTTCTAAAGTAAAAAAAAATCTATGTCTTCGTAAACCGGCAAAAAAATTCAAGTAAGCCTATAGAATTACGATGCACAGTAAACATGTCGGTAATTTTCGACCTTCGCACTGTAGAACCTGTTATATTTTCTTTGTTGTTAGCTTGAATTAGAATTTGGTTTTCTTGAGCTTCGTAATTCAAATTTTATTTCGAGGCTCTCGCACTCGTGGATAATCCGCAGCTAGGATAATCCGCTCGCGGATAATCCGTGTTCTACTGTATAAGCTTTTATATGAAACTTTCAGTGATGCCAAGTCAAAGGTGCCAAGTTCCCTTAAGGAATAACCAAAAGACGTGAATAATTATTAACTTTTGATACATTTTCTGATATAATGATTACTTATGCATTTCAGAAAACGTTTTTAATGAATATATATATATATATATATATATATATATATATATATATATATATATATATATATATATATTAAATTATTATTTGCTTTGGAATGTATAATCCTTTTAATTATTATTTGATGTATTCAGTAATGGCCAAAAAATATAACAATTGAAGGATACGAAGGCTATTGAATGATGTGAGGATGAATCACTATACCTTGTAAACCAATAATTTATTTAAAAATATCTTTTAAAAAAGGTTCCAGAGTCTTTATGTATGAATATTTTATATCTCTGGAATAACTATGGTTAATAGATTGTCATGTTTTTTTTTTTTAATATAATAATAATGAAACATTCAAATAACTAGTTATGTTTTACTTACCTGTTTATTTGTTTTAAGAGCTAGTATACTGGTATTAGTACAGGTAAATATTAGGTAAAAAATTAATGTGTCGGGGAACTAGATAGAAGAGAGGCAAACCACAGATATGTAAAAAACATTTATGTATAAGATTAAAAAAAAAAAATAATGTCGATTAAATTAGGGTTTAATATACATATGCATACTCGCACGCAACAATACATACGAAAATTAACAAATACATATATTATGTGCATACTCCACCCAAGGATTTAATATATAAGGAACTAAAAAATACTACTAAAATATCTTAATTTATGGTGAATTCGAATTTCTTTTTTTTTTTTTTTTTTTTTTTTTTTTTTAAGCTGTGTATGAGAGATTTTGTATTTATGCATAGACAATTATGTTGCAATGTTCTTTTTGTACGCAGAAAAAGTTTCTTTTAATATGTTTTATTATTCCTTTAAGATATTATACCTTATTTATTGTTTAAATTAATATAAAAATCCCTTGTGTATTAAAATTACAAAAGTGCGAAAAGATAAACACAATACATAATTACTTGGAATTTGCAGCTTTTTAAATTTTATTTTCCAGTTATTTATTTATTTATTTTCTTTTTTAACCCCCAGAAAATAAAAATTAACTTTATAGTCTGAGGATTAGAGCGAGATGAGCAGTTTCGGGTGAATGGAAAGTGATCACAAAGCAACTCTTTTGTACCGATTTTTCGTGGGAATTAATGCTTTACATGAAAGTTTAAGTTTTGAATTAACGTATTAATTCAGATTATAAACATGTTTTTATAAGTTTACAGTTCATATTTATCAAAGTATAAACTGAAAATAAAAGGTCGTATTGTTTTATGAGAATTAACCTAATAACTAATTTAATGTAAAAGTTCAGCAATGTCTTAAACGCAGATAATTAAATTGCATATTAGTTACAGAAGTCTCTCTCTCCTCCCCCCCCCCACACACACGCGCGCGCACACTTGTAGGAAATTATTTTAATCAACATTATTTTCAGAGATGCTGAATCCAGAAACACCTTAACTTTTACTGCAATGTCTAACATAATAGTTTCTTTTTTAACACTTTCCGAGAAGGTTGAAAAGTGTCAATGACTTCGGTTTGTCTGTCTGTCCGCGCTCTAAAGCCCTTAAATATTCATGGAATTTCTTGATACTGATATATGTTACTCAAGTTCGCTATCGAATGCTCCCCATTGAAAATGGAGTGAATACCTTCACTGTTTGCGTACAAGGACACCCGAAGTATTCCAAAGCATTGTGTTCTATGAGAGGTATTTCTATAAACCATATTTTAATACAGTTACTTTACGCAAATCTTAATGAAATTGAAATATGTTATTCGAGCCAGATATTCCCCATTGAAAATGGAGTAAATACCATCACTAGTTTTTATACAGGGACACCCGAAAGTATTTCAAAGCACTACGTTCTATGAAAGGTATTTCTACAAACCAAATTTTAAGAACTTTACTTCGCACAAATCTTAATAAATTTAAATATATTATTCATATACACAAAAGAATGCTTTCCATAGGATACAGTAAAATTAGCATTAAATTTACAGGGCCGCAAAAAAATATTCTGTTACATTAATGGATATTACTGGAAATTAGCTGAATTGCAATTTTGCTTCTCTTAATCGTTTTTATCACTTTCTAAGTGTTTTTAACGCATTCCAGTAAAGTTGAAAAGTGTTAATGACTTCGGTTTGTCTATCCGCGCGATAACTCCCATAAATATTCTATTATTCCATAAATATGAAATTTTTTAAAACTGATACATGTATTCAAGTTCACTATCGGATGTTCCCTATTGAAAATAGAGTGATTACCTTTTCTGGCTTGTGTACAGGGACACCCAAAAGTATTCTAAAGCCTTCGTTCTATGAGAGGTATTTCTGTAAACCAAATTTTAACAACTTTACTTTGAACAAATCTTAATAAAATTTTAATATGTTATTCATATGCACAAAAGAATGCTTTCTACAGAATGCGTTATGATTAGTATTAGATTTACAGGTCACACAAAAATATTCATTTACACTGAGGGCTTTTATTGAAAATTTGCTGGCATTGCATTTTCGTTTACATTAAGATATCTAACACTTTTTAACATTTTTTAAGTGTGAATATGATTCCAATTTGTGTACCTATCTGTCGGACTGTCCATCTGTCTACTTGTCCGTCTGCCCACCCCCAGCGTCCATAAATATTTTCAGAATTTTAAAAAATTATTTATGTTTTTCAAATTCACTACTGAATGTTCCGTATTTTAAATGGCATTAATAGGTCCTGTGCAACTCTTTTCTGTACAAGGACTTCCCATAGAATGCCAATGCATTGCATTTTTAGACAGACATTTTTATAAATTACATTTAAAGAACTTTCTGTTGTAAAAATCATAAAGAAAATGACATTTACTGTCAATATGTATGCTAAAATAAAATTTTGTATAGAATATTATTTTGTTAACCTTCAGATTTACAGACTACACTAAACTATTCAGATACATTAAGGGCTGCAATTAGAATCTAAGGGCTACGTTTTCTTTTGTGTTAAGTTATTCTAACACTTTTTAACAAAGTTTAAGATAGCTAGGAATTAAATTAGTCTACCTGTAAACCTTTCAAAACTACTGTAGGTCCGTTGTGTGATTATGTAGGCAAAGAGCACTAGAAGTTATACGATACAACAATTATGTACCTTTGGAAAGTGTTAATGGTCAATGCGTACCGCATGATTTTTCGTTCTTGTTTACTTAAAATATTAATTCAGATTATAAACGTGGTTTTATAATTTTTCATTGCATACGTATCGAAATATAAAAATAAAAACAGGGCCACATTGCTCTGTTAGAGTTGACCTAGTCAGTTAATTGGCTTTAAGGGCCGTCTTCACTCACCGCCGCCGGAAGCCGAAGCTAATGTTAGTCTATGGGAAATTTTTCTTTACAAATAACTTATTAACTAATACATATTTTTAAATTCTGTTTTCACATTCTGAAAATTCCCAGCTGTTAAATTGACGGACCTTTCTTAAAAAATTAATTTTTAAATTTTTTATATTTTATTTTGAAGCTGTAAAATATGAATTTTCAATATGTGAAATTTTTTCATTTTGCAATTTCAAAATAAAATATTAAATATTAAGAAAATACGTTTTCAAAAAAGGTGTGTCAATTTAACAGTTGGGAATTTTCTGAATATGAAAACAAAATTTAAAAATATGTATTCGTTAATAAGTTACTTGTGAAGAAAATTTCCCCATAGAATAACATTGGCTTGGGCTTCCGGCGACGGTAAGTGAAGAGGGCCGTTAATTAGCAATAGTGTCTTTAATACAAACATTTAGATTTCATATTTTAAAAAAAAGTATGATGTAACCAAAGTTTTACAACATTTAATTTTAACACTGTAAAAAATGATTTCTTAAAAATGAGCTAAATTTTCTAAAAATAGCTCCGAAACAATATATACTTAAATTTGAAAAGTCATGTACTCATTTTTGAGTATATTGACGTGTCAAACATGGGGATAATGGGATTTTTATTGGTCAACCCCATTTTTGAGGATGCCAATATACTCAAAAATAAGTATATGAGTTTTCAAATTTAAGTATATATTGTTTCGAAGCAATTTTGAGACAATATATACTTACTTTTAAGAAACTATTTTTTACAGTGAATACATTAGGTAGAAATTGGTAAAAACTGTCAAATGTTCAGACAATATTGAGATAAGCAATAATATTTTGAACAGTGCTAACGCTAACTACTCTGCATCACTGATACCAAACAAATGTTTAAGATCTTTTAACTATTTACCATATTTCGTAGGGAAACTAGTATGTTGTGGCCACCACAAGACTTTCTTCTATATTTACCTATACATATTCAATCAGTAACAATATTAAAAAAAAAAAAAAAAAAAAAAAGTACGATTTTTTTTTTTCTAAGTTTTTTTTTTTTTGTTTTTTTGTTAAAAGTGAAAAAAATCGATAACTTTGTTTTAAATTATCACAGATTTATAGTTCAACCATTCGTTTTAAAGGTATTGACGAGACCTTTCGAAAGATACCCATCTTGAAAATTTACTCCCCCCGGGGGGGTACTTCCCTCCCAGGGGGGGAAGCGATGCCCCCCCATGCAGAAAATTTTTTTCCTAGTTACATACTACTATTATCAATAATTCATATTAATTTTACAATCACAAGTTTAAAACAACTCTAATTATGCACATTTATACGAATTTTTGTCCTATGCTGCCATGTTAAAAATTTAGATAAAATGCTATCACAGCGCCACCTGTTGAGCTATTGATCCCCAAACATAATCAGCACCAGTTTATGTCGGGGACCAACTAAATACCAAGTTTGGTTAAATTTCGTTAAAAAAAAAAAAAAAAAAATTGCGATATTTTTCTAAGTTTTTTTTTGGTAAAAGTAAAAAAAATCGATAACTTTGGTTTAAATTATCACAGATTTATCGTTCAACCATTCGTTTTAAAGGTATTGACGAGATCTTTCGAAAGATACCCATCTTGAAACTTTGCCCCCCCGGGTGGGAACTTCCCCCCCCCGGTGGGGGGGCAACCGATGCCCCTACATGCACAAAAATTTTTTCCAAGTTAACTATTACTATTATCAACGAGACCTTTCGAAAGATACCCATCTTGAAAATTTACTTCCCCGGGGGGGGGGGGGGGAACCGATGCCCCCCCATGCACAAATTTTTTTCCTAGCTAACTACTACTATTATCAATAATTCCTATTAATTTTACAATCACAAGTGTAAAATAACTCTCTTTATGCCCATTTATACGGAATTTTGTCCTATGCTGCCATGTTAAAAATTTGCATAAAATGCGATCACAACGCCACCTATTGAGCGATTGATCCCAAAATCTAATCAGCACTAGTTTATGTCAGGGTGCAACTAAATATCAAGTTTGGTTAAATTTCATTCATTGGTTCGTGAGATACAGCGTCCACAAAAAAAATGATACAGACAGACAGACAGACAGACAGACAGACATTTTCTAAAAACTATTAATTCGTGTTCTCCATATCCCAAAACATGTAAATCCATCAAAAAGTGGACTTCGAAAATTTTCGCGAATCCAATACTTTCTCTATATTACATATAGAAGAAAGTAAAAATTATCATCTTAAATATTGATAAAATATCATCACTATTTTTAAAGTTGCAGAAGATTACTGTTGATTTGGAATCAGATCCTTATACGTTTATACGGAATATATGGAGCCTGGCATCTTGAGTAAAATTATTTGTTTTTAAGAATGTAATATTGATGAACTTTATCTTTAAATATTAATTTTTATGTATTAATTATAATTATATATTAATTTAAAATTATTATTGATTATAATTAATTGGTTGATTTAACGTAATTAATTAAAATATAATTAATTATGCAAATGTTTGTTTAATTTCTTTTATACATAAATAAATTAAAAAAAAAAAATCTGGATCTATAAAAACTGTAGATACTTTTTTTTACCATGTTTTTATTAACTTCGATTCTTGTTTGTTTGTTTGTCCGCTACAAATCTTGAAATCTATTTTTAACTAACTTCCCTACTAGCTAGACATTTGAAACTTTCACAGTAGCTCAGAACCCAGTGACAACACAATACTTCGAAGTCAGATTTTTGAATAGTTTTATTTTAATTAATTAAAATATGAAAATAAAAAGCTCTTAATAGCAATAAAATAGCCATTAAAATATTAGTTATAATTTAATTGTTGAAAAAAAAAAAAAAAAAATACGAGTTCATTTTCTTTCGACATAAAAATAAATACATTTAATTCAACGTGAACGTTAAAAAATTATAAAAAGTTAAATTATGCATCTCGCAAAAATTGACGTCATTATCACTGTAAAAATTTTATACACATTGATAAGTGCTAATGTCGCTTTTGTCACGATGCTAATATACGCTGTTCTGAAAGGAGTAATATTTTATTTTTAAAACCAACTTTTTTTTTTCACTGTTATTATTATTTTACTGAACCGAGTCCGCGTGCTTAAATATTGCTTAAATATTGCTTAAATATTATTTTTTATCATCGCATATTTTATTAATGATTCATCAGAAAATTTAAAAACATGGTATATAAAAAGTTTTTTTTAATCTTATAATTATTTATTTTTAGTAAATTTAGGCAAAACGAATAAATGTAGAAGTCTTTAACTTATAAATTATTTAAATGTTTTTAATTAATTTTAATATGGTGTATGCCGAATAAAAAATAAAATTCCTTAAAATATTTTTTCTAATTCCAAAAACTGCTTATAAAATCTGAGACTAATTAAATTTTTGTTAGTATGAAAATAAAATTTAATCTAAATATGTATATAGTTAATATAAATTATCCTTTAAAATTACACAGTTTTAGTGTGAAATTCAAATGAAATAAAGTAGATTAGAAAATTAAATAAGCTTTTAGCTTCATATCATTTTTAACGAAGTTAATAATTTATTTACACTGAAGCTTGATTAGTGCAGAATAATTTATTAACTTCCTTAGAATGTCTTTTAGATCCGAGATGATATTCGTTCTAGTTATATTGAGATAATTTAATATTTAATCTCGTTCAAAATGATGCAAGGCCGTATGCTTTATATTAATTTAATATGAAATGTAATGAGTATAACGATGTTGAGTTCAGATGTATTTTTAATATATTTAAAATTACAGTAGTTATGTAAAATAAAAGTTATGAATGTATAATAATATAAATATTATGTTTTAATGAAATTCAATAAAAAGTTAAAGGAAATGAAGAGAACTAAATATTCGAAAACGAAAAATATCAAGTAAATATAAGGAGTAAGTTATTATTTATTATAATGAATTCTCTGAACATAATATATATATATATATAATATATATATATATATATATATATATATATATATATATATATATATATATATATATTATATATATATGGGTCGCTCGTTGTAAAAGTGAATCATCTCCTTGTAAATGGACTTTGAAATAACGAGCTTTTCGCAAATTTATGTGTAGGGAAAAAGTCAAAGTTCAGTAAGTGTTTAGTCGATTTTTAGATTTTAATACAAATTAGAGTTATAAGAACTTTTAAGTTATACGAAAAATAATTTGATGTAACTTAGAAACTTCATTTTTATAATGAATATTTAGGAGTTTTAGTTTTCTGAAAAAAAAAAAGCCATTTAAGGAGTTTTAATGCAATTATTGGAGTTTCTTCACTTTTATAATGAAAGATTTAACTAAATGTGATACAATTAAGAAAAAATATACATTTTTAAAATATATGGAGTTACATCCTTTTTACAATGAACCGTCCATATATATACATGGGCAAGTTTTAAATATTTGTACAGCGGGTAACAAAAGTGTCCGAACACTAGTAAAAATTCCTATGTAAAAAAAGTACACTTCATATAGTTTTGTTAAATAAATCCTTGTCGAATCCTGTTCTTAGTCATTGTAAGAACATGATTCGATAAGAATTTATTTAACAAAACCGTATGAAGCCTGCTTTTTTTACATAGGAATTTTTGCTAGTGTTCGGACACTTTTGCTACCGGCTGTATATAACAAGAAAAGTAATGTTCTATATAGTGAGAGAATAAATCTAACATCTATGATTGTTTTGAATTTGAAATTCTAAAATAAATCGGGATGAGAGATGCTTGAAAGACGAGTACTTTGAAGATTTGTTGCAAATATTTATTCTGAGAAACAAGAGAAAACTTGTGTAGTATTTACGACAAGTTCAAAGAACGTTTACAACAGAAGACAGATTGAAATTGATTGAGGTATTTTTAGTATTTAAATACTTAATTTCGAGTAAACACGTTATTACATATACGGTTAAGAAACGTTCAAACTAATGAGGGAGTAATCTGTGATTATCTTAAATTCGAAACTGTATAATAAGCCCGGCTCTGAACGAGATGAGAGTTGTTTGAGGAGTATCTGCTTAGTGAGTATCTTAGAGGTTTATCACAAATATTCAAACAAGATACTATTGACAGTATTGCAATTATGTCGCATCTACAATAAATTTCATAAACATCTACGACAGATTCAACTTGCTTGATGTATATTCTATAACAAAAAAAAAAAAAAAAAAAAAAAAAAGAAAGAAAAGTCTCACTAAGAAGAAGTAATGCAGACTGGAAACAAATTGACATACATGCAGGTTTTGATAGAAAATGCAAAATTTTAAAGTTTGGCTGTCACCAAATGAACATTCGACGCTGCAGCGCATCTTAACTGTGCAATTGGCAGAATATTAAAAATGAGAAATTTTTATTCCAGGTCATAAATCCTTCGAGAATTTTATTCCGCCTACTGAGAAAGACAGTAACTATGTCTCACATACAGGAAGCGCAAACAACATGCGCAGATGTCAGCATTTGAGTGTGATGTGTAGTTGGGCTCAAAGGAGCCGGTTGGTCTAATCTGCGATTTTTTTGACAATTGGATAGGAGCGGTACCACTATTAGATGATATTGACAGGAATGGGTGAACCATGGTCGAACACAGCGTAAGGGAGGAAGCGATCGGCCTAAAGAGAGGACAGAAAGTGAGATCCAGTCAATCAAAGCTCCAGTTCATCATTATCGGTGATCCTACGTGTAACTGGTACTTCAGTGACTTCAAAAACCCTTAATAGGCGGCTCAGTGAAATGGGGTTGAGCTCAGTCCCCGGATCTTTCTTCCACTGAGGACGTTTGGGGCATCATAAAAAGGGTTCTCTTGATTAAATAATTCAAATTTTCTGAAACTGAAATCAATTGTTTTTCTCCACATGTACATCACATCTACAAATTTTTGTCTCATTCGGATAACTCCTTCTTGGTGCGCCGTTTTTTTTTTTTTTTGTTTTGTTATAGAGCGTATATTTTTGAGATATCTAGCTTTCAATATTAATAATTAATTTGTATTATCAGGGTTTCTATGGTCCGTTATATTTGCCTGACTATTCGAACAGATTCTTTTTAATAGTAATCTTTAGTGATATACTAAAGGAAAAAAAAAGTCACTGACATCTATAAAATAAATTTCAATTCTAGAAAAATAGTTTTGTGTCACCTTTTTAAATTTTTGTTCCCTTTTCTAGATAGTTGTAGAAACCACTATTAAAATTCAAGAGCGCTTTTGTATATACCATTCTGGTCAAACATATTTAAAAATCTCTTCAAATAAAGACGAAAACAAGAGGTAAGTTTTTGTAACTATAATTCAGTTTATGAATCAATTCTAGAAATCAGGCGAGAATTTCTCACAATTCAAAGGATTCATAATATAATGTATTGTTTTACCATCTAGAAAATTATAAAGTAGAAATTCTCAATCATTTCGTCTATTCAGTTAATTTGTTTACCTTATTCGCATAACTCGGAAATCTATATTTCAGTCTAGGGATTGCGAAAGTGACATCGTATTCGTTTTAAATTAAATTGATATAGGCATATTTTTTTCAGTGTATATTTCTACGATCGATTAAGTTAAATATACAGTATGATTACTTTGGTGGTAGAAAAAAAGCAGATCCATAGCAACCATGATTATAATAACTTTATTCGTTTTGCCTTTAATTTTAATTAGTTTCTATGAAAAGAGCTCTGAGAGAGTAAGTAAAAATTCTTATTACATTAGCCATCTATTACATAGCATTTTGCTATATTACTATATCATATACATCACTTTTATTCCGTGTCTTCTGAAAAACAAAAAAGAATAAAATTCATTTTGAGCGAACATTTCCCCTTTCATTTGTATGTTTCTTATTTTGTTTTTATGCATGTTTTGATCGGGTGTATGAGCGAATTTTAACGTCTCACTTGTGCTACTCTGTAATATTTTGATCGGAATAGAGAAGATTGATCAATATTCAAAGAATAAGGAGCTTTGATAAATGTTGTATTTCTTAACCCATTTTTCGCTGATGTTGCGTTCACGCAACACCAGATGTAATTGCGTTTAACAGTTAACTGCAAAAGATATTTTATATTAAGTATTGTTTTTAGGTAAGGAAATGATATCTGTTTATTTTATTACAAAAAAAAATTTGATCTGAAAAATAATTTTATGTTTAAAAATAAATTTCAAACTTGAAGCACTAATCAATCCAAAACTTTTGAAAATTTTCATATTTGAGCACTTTTACATAACTTGTAAAAAAAAGTTTCATAATAAAATAATTGCTTTTGAAGTCATCTGTAGATTTTGCTGTTTTATGCTCCTTCAAGGAAATTTCCGTAAAGATTTATTTGTATTCATTCTATACTCTTATTCCACTGAAGTTATGCAAATACAACACCCTGTATTTAGTAAGATAAGACTAATTTTAATAATTCTATTTTAAATTATTGTTATAAATGATCAAAATAATGAGTATTACTGTTTGTATTTAGAAAATTAATTATTTCTAGTTTTGGCGGTTAATGGGTTAATTGCAGTGTTCTCATAGAACACAAGTGATGAGTTGAATACTATTTGGATTTTATATTTATACTTTAACTACATAATAAACATAGTAATATATGTACGGACTAGTGCTTTGAAAAAAAAAAAAAAAAAAAAAAAATCATATATTTGTATATTTTTATCATCCAGAATCACAAACTCTTGTTAAACTCTGACTTTTTTTTTTGCTTCCCGACATGTTCTGTATAAAGAGATATTACTGTACTCCGGAAATGCTTTAAAAAAAGAGACTGTCTTTCAGAGCAGCTATTATGATAAAAGAAATGCTGACATGTAGTTCCCAAAATAATAGTTCTCTTACTTTCAAGCATGTCTGGGGGTATATAAAGAAACCATAATTTACAAATATTTTGTTTTACACCTTATTACATACCCACTACATCAATTATAATTTACTAAGCACTAGAAATAAAAACAGAGACAAGTGATCATAACATTGTTTTATTTTATGTTATAATAGCAAGAAAAAGAAGCAAAGATGAAATTTGCATCAATTGTGTAACAGTCTATTAAAAAAGCTCTTATATCGGAATTTCAAAAGGTTAAGAATAATAATTTATTTTATACACAAAGCCATCGTAGCGTCTGAAAAATGACGTTTTAACTCCTGATCCTGAAGCTCACCAATTTCTCCTGAAAGACAAATGTACATTTTATGGGTTTAAAAAAAAAAAAAAAAAAAAAAAAATCATCCAATGTGTTATAGATACATTCACACATACTGAGATTCTTTATAAAAAATTCTTTTGTCTAAGAGTATCACAAACTGCTGAAATTATCTCTCCAAATGACGATCGTAGGAATGGCGAATAAGTAGGAATAGATACAGATAGTTTTTTTTTTTACTTTTATTTTTCTTAGAAAATTGGGTTTTAATTTCTGAAAAAAGATGGTGACTTCATGGGCTTCTTCTACCTTGGAACAATTCACTGTATGCTATGAAATGAAAGTCATGTTATCTGTAGGAGTAGATGATTTTGACGTTAAAACATAGTAAATTATTATTTATATCAGATGGAGAAATAGCTTTAAATTTTTTTTTACAGGTTAAAGTGAAACTTGCAATTTTCATCATTTTCCTTTAAAACGCATATTCATTTCTGTAATAGATAATCCCTTTTCTTAGAAAAATATAGTACATTAATTGTTATTTTGATACATAAAGCTTTAAAACAGAAAAACCGAGAAAATTTAATAATATTTTATTTTGGCTGCTGTATTTTACTGCTTCCATTCATAAAAGCCTAAGTTATAATCAGTAATGGAATAGTCTAATAATATACTATTTTTTGGAAAACATATTTGGCTGAAATTTACTTTTAATTTTTGAGAATTACAAAAATTATAATTATGATGAATAATTTGTGCACTTTATTTATAATTTAAAAAAATACACAGAGGAGTAAAACTAATTTGAGAAATGTCTTCGAAAATAAAATGTTTAATGCTAAAAAAAAAAAAAAAAAAAAAAAAAAAACTGATAATATAAGCAATAATAATGCTGTGATTAACGAATAAAAATCAATTATTTTTTTTAATATAGCTTTTTCTTTTTTAACATTTTTTTATATGTCATATCACTAAAATAATAATAATAATAATATTAAAATAAATAAATAAAAATAAACTATTTTTTATCAATGGAATTTGCAATTATGTTGATAAGGTTTTAAAATCAATAGAATGTAAATATGATAAACTCTATGTAGATATGATAAATTCAGTATTATCCAGTTAATTTACATGTGATGTATATGTATGATGCCTAGCATTTACGGATTTCATTAAAATAAAAAAGTTACCAATTAATAAAATCTTATAAGCTTTCTATGCTAATTTTGCAATGTACAGTCTTAATGCTTCATTTAAAGTAAGGACTGAAAGTAATTATAATGTATGTAATTATAATATAAATCCATCTGTCTTGGATTCTAGTAGTCCATTTCATAAATTATGAATTAAATATATTGATTTAATAATAATTAACAAAAAAAAAAAAAAAAAAAATGATCATTTTTAAATAATAAAAAAATATATAAACTTCTCATTCCACATATTTTAAAACTAAACTCTGATGACGTAGTAATACATTATTATCAAGGTTATGTCTATTTTCCATTTCAAGTTGAATTGTGTACATTTTTGTATTAATTGCACATAAAATTTTTCTTTGTACCCAACAATGAAATATAACATATTTGATTAAATCTAGATTATTATTATTATTATTATTATTAAGTTCTGGTTTGTGAAAAAGAATGCAGCATAAAGCTTGTTTTAGGCTTTAATACAAACTGAATTGACAGTCAGATTGTACTTAAAACATCTGATAGATTGATGAATATTTGTGAAAATTATTAGTAATAATTAATTAATTATTAAACTAAAATATAAAAGTTATGCATGAGATTTGTATGTTTATATTTAAAAATGTTTTTAAACACTTTTCCCAAAGAAAAAATGATGAAATATTGAAGTTTCTCAGGTTGCATTTGTAATTCTAATAATGTTATGAATTCTAACAAAATAAAATGTCTTACTTTACAGAATATAGTTGTACCATATAACACATCATTATACATCTAAATTATTATGGACATAATATCTAAATCTTTGTTTTCTTTAGATTTAGTTTTCACATACCAATATACATGTATATTTACATTGTTTTTTAAATTAAAAATAGATTATTCATTTAACAGATATAACAATCAGAAAATTTACTTACAGTGGAGACAAAAATAATTGTATATAAACATTTTTTATTTGTTTTGTTTTCATGGACCAAATGTTCAATTTATGGTTAATGGACCGGGGTATCCAAATGATAGAACGCACCAGAATTTATATACAAAATCTTTCTTTCACTAATTTCTAATGATTCGAAAAAAGTTATAATATTTGGCACAATTTATTACTACCTGTGCTTGGAAATAAAAATTGAAATTAGAATTGATTAAAAATGTTTAAATCGATAGTGGTTCGTTCCTATTTTCTTTTTCAAGTAAGACAAATTAATACAATAATTAATAAACAAGTCATCAAAAGATTATAAACATAAAATAATATAATTTTTAAGATCTTATTTATGATAAACGATCATTTTTCTTTATGGTAGTTTTGGTAAAATGAAATTTCACAAATAAGAGCAGAAAAAAATTTATAATTTCAGATAAAATCATTGGCAGGAATATATACAAGCCATAGAAACTTATCTGTACTGTGTAATAGTGCAGCGAATAACTTTATTCCAAACATAATATAAAATGATAAAATGCATAGCATGGAATATGTTTAATAAATGTTGTTGCAACTTTATATTTATAATATCATCAGGAATTTTGCCCACATGTCTGTGACTTACCCGAGTATTTGCCTGTATATCTATTTACGTGCAGTAAATAAAATTGTCAAACAAATATCTACAAAAAAGATTTAGACGTAAAGAAAAGGTTTAAAAAAAAAAAAAAAAAAAAAAAAAAGGCCTAAAAAGAAATGAAAATTAGAAAAAAAAAAGTTAATGAAAAGCTCATATTATTCAGTTAGACATTTGGGAGATAAAAAAATATAAGAAAAAAAAACCTGAAAATTTTCTTCAGTTGATAGCAAGCATATATATATATATATATTAAAGATCGTTTTAAAAAAACTAGTGTTTAACAAATAATTCTTTAGGTTTCCACATGAAAGTTGCATAATCGTACAAAAGTAAAAAGTTTTTTTTTTAAATATAACTTACGTTAAGCATATATAGCTCAAAATAATATACGTGTTTATAATGAATACTTAAAAAAAAAAAAAAAAAATCCACTTCTTTCACATCTTTTTTTTTTTTTTTTTTTTTTCCCCATTTGCACAAAATTTTCACAATATGTCTCTTTTTATTGTGGCAGCTATTCAAACATATAAGCTTTGCTTATAAAAAGACATATATTTATAATGAATTTTAACTTAAAATATAACCAAATTGATTCTTAATAAAAAAATTTGGTCTTTGAATTGGAATATTCCGAAATTTATTTCGAAACTTAAAAAGGACTTTACTTATTATGTATATTTAAGGAAACAATACCTCGCTTAAGCAAGTGAACTAATTAAAATTTTCTTTAAAAATATTATTGTAGAAAAATTAACTACATATTTTTTATGAAAGATAAAACTTTGTTAAAAATAATTACATTTAAAATGATATTTTTATACGTCATTAAAAAATGCTTATAAGATAATTAGTCATAATTAAATTGAAATATTTCCATGACACTATTATTCATAGTAAAAATAATTAAAAATGAAGCAATTAATTTTAATGAATCCCGTTTAAAATTATTTCCAATGTTTTTTCAATCTTTCAATCTTTTTGTTTTCTTTTTTTAATAGTCACATATCCAGTTTTATATATATATATGATATTTTGAATATTTTAATGTATAATAGAAAATATTTAAGCATACATTTATTTATTTTTCTGTGTTCCATAACTTTTTAGTTAAACTATTAATAACTTATTTAACAAAATTGCAAGAATTTTAGTCTAAAGTTGCAAAAAAAATAAATAAATAAATCATAGTCTGGCTTTGAGGCATTATTATATTCCGAGTTTATTTTCGTCTTGGTTCTAGCAATATTGAAGATAAGTTTTAATTTATGGTGTTCTAATACAGTTTAAAAAGTAATTAATTTATTCATCTTCTTAAAAGAAAAAAAAAAAAAAAAAAAAAAAATCTCGTTAAAATGAGATATAAAGTTTTTAGATAGAAAAACAACCTAAAAAGAGATGTGTCTTTGACAGAATTTAATTTAGTACGGCAGGACTAATTTATATATTGCAATCTTGTAACTAAAGAAAAAAAATTTTATTAGTCACCCTGGATAACAACAAGCTTGACATTTCTCACATAATAACCGTTGGCAAGGTCACCGTACCTTCAAACATTTAACGGTTATTATGCGAGAAATATCAAGCTGGTTATCAGCCAGGGTGTCTCAATGGAAGAGCATCTGCACGTTAAGCAGTGGGCCAGGGTTCACTTCCTGGCTCTGGTATTTTTCATATAGTTTATATTAAAAAAAAAAAAAAATAAATAAATAAAAAAACTTATACTCCAAACTATTTAAAAAGTATTTTCACAATTGATGAGTTTATCAATAAAATTTCTAAGTATTTTAAGATAGTTTAAGAAATTAAATGGTAAAAATGGATATTGGCAGGCATCCTGGCATACTGGAAGTGTGATAATGCACAACCGCTGTCTGAAAGACAACGTCCTGTCGTACTAAAAAATTAATAATCTAAGAATTTGTCACTTCTAGTACTCTGTTTTAAGGTGTATAACGATGAGATATAAATCATGAGAAGGAATATAAAAAATTAATGAAAAGTTAAGCTAAGGAAATATTTAACTCAAAAATAGACTTATGAGCAATGAATTAATTAATTCCAAGCACCGAGTTAGTAATAAGTAGGTTTCACGCCAGCATGATGATATAGCGAGAATCCTCGTCAAGTTAACAATTGTCATCAAAATCACTCATATTGACCACACTTTTGTCGCCTAAAATATTCTTATGACCTTTTATTTTTCTATTTCTACTTAATAATAATAATAATAATAATAATATTTTAATATTTACAAAATGCCGGTAAAATCTATGTTACAATTCTAAATCCATGTTCTTGAATTTAACTTTTTAATGACCAGTTTCATTGATATTGCGATAAACGTTTTTAATTTCAACAATTTTTTTTTATCTTCAAAATTTTCTACCAGTGTTACTTACTGATGGCTGCTTTTATGGCCTGGTGATAGGTAATACATAATTATTTAGAATTGAAACAATTGTTAAACGCTTTTACAATTTATGGTATTTACTTACATTTTTCGTCTTTCAATACTATTTTTTTTCTCTTTTTTTACTGCAGTTATCTTCAAGTCATTAAGGGGACAAGGAATGGTGAAAATTGTGAAAATCGATACAATTAAAAATATATTACAGATAGTTAAAAATATCCAGATAGTTATTATTTAAAAGTATGGAGTGATACAATACCTTTAAAATAATATCCTTCTACAGGTCCTCAATTTTTACAAAATTTTAAACTTTAAGTTTATTTTTCTTGGGTTTCCAATTTTGGGAATAACCAGATACTTGTAATGTTCCTTGCTAATTTGTTTTTTTCCAATCCTCTTAATTTGTATGAATATTAATCGAAATATTTCATACAAAACTGTGTATTCATTTTGAAATAAAGAAATTGTTATCATTATTACGAACGCTCAAATTCAAAGTCAAGACAAAAATTCATGAAAAATTCCAAATTTTACATTTTTTTTTTTTGTTTGTAACTGGTGCTGTAATTGAGAAGTAAAGTACTAAATACATAGATATGTCCAGTTACGTACAAGAAACACATAGTGAAAAAAATGGAGATTTAAAATAATTTAAATTTCGCATGGAGCATTGAAAAACTGGGCAGTATTTTGTATTATTCTTAACATATAAAAGTCCTTTCCATCTCTAAAATTACTTTTTATTATCCTTTAAGAGGACTCTCTACTTATAGTTCCCGGGAGCCAAAGCCTATATTATTCTATGTAGAAATTTGCCCTGTTATAACTCATTAACTAATACATATTTTTACGTTCCGTTTTCTCATTCAGAATATTCACAACTAATAAATAGGTTACCGTTTTCTAAAAATTGATCATTTTAATTTTTAATATTTTATTTTGAGGTCGTAAAATGCGAATTTCCACGATGTGAAATTTTGCATTTTTGAGCTTAAAAATGGAATCTTAAATATTTAAAAAAATAATTTTTAGAAAGGAATAACATGTTTAATAGTTGTGAATATTCTGAATGTGAAAACGGAATTAAAAAATGATTATAAGTTAATGAGTTATAACGGGGCAAATTTCTCCATAGAATAGCATTGACTTCGGCTTTTGGAGACGCTAAGTAGAGAGTTAAGGCATGCTTTGTGCATAAAAATGATAGGTTTAGAGGTTGTACATGATTTAAGAAACGATAAAATGTAAAACAAAAATAATTAATTTCAACGAAACTACTGTCTTAGAGTTGGAAAATTTTGTATACATGTTTATTAGGGTGTTATAATATTAAATATATTATTTTGTTTTCGAAAATAATTAAAAAAAAAAAAAATCAAAATTTAATTTAAAAAAAAAATTTTTTTTAAATGCTCCATACGGCTGAGTTTTTAAAATTTTCACTCAATTTCATAATATTATAGTTTATCAAAATTTTTTAATATTTTTTGTGCATTTATTTATGGATTGATTGATAAGTTTTCTTAAAAATATTTTTACGTTTGAATGCTAAAAAATGAAATTTTAGCATAAAATATAAATATATATATATTTTTAAATTTATCAATAAATGCATTAATTCATACACAGAAATGTTCAGAATGTATTGATAAAACATAATATTGTAAAATGAAGTGAAAAATTTTCAAAAAAGAAAAAAAAAAAAGTTTGAATTTTTTTTTCTAATTTTAACAGTTTTTGAAAATTTTTAATATATTTAGTAATGATACATTTCTATGCACATGCATACAAAATATCAGAAATCTAAGAAAATAATGTCAAAGACCGATTTTTCCTGTCCACCATTCCTTTAAAAATTTCTGTTGTATAATTTATTTCTTTAAATTAATTACTGAAATTAAACTTTTCTACCTTTGAGGGAATAAATGTTAATAAAGTAGAAATTTAAAAGCACTTTAGAATGTCTTAAAATTTATTTCTTTGTACTGCTTTTAAAACAGCAATTATATAGCTATAATAATATACAAAAAAGGACACAGACGAATGTGTTTGTCTGACATTTTATATATTTGAATCACTTAATTATGATCTTAGGTGGTCTTTTTGGACTACTAAGTTTCATTGCTGGCGTAAACCCTAGTAAAAAGTATATTCTATTAGTATTTAGCTATTACATGTTGTAATTTATAAACATCTTTTAAACTTTATAAATAATTCGTCATTTTGGAAGAGTTAATGGAAGATATTTTATATATTTTATGTTATGTAACTAATGTCTAATAATAATGAGGGATGATCTGAATGAATTATTAACAAATCTGCAACACTACTTCTTATAACAATTTGAGAAATCACTTTATATTTTATATAAGATTGTTTTAAACATAAAATCATTTTACCACTACAGTCCATAGCAAGACCTGAATTTAACAAATAATACTAGAAATATCTATCATATTACAGAGGTATATATACCCAACTGTAAACATTTCATTCATAGTCTAACATATTAAAATCTGCCAAATGAATTAATATGAAAGGGTAAATAATAATTAAGATTTGTCTGTTTATATATTCTTATGTACCTATGTTGACTCTCTCTCTTTCTACGAAAATGCGTACATGTAGGTATGCATGTTTAAGCATGTATGCTTATACGTTCAGTGAAAGTAGTTTAAGGATGTAACTTAACCAATTAGAAATAATTTTTAAAGATAAATATTGTATGCTTCAGAAATTTCTACCAAATTTCCATTTCATATATTTTGTTATTTCTGAAATATTTTTCATTCATATCGTGTTTATGCTTTTGTATGCGTACATGTACGTTGTAACGGAGTCTACTTGATCCAAATTTAGTTGTACATTTTACTAACTGGTGAGGTTACGAGGTGATCATCTTCGAATAAGATAGCATTAAAAAAATATTCCAATTACACAATTAACCAACTAGTGTATTTTTTATTAGTATTCTAAATAAATGAGGCCAAAAAGATAATAATTGTGATAAATAATGGTCCTTGCTACAAATAAAAAAAAATTGAAACGGGGCTGTTCTTGATTTTCGAAAACGAATGGTTACCTTAACGTAGACACATACATGCATATAAACAAAAATATAAAAAAATATTTTTCGTATTGTATAATACTATTTAAATATGATATTTTTAAAAGTTAATGTCTTAATCTGAATTCATGTATTTTCTGTAAATTTCTTTTTTTTATTAAATATTTTATCATATGATAATATATATATATATATATATATATATACATATAAGTTTTTTTAGTTACTTTAAAGGATATTTTGACTGAACAGATATAGCATCGACATTAACAGTTTGATGCCCACATATTTTTCGACTTTCATATTTGTAATATTATCGTTATTTTAAAACGTTATTGACGTTATTTTAATACGTTACATTATTTAACAAAAAAGAATTTCCGTATATTTGTGTTTAAATCAATTAAATTTTATTCCCAACTATCAATGCAGTAATTACCACTGAAGAATATATATATATACCGATAGCACTCAATGAATTAAATACTAATGTACAAAATCCTTTTTAAAAATAATGTCTTGTTTTAGAGAAACACCTAAAGGAGGAACTAGTCTTTTTAACGAAACGAGTTAACTCGTCACCGTTCAGCAATTTGTAAAATTTTCCATTTAGCGTCTTCCTTGTAAGAGTTATTTATTATTGCTTATAAGGATTGCTGTGTATTTCTCTAATATTTAAACAACGAATACCTTTCATATTGTTTTCATTTGGCAGAGTTTCAAATCTAGGGGCAAGTTTAACAATCGTTTACGTCAAGGGACATGAGAAATTCATATTTATTTGATTTTTCTCTTAATATCTTTCTCTTTCAGCATTTTTCAGTTCTTACAAATCCATCCTTTGTTTAGGCTATAGTTCGATATTGTTAGAATTTGGTCCTCATGTCTGATATATACAATTTTCAATTCATACTTATTCATCCTTAACCAACTTCATATTGCTCTTAAACCATCTGTGCTCCTGTTAATTTCTTATTTTACATTATTTGTAGTATAAAACTGCGAAAGGAACCAGCTGTTATTGAAATATGATGGACGGCCTGTATATTTATTTTTAATATTCTTCATCTGCAAGTAATTATTGTTTGAAATACTATGGTGGAATCTGATTTTTGTTTTCTAAAATTTTATTGATATTTAAATCAGGCCTAGTAGCGTCCCTAAAAATTTCCTCTAATTTTATTATATTGCCATCACTATTTTTAAAACGATATTTTTTTTACATAATATTTTAGTATTAAAACATTCAAAAATAATCAAGAAAAATATCCTTTTAACGACAGCGGTGACAATATAACAAAGTGCGACTAAATTTTTAAGAACGCTGCGAGGCCTGCTTTAAATGTACTTCTAGTACAATCATAGATTTCTTTTTATGTTTTCTATCAATTTATTGTTCTTGGCGAATGATAAATTTTTCTTTGAATTTTGTATTTTAACCTTTATATGGATTTAATTTTTTCGAAATCAATTTAAGTATATTAGTTTAATTGTAATTACTTATTTAATATGTTGATGCTTTTGTTGAGCATATTATGAGCATTTTCTACTTTCATGTCATTCTTAAACCTCAAATATATTAAAATCAATTGAAGCTCTTTGTCGGTAAGTGTGCATTTAGTAGCTATTTGACATCTGTCTCTATTTGTATTTGATATCTTGCTCCTGTGACCTTCATCTTCGCATCGCGTTGAAATACACGATAGTTGTATTTTCCACATTTTTTTTTTTCAATTCAAATGATCTTTTGAGCATTCTTATTTAAAATCTCTGATATTATATAATAGATTCTCTGTTCCGTTCAAAATCTTCACTACCACTACTGGGTGATGTTAGTCCCACAGGACCAGCACCTGGTCCTGAAGAACAAATATGAAGTTCTATCTCCGCTAATCTGTTCTGTACTTCCCACTGTTGCTGGCTTAATTTAAGGCTCATAGATGCATTGTCTGCCTCTAGAGTCACTAGCCTCTCACGAAGTCTCTTGATTTCAGCAAGTAAGGCTTCTTGAGAAGGCTCTGGTCGGCTGCCGAATGGAAACTGAATACTGCTTTTGTCCATAACGAACGGGCTTTCTGTACTCGTATAAGGCGATACTGGTCTGGTGTTACTACCTGGAAATAATAAAATATACAGTTAAAAGAAAAAAATCATACTTAAAAAATTTTACATGAGAGAATGTTTTTTTACAGAGCTTTACAAATTAAGCTCGTTCACACAATATCAAAAAATCTCGCAAAGTAAACTTGACGTTAGCGCTTCTCTTCGTACAGTGGCTGCGGTATCCAAATAAAAGCTGTGGAAAACCCGCCCCTATTGTGCTTTCTCTGAAAATGTTATATCTTATATTTTTTATGTAAACATGAATTAATTCTAGCCCTATAGGAACATTATAGATGAGATTATTTATTTGAAATTATTAGAGTACATTTGGCTTTAAATACAAAATATGTTAGATGTTAGTTAATAAACAATCACATTATTATTAGTTAACATCTGACATATTTTGTATTTAAAGTCAAATGTACTCTAATAACTTCAAGTAAATAATCGCATCTACAGTGTTCACTTAGAACCAGAATAAATTAGTGTGAAATATAATGAAATATAATTTTTTAGATCGATCTTCTAATGTTGTAAATTGTATTAGAAATACGAAAACATTCATGTATCAGTAATTTAAGAAGAAAATGTTAATGTGCACAATTTTCAAAATTAAAATATTGAAAAACAAAAAAAAAAAAAAAAAAAAAAAAAAAAAAGGGAAAAGGAATCGCTTATAAAAGATGACTTTATTATTATTTCTTATATTAAAAAAAGCATTATGTCATGTTCCATAAAATCAATCAAACGCAGACGAAACCATTCGCAAAAATTTTATCATCTGAAAAAATATATATTTGCAATTGCTGTATAACCAAATCTATAACTAAAATAACATTTAGGAATGAAGAAATATAATAAACACTAACTTTTTCTAACCTCGTAACAAATCAAACAACCGAATTCAAAATTCCATGGATTTTCTCTTGATCCGTAATGAATGAAAAATTCAAGAGATGAGGATTTCAATAATTATATAAATTGCAAGAAATATGAAAAAAAAAAAAATACTTCTTAAAAATTGATTTAAAATGTATTACTTATCTTAAAATATGACAAAATATGCGAAAAATGAATATTCTAAAAATACATGAATTTTTCCGTTTAGATGTGAATTCGTTCAGAGTTCTATTTTAATTTTAAGTATGGAGCATCGCGCGAGTAAAGAAATTCTATTCGAGCATGCGCAGTTTTAGCCTGAGTAGTTCAGGTACCGCCAACACGAGATGGCTTTATCATAGATCAGTGACGTAACTATGACGTACCCATTACGTAACAATGACATAGTACGCTATCTTGCCTATATGATAAGAGCTGGCGCAGTGTCTGCCATTTTCTAGCCTGTCTGGGAAAGTGTTTTCGGTAGGAAAAGCTAGATTACCTGATTAGCGTTGTTATCGCCTTTTAACTTCTATACAGATCAAGTGAGCTATAGCTTCTTATCACGAAACAAACTAGTTGGCATAGGTGGACTCTGCTCAGTTCCCCATCATATTTATGTTCTCATAAATTTCTAGTGCGAGACATATTATAATCATGTTAAAAGAAATGAATTTGACCAAAGCTTGATACAGTGACAGAATGAAATCCCCGCCTAATAGGCTATCCACCGTTCACTTCGATATATTTATCTTATTCTAACCTATTAATTTATTTTATAAGGGTCAATTCCGTTGTTTAGTTTTCATGCTACTATTTCCACTGCAATAATCCTCAAAATTCATATTTATATAAAAAAATGTTGATAAAATCGTAAATTACGAATAATTTACGAAATTTTCCTATTAGAATATTTGTATTCAATCATGTTCAAACCAATATAATAAATGTAATTTTGAAGTTGTCTAATGTATATATGATCCTCAAAATGGAAGTTTATGCTCAATTTTGCCTTATTCTGACACATTAAGTAAATCGTAAATTCCAAATAACTTACGAATTTTTTAAATTGAAAAAAATCATAGTCTATGATATTCATGCCAATATCCTAAATAATATTTCGAAAGTGGTTTGACATCTTTACGATGAAAACATCCCTCAAGATTGACGTTTATGTGAAATTTTGCTCTATTCTGCCATGTTAAGAAATTCGTAAATTTCCAATAACTTACGAAATTTTTATATTGGAAAATTCATAGTCATAAATATTCATGCCAGTGTCCTAAATAATATTTCAAAAGTAGTCTGACATCTTTACGATGAAAATATCTCTAAAAATTGACGTTTATGTGAAATTTCGCCCTATACTGCCCTGTTAAGAAATTCGTAAATTTCCAATAACTTGCGAAATTTAAAAAGTAGCATATTTATAGTTACCAATGTTCATTCCGGCATCAAAACTGATATTTTAAAACTGGTCTGACATTTTTACAGTAAAAAGTTTCCATTTAATGCACGTTTAAGTGAATTTTTGTCCTATTCTCCCATGTTAAGAAAATCGCAAATTTCTAATATCTTACGAAGTTTTTTAATTCGAATGTTGCAAATAAATAGGGTTCTTGCCAGTGTCGAAAGTAATATTTTAAAACTGATCTGACCTCTCTGCGACAATTTGTTCGTGAGATATCGTGAACACAGACTAACAAACTAACGGACTAACACACTAACCCACTAACAGACAAACACACTAACAGACACCCTACAGACAGACACCATATAAATTTTGTCATTTTCGGATTCCTCACACCTGAAAACGTGTAAAAAAGTCAAAAAACCGAGGTCGAAAATTTTCACGATTACCTAAGTTCCCCATACCTATAGTTTGATGGGGAACTAACAAGTTGACAATTTTAAGAACATCGCCAACATTCTCAAAACTGCAACCCTTCACGTTAAAAGAAATGCAATTTTAAAGTTAATTTTAAAAGAGTTTAAAAACAATAACTTAAAAAAACGGTGCATTCATATTAAATTTTTCAAACAATTTTGAAAATAAAGTGAAATAAGTTGAAAATAAGGGAAATATTACGCTACAAAGTTGTGCTCCTGCTCCGGGTATCTACGAGTTACGTCTGCAATTTATAATCCACTTTTTCCTTCTTTCTGGATCAGAAGAAAATATAAACAGGCAGTTTCCTTTTCTGGAGTCATTCGTGCAATTTATTGCCGAAAAACCACCAATAATAAATCGTCAGCCGGTCTTGTGGGCTAGAAAATGGCGGATGCGTCAGCCTATGAATGTAGGAGTTCTAACGCTACCCATTGCTCCATTGTAGTGAATACGCTTAATATGGAAAGCTTTGGTTTTTTATATAGAAAGAATCATTGAGGCCTTAATACGACGGCCGCAAAAACCACATGTTATTCTATATGAAAAGTATTTTATTTTAATTCTGTTTTGACATTCAAAAAGTTCACAACCATTAAATTTATTCTTATTTTCTAAAAGTTATTATTATCATTAATATTTTTTAATATTTAATATTTGATTTTGAAGCTACAAAAAAAAAAAAAAAAAAAAAAATAATTTAGTTCATTTTTTACATTTTATATTTTTAAAATAAAATATTAAATAAATAATTATATACAAATAAATAAATCTTAGAAGAAATCTAACAGTTGTGGATTTTGTGATATACGAAATCTGCTTATTTAGGTCCCCTCTACCTGCCTTTCCATTTTTGACATATAGTTTAGGACCACCCTGTATAAGCTATTATTATTATTATTACTTTTTTTTTTTTTTTTTTTATACCTATGGGAGAGGAGGAATTGAAATTAGAAGTCGATTTTATAAAAGTCTGGATTGATTTTCGGAAAGTTTGTTTCATTTATTTATTTAATTGTGAATGTGTTTCATTTGAAATTTTGTGGGCACAAATATATATTACGCAATTAAACTATTCATTATATAGATTTTTTCCCCTGAAAGGGATTATATTTTCCGTGGAAAGATACTATAAAAAAGATAAATCCCTAACAAAATTTTTAAATAAATAACACCAAACCCATGAGATTTTTTATAGAAATTGGAATTGAAATGTTTTCATGAATATGAATAATTTGACTGCAAATTCTAAATTTTTCTTTCTTTTTTAATTTAAACTTTTATTATTCATGTGATTTTATTGTCTTTGTAATATTATCTCACTTTGTGCCATTTGGATCTAACATCGAATTAAGTGAAAATTTTAAGCTGTATATAATATAAAGGATATTAGGTCAAAATATCTTTGTATATATCACTTTAACAATTATTAATAAAGAAAAATCTAAGAAAATCTCATGCTGAATTCTACGTTTTATTCAATTAAGAAAAAAACTGGACCGGTTTGACTAATTTCACGCCATTATTGAAAATGAAAAAACGAAACTGGTAGCATTTATAATAAACCTATTTGATTTTAAAAGGTAAAAAAAATTAAATAAAAGACCTAACGAATCTATTGTTAAATTAATTATCGATGTACACCATAATACATGTATATTTACAGAAATTAGAAATTCGATAAATTTTAAGAAATTTATTATTATTATTATTATTATTTTCCATAAATAGTAAAATGGAGCATAAAACATAAAATATAATACTTCTCATTTAAAGGGATGATGAAAAACAAATTAATACTTAACTAACGAAATATTTTTTGAACTATAATTTAACATTGAAACTTTAAAAATAATTGCATACCTATCATTAATTATATTTTATTCTACATTCAAAATTCTGCTGAATTTAACTCCGTCACGGTTAATATGAGTGTTTTAAAGTATCTGAATGCATTCACGCAGTATATATCTTTTAACGAATTTAAAAAGAAAGTAAACAAAATAAAAATGTATATGAAGAAATTTTAAATTTGTCAGAAAAAGAAACTAGTTATAGAAAAGTATAATGATACAGACTTTTTTTTTTTTTTTTTTTTTTTAATCACTAAAAGATTTTGATCTTCAGACGGTCAGCTTGGATTTGTGTATGACGCTATATGTCGTTAAAAGTCATTATAATAATTGATGCTGCATTTCTTTATTTTTGACACATCGTAGACTTCCTAGTTATACATGATTTCTATTTACATCTATAAGGATTCTAAAGATTGGAAAAGATTCTAGAAAATGTAAAGATTCACTGTAAAAAATAGGTTCTTAAAAATAAGTATATATTGTCTCAAAATAGCCCCGAAACAATATATACTTAAATTTGAAAACCCATGTACTCATTTTTGAGTACATTAACATGTCAAACATGGGGATATTGGGATTCTTATTGGTCAACCCCATATTTGGGCGTATCAATATACTCAAAAATGAGTACATGGGTTTTCAAATTTAAGTATATATTGTTTCGGGGCTACTTTGAGACAATATATATACTTATTTTTAAGAATCTAATGTTTACAGTGTTGGAAATATGATAAATGCATCATACCTCCGGCTTTTGAGGCAGACCATCTTTGGGCACTCGTGTTTGTTGCGAACATTGGGTCGGCTGACTGTCTTCTGGTATATTTTTGACTTTCTGGAATCTTTTCAGCGCCATGCATAGTTTCCATAGGAATACCACTTATAAGTTCTCCATAATGAGTGTTGCTACTGCTTGAGCTCTGATGTTCTGCCTGAATCGAAGCACCATCATTAACAGCAGTGTCAAATAGCGTAGCAGCAGATGAGTTGGGATCCGCAGCTGATTGTATCGGAACTCCACTGACCACCATGTCTTCAATGCGGGTTTTGCCTTTTGATTCTACAAGACCAGGAGTGCTTCTGCAGCGGCCCATTGCAACTGAAGAGTAAAAATCATTGTTCGTGTAAATTTACATGTTTCGTTAAGCTATTAAATAATAGTATAATTTATTGTACACTGTTAAAAATAATTGTTCAATGTTTCACCAGAAGAATGGTGCTAAATCGGCATTTTTAGTCGCAACCAATATTCTGGTGATAATAATAAAGCACCACAGAACTGGCGTTTTAAAGTAATAATTACAGAACTTTGAATAAACAACATAAAAGGAAAAAAACTCGCAGCAATTGTTTCGGGTCGAAAGAACACACGATCCTTCGTCAGGCGAACAAAGTAGGCACGAGTGCTGCAGTCAAAGCGGCAACGCGCATTTTATGGTGTTTATTCAAAGTTCTGGGTACGTTGCCACTTTGACTGCAGCACTCGTGTCTAATTTGTTCGCCTGACGAAGGGTCGTGTGTCCTTTCAACCCGAAACAATTGTTGCGAGTTTTTTGCATCTTATGGTGTTTATTCAAAGTTCTGTAATTATTTCAACATTCTGGTGCTAAGCTTTGCCTTTTGATTCTACAAGACCAGGAGTGCTTCTGCAGCGGCGCATTGCAACTGAAGAGTAAAAATCGTTGTTCATGTAAATTAACATGTCACGTTAAGCTATTAAATAACAGTATAATTTATTGTACACTGTTAAAAATAAAAATTTAATGTTTCACCAGAAGAACGGTGCTAAATCGGAATTTTTAGTCGCAACCAATATTCTGGTGCTAAGTTTTACCATTTCAGTAGTGCTTGCTACTGAAATGGCACCAATGAAATGGTGGAACATTACACCAAAATACTGATTAGAGCTAATTGGAATCATTTTTCTGGATGAAATGTAGGATTTTATTTTTAACAGTGTATAAGGAAGAAACTGTAAAATATATATTCATTTAAGTATATTTATCTTATCATTTTGCATGATGATAAAATACATAATGCATTATAATATCCGGATAAATTATTGAAAGGCTATATGCAATTAAACATACAGAGACATGTCATAAGTAAATAGACACACTGAATTTTAGGAACATTAAGGAATTTCAAGGTAACAACTGGTATAATTTTACTTTTTGTTCCAGATTTGTATAAAGTAACATATTGTCAAGCTCTTAAAATATGCCTCGAAACCCTGGTTCAAAGGAACTGAAAGAATTTCAACAAGGGAAAATAACTGGACGATATGAAGCTGGTAGAAGTCAGAGGCAAATCGCCTTAAAGCTGCAGATTCCTCTCTCAACTGTCAATCGGGTGACTATGCAATTCAAAACTGACCGAAAAACAAAACAACTGTTAAACCCCGTTCAGGTCGACCTGAACCAACAGCACGTCAACAGAGCGCTGCTAGAAGGATCGTCGAAAAGAATCCTTGTTGTAAGTCTGCAGATGTGGGAGCACTTCATAAGTTAAGATATCATGAGAGGGCTGCTGGATGCAAACCTCACTGCAGCCAATATTAATAAAAGAAAAGAATGAGCAACTGCAACGTCTAAACATGATTTGACATTTTGGCAGCATGCCATATTCTCAGATGAGTCCACTTTTGCTCAGTTTTCATGTAGCGGACGTACAAGGATCTGGAGACAACCCACACAAGAGTTTAGCCTAAATCGATTACAAACACTCGTAATGCATGGCGGATTTTCCATTCTCGTGTGGGGTGCGATTTGGAGCACTGGAAAATTAGAGTTAGTGGAATATGTGGGTAATGTTAATAGTGAAAAATGCATTGCCATATTGGAGAAGGGGCTTTTGCTAATATTCTCAGGTAGGGTACTGAATAAATCATTGACGCTTTTCATGAAAGATGGCGCTCCTTGCCATACGCTAAAAGGACCAAAGAATGGGAATCAAACCAGGACATTCAAAAGCTTCCATGGCGCAGTCAGTCACCGGATATGAACCCTATAGAACACGTATGGGCTCTGCTTGATCGTGCAGTTAAGCGACGTCCACGACAACCTAATTCTTGAAAAAAAACGGAGTGGACGAAAATTCCTCCGGCTAAGATAGCATAACTCATTGGCTCTATGCCAGACAGAGTAAAAGCTTTGAAACAAGCAAACGGGAGTTCAACTAAAAAGGAAACATTCAAAAGGTGTCGTCTTCAAAAAATATTGAAAAAAAAAATGTGTGATTCTGCTCTCCATAAAACATCAGGAAGTGAAAAAATTATCGGCTGAAATGAATTACAGCGACCACTAAAAATTATCAAAATTAAGCATATTTGGCGATTTAGCGCTGTTAGGCATTCAGTTTGCTAGCACCGAGATTGCCGTGTATGAACAGAACCGTGTTTTGTTTCTCCGCCACGTACTCAATCGCCTAACAATGTGAAATCGCCAAATATGCTTAATTTTGATAATTTTTTGTGGTCACTGTAATTCATTTCAACCGATAACTTTTTCACTTTCTGGTGTTTTAGGAAGAGTAGAATCACTTATATTTTTTTCAATATTTTTTGAAGACGAGACCTTTTGAATGTTTCCTCGTAAGTTCTAACGTACATATTTTGTTTTTGTATCAAGTAGATATTTTGAAATAAATAACATTATTTTAAAATTAAAGTGTCTATTTACTTATGACACGTCTCTGTATAAGTAAAATAATATTTTTTCCTTAAGGAGATACATGGGTTTCGATAGTTAAGAAATATCATATTTTCTCTATTATATTAAGTTATTTTGCTAATAAGATTGTTTAAAAACATGTTACACACAATAATTAAAGTAACGCAGTTAATTTATTTTTTCTTAGTTTTTTGAGCATTTCATACGAGGCAAAGATTCATACAATAGAAATATATACGAGGAGTTTGAGAAAGTAGTATAGTTTCTAAAAATTCTAAAATATACATGTGAAATCTATTGCATGCTAACTTCGGTCCAAAACTGTTAAAATCTATAAATATTGTATGTAAAACATAAGCACATATATTTATTCACAAGCATACAAATTATTTAGATACTAATTTGTTTTTGTTTTTTTTCTAACCAATCAATGTTGTTACTATTTTGACGAAAGATTAAAGAAAGCCAGCGCCTTTGTCCATTTCGTCGAAAAATCAAAGATTAGAATTTCTGGGCTTATAAATCTATCTGATTGATTGCAATTTCTGAAAACAAAATTGTTTTCCTTCGTAGCATGCTATATTTTTGGGGGAAAAGTAAAAAAACACCATCTCAAAGAGCATCAGACATTAAACGTTTTTCGTGCTTATAACTGATCTGGAATGTTGTTATTTTTGAAATAAAAACTCGTTATTACCTCTACCAGCAACTTGCATTTGAATCGGAGAAAACAATATTGAAACCCATCTGTTTTGACGAAATGCGTGAAGAGTCTTTCTTCTTCAAGAGTCGAGAAAAGCATTAAAATTAACATGAAATTTTTTAGCACTATGGATCTAAATTGAAAACTGTTACAATGCTTCAAAGATATATATATATATATAAATATTTTTTTTTAAATGTTGCAATGCTTGAAATTGTTGTCAGATTGTAATTAATTAATTAATTTGTTTTTTAACTTTATTTAATCAAAAATTGTTATTACAAGAATTTTTCTAAACAGTTTCCGCTAAATATTACATCTATCTTTCATTTAATATCGATTTTTATAAATAATAATAATAATAATAATAAAAGCCATTGTGCGATGTAATTTTACAAATTATTAATGCTTTCTATAAAAATAACGATAAGAGTAACAAAGAAATGGCCTCCTCTGCAATGTAAATAATAAAGATAAAAAAAAAAAAAAAAAAAAAAAAAAAAAAAGAGGGGATTCACACACTGCGTCACATCTAATAATAATAATAATAATAATAACAGTTTTTTAATAGCCCAGTCAGTAGAGCGCCGGGTTCGTAATTGGAAGATTGCAGGTTCGGTACCCGAGCCGGCAAAGAGCCATAGTTTACAATAATGGTGGCTTGTGGATGTAAAATCTGTCGTGGCCGCTATGTCTTCCATGTTCCCATCAAAATTATACCTCTGGGTGTTACCATCCTCTCCGTGTAGGATAAAAATTGTGATGGCATGTCTCCGGACTATCTCTAGCGGTGAGTCCCTAACCGTCGCCAACTGCCCATTGCCCAGCACTAGTGCGACATCAACAATCATCAACAGTTTTTTAATTTTATTTTCTATATTTTTATTTCAAAAATGCATATAAATTTCAAAAATCCCTCTTTAAGTCATTTCTTAATATGTATAAATATTACGTGTCACGGCTAAAAAAAAAAAAAAAAAAATAGTGAGTTCCAAAAATGTTTAAATGTGTGTTATTTATTTTATAATTAAACAGTACAAAAAGCACAAATGTCTTTGCGCCGTTTTATTTAAAGGTTTTTTTTAAAACTTTCATCTGTCGACGGTACTCACTGTTAAAAATGGTTTCTTAAAAATGAGCTAAATTGTCTCAAAATAGCTCCGAAAAAATATGTACTTAAATTTGAGAAACCATGTACTCATTTTTGAGAAACCATGTACTCAGTATATTGACATGCTCAAAAATGGGGTTGACCAATAAGAATCCGAATATCCCCATGTTTCACATGTCAATATACTCAAAAATGAGTACATGGGTTTTCAAATTTAAGTATATATTGTTTCAGAGCTATTTTGAGACAATTTAGCTCATTTTTAAGAAACCATTTTTAACAGTGTACTTAAAACCCTTAAAACTACAATTAATTTAAAAAGCGTATAAAACCGAATTTATGGATGATATGTGAAAGATATTGATAAGAATAAAACATATATACCTTCCTTTAATCTCACTGAAAAGAACTAGACGCAACATGTAGCCGTTTTTCTTCCCGAAAAGAACTTTTAGAATGTTCTTGCTGTTTTTGCTTGGCATTTTCCCTGATCTTCAAGTGTGTAATAATTAATTGCTATATTATTTCAAGAATCTCCCACCAATGTTTTAAAAATTATAAGGAATGTAAAAAGTAAATACTTTTTTACATTTTTTAAGATCCAAATATTATTTCGATCTCTACGTACCACTGGTATACTAAAGTACCACCTCACAAAATCTTCATAATTACTATGGTGAGCAGTGTTGCCAGATCCGGCGGATTTTTTATTGAGTAATCACCAGTAATTTTGAGAAGTGATATTTGATATACAGGGTGGTTATAATTAAACTTCCCCTACAAACAGCATCCTACAGCGCAAACGGGTGAACGGAATGCAACGAAATTTGGTATATAGAGTATACACGAGATACGCTCACGGAATTTCGAAAAAAAAAAAAAAAAGTTCCAAAATGTCTACCAGAGGGCACCTTTTCCGGAAAAACATTAAATTTAATACAATAAACGGCCTAAACGGAATACAGAAACAATATTAACATTTATTGACTAGTTTCTGATCACCTTGTCATCGAGCCGCATTTAGTAATACCTGTTTTGCATGAAGCTTCCTCTTCTTCGCAAACATGCAAATCTCGACATTTTTTTCCTAGAACTGGCAGCTTTTCCCGGTTTTACATTTTGTTACTCATAATTCTTGTTCTGGATTGTTAATATTGTTTCTGTATTCCGTTTTGGTAGTCTTTTGAGTTAAATTTAAGGTTTTTCCGAAAAAGGCGCTCTCTGGTGGTTATTTTGGAACTAATTTTTTTTTTTTTTTTTTTTTTCGAAATCTCGTGTATAGTCTATACACCAAATTTTGTTGCATTCCGTTCACCCGTTTGCGCTGTAGGATGCTGTTTATAGGGGAATTTTATAATTATAACCACCCTGTATATAATAGACTATCAATCTTCGAAGAGATTAGGCAAACCTTACAATTAAAAATTATCGGTGATTATTGAATAAAAAATCCGTCAGATGTGGCAGCACTGATGGTGAAGTGATAGGCATAATTTTTATTGCATATATCTTTAAAAAATGCACTTAACTAACTAAAAAAATATCTTTCAAATACATTTTTTGTCTTAAAAAATATTACTTACAAACTTTGAATAAACACCATAAAATGCAATAAACTCGCAACAATTGTTTCGGGTTGAAAAAACACACGACCCTTCATCAGGCGAATAAAGTAAGCACGAGTGCTGCAGTCAGTGCGTTGCCGCTTTGACTGCAGCACTCGTGCTTACTTTATTCGCCTGATGAAGGGTCTTGTGTTTTTCCAACCCGAAACGTTGCGAGTTTATTGCATTTTATGGTGTTTATTCAAAGTTTGTAAGTAATATTTTTTACAACGCCAGTTTTGTGGTGCTGTTTTATTAAACATTTTTTGTCTGTTTCATAATGCTGTAGATAAAGGGTTAAACTAAAAATCTTTTTTAAATCAAAAACTAAAAAAAAATAAAATAAAAATAAAAATAATAAATAAATAAATAAATAAATAAAAATAAAAATAAAAAAGACTTTAATGACTTGTACAAAACATCTATTGCATTCTAGAAATATTTGTCGTGAGACAAGTGAGCTGACTTTTTAAACAAAGAAAGCAAATGCTTCTCTTCCATTGATTTCAAAGTTATTCATGAATCAGCGGTGGAGTACCTCGTTCTCCACGTGTGTGATGGCGTTATCTCGATTCTATTTTTGTATCCTTTATATTGTTGAAATTTTCATCCAATTAAATTTAATTGTGTTTACAATTTGCCTGTGCGCTGCTCTAATTACTGTGGTTTTCAAAAAATGTTAATTAAAAGATGAAATTCTGAATTTGTATGTTGAGTATAAACTAATTATTATTTTTTAAATTAAATATTAATATGTTTGAATCTTTGAAAAATATCAAATGAATTCATAACAGTAAAATCAAGAAAAAAAAATGCATAAAAATAATTTCTAAGTCAATTAACAATTAAGAAAACAAAAAGGAAATTTTTCTTGATCTGAAATTGGAGCTGATAACACAATTTTTTTATACATTTTGATGAAACATATAAATATATATATATATATGTGCGTGTGTGTGTATGTGTGTGTAAAATAAAATAAAGCTAGTTATTTATTACTATTACTAAAAATTTGCGTATAAACAAAATATTTTAATAGTAAAATATTAACATGTTTGAAGTTTTGAAAAAATATCGAATAAACTAATTTAAACAAAATTGAATAAGAAAAAAAAAAATATAAGAAAAATATTCTAAATTTATAAAACAATTATTACTAACAATTATATTATATACTAAAAATTTCCATGGCCTGAAATTGAAGCTAATCATACAAATTATTAATGCGTTTTGTTGGAAAAAATCTAGGTATAAATATATAAAAAAATAATGAAACTAATTTTTTTTTATATGAAGATTGCGAAATTTGCTGGACATTCATTTTGGTTGGTTGGTTAGTTGGGTTTTACGTCGCACTAGTGCTGCGCAGATGGGCAATTGGCGATGGTCTGGGACTCACTCCTAGAGGTGGTCCGGAGACATGTCATCATAGTTTTGATCCTCCACGGAAGGGATGTCTCTCCCTCTTCGGTGACCCCCAGAGGTATAATTTTTGATGGGAACATGGAGGACATTGCGGCCACGACAGATTTTACGTGCACTAGCTACCATTAGTGTACACGACGGTCTTTGGTCGGCTCGAGTACCGAACTCTCAATCTTCCAATTACGAGGCCGGTGCTCTACCGACTGGGATAACGCGGCCCATTCATTTTGGAATCAAGAAATTATTGCATTTATTACGAATTCTTACATTCAGTTGTATGATAAATATTTATGATAATTTTAAATTTAAAACTTTTTTTCTTTTTTTTTTCTTTTTAACTGACGCTGTAATTGAGGTATAAAAAACTGAATGCAAAGAGATGTGTTCGGTTACTCACAAACACACACATTAAGAAAAATTAGAGCTAAAAATAACTAGCTAATAACTCAGAATTAGCATGGCGAATTTTGGAGTTGAGTGTTATCTTGCATTATTATATTTTTTTCCCTATAAAAAGAGGCCTTTTCATCTCACAAATTACATTTTATAATTTAAATCGCGCAATATGCGTAAAACGATACTTTTCATGGCAGCACTTGATTTGTGAAGCAATAGAATTTAAAACAAAAATAACTAATTTCAACATCACTTGTCCTTTAACAGATTTTAGATGGTTGACGGGATTTTCAAGAGACGTGACTGATCAGTGGTTTCAGAATAGTTGGCGGATTTTTATATAAACAAAGACTTATGTACAAAATCAAGATTTCAGCATTCCTTCCTTTGCATTCATTTTTTAAGGGTGCAATTCTTTGGGTCAAAACTTTTTCAGTGCACACAACGTTTTTTATTTATCTATTTACAGCTTTTTAATTGATCATTGGTATCTCATTCTTCATGTCTGCCATATGTGAAGCGGTGGAGCCATCCTCTTCGTGGAGGATCAAAATTCTGATGGCATGTCTTCGGACTATTCTTAGGGGTGCGTCCCAGACCGCCGCACCGCCAATTACCCATAGTGCAGTACTAGTGCGACGTTAAATCCAACCTAACTACCTACCTACAGTCGGTAACAAAAGTGTCCGAACACTAGCAAAAATTCCTATGTTAAAAAAGTATACTTTATACGGTTTTGTTAAATAAATCCTTATCGAATCATGTTCTTACACTGACTAAGAACAGGATTCGACAAGGATTTATTTAACAAAACCGTATGAAGTGTACTTGTTTTACATAGGAATTTTTGTTAGTGTTCGAACACTTTTGTTACCGACTGTACCTGTCCATATACTTATAAAGTAAACACAGAGAACAAGGTCTTACACGATGGTCAAATAAACACGATGGTCTTATAGAGAATGATGCCATGAAAAATCTTATCGTAGGTTTTCGCCTGATTCACAGGCCTACAAAAATGAAGTTGACAAAATTGAATTTGATGATTTCAGCTGATCTTTATGTTTTTTGATGCTCTGAAACCGAAAATGCAGCCCATTTTTCTCTATCACGTATCGATTTTTGTCAATACAGGGTGTTTACGGACACTATTTCTTACATATACCATCATAGCAATCGGTTGGTTGGTTGGTTGGTTGATATGGTTTTAAGTCGCACTAGTGCTCACAATTACATCAATAGGCATCTATGTTTAATTAATCATGGAAACATACTATAAAACTTTCATAATTATATTGGTGGAAGAGTAATGAAAGAAATTGTATAGGTAGGCACCCTGTATTGACAAAAATCTATACGTGATAGAGAAAAACTGGCTTCATTTTCGGTTTCAGCACACCAAAAAACATAAAGATCTGCCAAAATTATAAAATCAAAATTTCACATGTCGACCTGTATTATAAATGTTACATTCAACTTATTTTTTACATGAGCTCATTAACGAGTATACATTTATACAGAAATACTATAAAAAAGGTCTCTTGTCAATCTTCTAAAAGTTTATAAGATTTTGACCATCATGTGCATATATATGACTTTAAAAGTTATATTTTTCAGTAGCTTCAACAGCTATACAAGCAGGTTTTTTGTTTTACGTACCGTTTTGCCATTTTTCAATTGGGTTCAAAAATGTAAAGTAAAACAATGATCAACTTTGAAACTGTATGATTATTTATTTATTTTCTTTTCCTAAATCCATTTTGATTTTACTTTTATTCGTTTTCTTTTCATATTTAATAACAATATTTAATAAGGGAGAAACAAATGCATTTTTTTCTTTTATATAAAAGTACCTTTTTAAAACATTTATGTACATTTTCTACCATATAAATTGTCAGTACTTAGCTTCAGTTTAAGGTAAAAAAAATATTTTTTGTATTTACATTATTATTAGTAGTAAATGTTTTAGAAATTTTCAATATTTAAATATATACATATTTTAATATTAAGTTATTAATATTAAGTTAATAGTACTACTTTTAACTTACTTCAGTTTGTTTCAGTTCTGTTTTATTCAACTGAGTCAGTTGGAATATTTACTATGAATATTTACTAAAGCTAGACTAGAATTAGGGCAGACAGATAGGAAAAAAAAGGCATACGGATGAAAAGACTGGCAAAAAAACTGCAAACATAGACATTTTTCAACTTTATTGAATTGTTTTAAAGATATAATAACGACACAAAACAAAGTTTGATTTAAGAACTGAGTATTAGACGATATTAATCTTTTAGATGTATTTAATAAGAAACCATGGCTAAATTAGTATAATTAATTCAAGTTATTAAGGGATTAATTATGTATGTTTATAATTTGTATTCATTTCAAAACATTCTCTAAGGGAAATAAATTATTAATTTTACATTGTCCTTTAACTTATTTTGGCTCAAATTGTTGAGTGAAACTCTTGGTTTTATATTATACATAAATATTTCTCAGAATCGTAGCAATGTAGCTTTACAAAAAATCTCGATGCATGAATAAAGGTAATAACTAAACAAAACTAAGAACTATTCCCAATGAACCATCAGTCAAAGCCGAGTTTCAATTTATTTAAATCTTACTTAAAAAAAAAAAAAAAAAAATCTGTAACTTTCAACAGAATTAAGAGATTTTAGGACTGTAAATTCATAATCTCAATTTATAGCCATTTTTTATGTTTGTTAATATTGGTTGAAATTTCGCGATAAAAGAAGGGAGGGAAAAAAAAAGATATTTTATAGGCTAATCCGGAAAACAAGGGATTTATCTTATGAGATTAGCAAGGAAGTATTAAACTTTGCCAGCTATAAATCTAAATTAACGTGATAGCTCATCGGCTATAAAATTATAAAAATATAATATCGCAACCCGGTAAGAAAAACGACACAAGTCAAAAAATGAAAGTTTTGACTTTACGTCACAGAAAATGTGTATGAAGTGCGTCAAAATGCACGAAAGCCGCCACATCTCCATCTCGTTTTTTTTTTTTTTTTTTCCCACGAGATGGTGAGTTGTGTCAGTTTTATTGTAAAGTAAGCAATGCTTTACCGCTATCTTTCAGTTGATTTTTTTCAACCACTGCATTTTTTAATTGTATCGCTTTTATTACCAGAGTGCGATATTTTAAAATTACAATTGTATTCACTCACTTTTTCTGAGTGGTTCCTTCTCGTATTTGTGCAGTCTCTTGACAGCGATGGCTTCGAGCCGCACCCTGGCCGCTGGGTAATCCTTGAGCACGTCCCACATGTCTTGCTTGTAGAGACAGAAGAGGTCCGAGTAGCCGAGGGATCGGACGCTCGCGGTCCTCCGGTTGCCCGCGGTTCCCATGTTGAGTACACTAATCTCACCAAAATAGCTGCCGGCACGCAGGGTGGCCAGCACCGTGCGACCATTGTCGGCCACCACTTGCAGCCGACCGCGATTTACGATGTACATTTCCTTGCCCACCTCACCTGAAAGTCATAAAATATGCGTTAATAAACACATTTTTTTTATTTTCCCATACAGTTCATTTATACTTATATCATACTAACATTTTAAAATGTATAAGTTTAGTTTAAAACAAACCAATTACTCTTCGACAGATTTATATTATAAATAGCAGCATATATTTTTGTATTTTTATTGATACTGTAAATATAGTATGTATAATAATTACATTGATAACTCTTATCGACTAAATACTTATATGAATTACTTTTTATAGATCATATGTAACTAAAGATTTGTTTTTTTATTATCACAGATCGTTTAAGTATAATTTAAAAAAGTAGTAATCGAAAAAAAAAAGGAGAGATTTCTATTTTTACTTTGTTGAAAATTCATAGTAGATTTCAGCTTACTTAAATGTCATGATTAAATCCAAAAATATGTTTAGGATTGGACTTAATCTACAGAACATACAGGATAAAAAATAGCTCTGAATATTTCTGCGTGCATACGACTTTATGATTATTACAAACAAAAATTAGATAACCTAAGTATATAAAACACCTACTGAGTTATAATTAAATCAAGATAATTTATATATACATATAAATACAAATAATTCTAAGTTTTTATATCTAAAAGAAAAAGAAAAAAATAAAATATCGGGTGAGTGCGAAAGTTCTACCCGTTTTTAGATATGCTAATTTGCAATGGAATTGACGTCACACATGACACTGTAATGACGCAAATCATCGGCCAATCAAACGTGTGGATGCTTCACATATAAATGCATCGTGTCTCACAAAGTTAATCATCTAAAAAAACAGAGGGTGTAACATGGAAAGCGAGAAGGAGCATATAAGACATTGTTTGTTATACGAGTTCGATAGAAAGAGTACGGTAGCCGCAACATGTCACAACGTTTCTCAAGTTTATGGGAAGGATGCAATAGACGAAAGCATGTGGTCGATTCTTTTTTAAATTTAGGGAAGGAGACAGAAGCTGCCAAGATCAGGCTAGGAAGGGACGGCCATCACAAGTTGGAGACGACGATATTGACGAAGCCATAAGGAACAACCCGAACCCAACCGTGCAAGAATTAGCGGAGACTTTCAACGTACACTGGACAACGGTCGAGAGACGGCTGGTTAAGTTGGGTTATACAAAAAGGTGGATTGTTGGGTTCCACATAACCTGAGAACTAATCAACGGGATGACCGAATCGCCACCTGTATTTCCTTGCTTTCCCGGTACAAAAATGATCCATTCTTGACACGAATTGTGACAGGAGATGAGAAGTGGGTTATGTACCGTAACGTAAAGCGTCGTAGAACTGTGTGTCGCCTTTCTGATCCGCCTGCATCGACTTCGAAAGCTGAACTTCCTCCCAAGAAGGTGTTATTGAGTGTGTGGTGGGATGTGCAGGGAATAATTCACTGGGAGGTCCTACCACTCAACCAAACCATCAATGCTGCCTTCTACTGTCTACAGTTAGACAGGCTGCATTCAAATTTGGTAGCAAAGCGGCCAGATTTCATTAATCGTCGCGGTGTTATCCTTCAACACGATAACGTCAGGTCACATGCTGTTGTCATCATTCGCCAAAAGTTACTGGTCTTTGGTTGGGAGGTTTTACCCCACCCTCCCTATTCTTCTGACTTGGTAACAACTGACTATCACCTATTTAAGGCGTTGAACAATTCCTTCAGTCAGAAAAATCTTTGATGATCTTGATGCTGTGAAAACTGCCATCCAAGACCTTTTTGACTCGAAACCGCCGGAATTTTACCGCTGTGAGATTCATCTTCTACCTGAAAGGTGGTAAGAGGTTATAGATAGCAATGAGGATCATGCACAATAATAGGTAGAATTGTTCATTTTGCGTTTATTTGCTCTTCTTTTTGGGTAATAAAATCGGGTATAACTATTGCACACACCCAATATGTATAACGTTAAATAGTATCACTCTACTAACAAACATTTTAGCCAAAGACATTTTATTTCTCTCTCTCTTTCTTTCACTCTAAGCAATTAACTATGTAATACTTTATGTTACTTAAAAAAAAAAAAATATTTACTATATTTTTATCATATTGTATACATTTTTACTCATTCTTGGCATATTAAAATAACCTAACTTATTATAAAGCGTGTTAAATGTTGCATAAGGTGCTTTAATAATGTGTATGTTTATAGAACTTGTTTCACTACAATATTCAGTGCAGTATCGTTTATTGATAACAACTGAATTCGACATACCATTAAGATAAAAACCATTATTAACTTAGTAAAATCTTATTTTATGACAGATTAAAGTTCTATAAGGTTTTACTTGTATACCATTGAAAGTATTATTATTATTATTATTATTTTTAAAGTATTTCATAAGCCGCATAGGATTATGTTGCGGAAACGAGATCTTTAAAAATGTATATGTCTGTCGAGTTAATCCATAACACGCTAATCGAATTATGGCTTACAGGTAAAAGTTATACGTCTTGCATTTTTAACCTACCGAACAGAACGGCTTTAAAAAGCCAGCATTCGTTCACATTTGTTTCAGTGCAGCAAAATTTGCATTACTATAGTAAAAATATAGGGGGGATAACAGATTCAACCGTTTAAATTTTTAATCCTCAAGAAATTCGTTGAAGGAAACAAATGAACTTTATATCTTTTGCCAGAAACTTAGGCAAGTTTTTCACTCATTAGTATTGTTATTTCCCAATTTTGTTATAAGCAGAGTAAAATCTCTATTATTATCTAAACGTTATTTGGCTATCTTTAAATTTAACCAATACTTTGAGCTCAAACTACTTTTGAAGAAATTATTTGCGGGGATCAAACATGTATCGTTATGGATGATTTTACGTAAAATTATGTATATATATATATAAATAAATAATATATATAAATATATATATATATATACATAATATATACATCTTTCAATATATAGATAGATAGATTTACGTGTGTTTGTGTTACAAAGTACGGGGTTTTATAATCTGTATATATTAAAAGAAAGTTGCTGTCACTAGTGTCAAGTTTTTTTGTGTGCGACCGCATCTCCTTGCGGAGGGCAAAGTCTTCCATGTTATGAGAGTTATCAATGTGTGCCGAATATTCCAAGAAAGGCATTTCAAATAGTTAGAAATTTCTATTATCTTAATTAACGAAGTTATTAATTAGAAACATTGTGTTAAAAAAGGTACTCTATTTGCCATCTTGAAAAAATTTTCTTCAGATTGTTGTTTTTTCAGACTTATGACGTAATTTTCCACAAGAAAAGTAAAATGTGATCAATAGTGCAAAATAAATAAATAAATGAATAAAATAAATTTCAATGTTGCTATTGCTAAAAAAGAAATTTGTCGTCTGCAATTAAGTTATAAAAAGCGTTATCTTAGATATTTTCAATTTAAAAATGAATTTAGAATTGTAATTTGTCATCTGAAGATATCCTTCCCCCCCCCCCCTACTTTTAGAAAATTAATTATTTTACTGGCAATTTCTTGATGTTGTTTATAAGTGCTCTTTTTTTTTTTTTAATGTGATTAATGAAATAATGTCGTGCCTGTATGATTAACTGCATTTCTTCTTGTCTTTAAAGTGCACTAATCTTTTTTATTTAAAAACACATTTTAAAATACTTTGGATATATTTTGGCATGAAAAATATTTTAAATTCAAATTCAAACTAATTTATAAATTTTCTAATTTAGCATTGATAATTTTTTAACATTGTAGTATTAGACATTTCTATGATTTGAAATGCCTAATTCAAATGCATTGTGTCATTCCATATTTCTAATTATGGCAAGAAAAAAAATTCATCGCCTAAAACTCTTATAAAAAATCGAGTAGATTTTATCCTTAGTTATTTTAAGAAGTAAGTAAGAGAGAATTGAGTAAGAGAGAATTAAGAATTGAAGCTGTAGGAGATTTTTCCAAATTAAAATAATAATAATAATAATAATAATAAAATTTTCTTCTTTTCAGATTATTTCGAATGTGTAAAATTATTATCTAGTTGTACATTAAAAATATATACAGAGTATTAAATAATGCCCTAAATTAACAACAAAATTCAATAGTAAAAAGTATAGGCATTAAAAAAAAAATAGGTACTAGATTTTTTTTTTTTTTTTTTTAACAAGCAATTATACAAAAAATTCATCACTAAATAGTGGCAAAAATTTAAAAGTCCCTAAGGGGGGTCATATACTAAAGCTGTAACGCAAAATGGTCTAGATATTACAAATTTCTTTCTATTCTGAAAACAATTACTGCTTTTTAGCATAATATTTCATTTAAAAATGGTATTAATTATTATGTATTTCAATTTGACATTGAATATGGGGATTTTTATAACATTTTTCTGCTTTTGTTTTGTATTATTTATGCACCATTAATATTCCTATTCAGTACAAAGCAAAACATCGAATAGGCAGGCAATCGCGACAGGGGTTAATAAGTGAAACGAGTCGAGGCGAGGGGAAGCTTTCCTCGGGGGTTGTTGTATGGAGAGAGCAGAGTTCAGAGCCCCATACTTACATTAAAAAAAGGGTACTTTTAAATCATATTTATGCATGGCATAGCGTACTAAGATGCAGAAACATATAAAAGGTACATATTTAAGCAAAATTTTATCTATGGAACCATCTCTTTCTTTTTCATGTTCTTGAAGTAAAAGGGCTTAGTTATACTAGCCCCCTTCGATTTTCGGTTACTGGCGCTAAAAATACTTATGATCAAAACTGAATATTTTGCATCAACTAAATTTGTCCCATCACTGAAACTCACATTCTGCAAAAGTTTCGTGCTTTGTTGTATTAATACATGTATTAATTTGAATGTTTTTACAGCTAGTAATTCTATTAGTAATATTTTAGGAATACAATGTTTTTAATATTACAATTACTTTTATTTTATTGCATAATATGTGTTTATAAAAAAAAAATATGTTTTTATATGATTAACATACCCTTCCGACAGATATAATCTCCTGGACTGAAGAGGACCGGCCTGAGTCGAAGAACTAATTCACACAGGAAGCCCGCTTCCGTATTCTGGAAAATCTCCACCCTCTTCAGGGTGTCCAGGTGGACATGGATGGCAATTTCAGCTTTCAGTTTATCCGGCAGGCAGCCCACTGACCGCTCTTCGTCCGAACACTTCTGCGTCACCCACAGGTAGTCGAACCACCGGATCACTTTGTTCTGTAAATGGTCCGGTACGCGACGCATTCTCATGTAAGTCTTGACGGCGTCCAAACGAGCTGTAGAAGAAAAAAGAGAAATATTCAATTCAAGAATACAACCATTATATTAAAGCAATAATTTACCCTTCATGTCCCGACGGACTTTAAAGTCCCATTATATTTAAAACCATATAAAATCAATTTATTGAAAAAATGTCTAGGATACTTATAAAGATTAAGCGTACATTTATTTACATCATTCCATGTCACAAGACATGAAACCGTTTTTATTCAAGAAATAGTTTTATAGAATGCTATCTTCCCCTGAGCCATTTGTCATGAGCTTCCCCTGTGATATAATTAATTTATATATTGCTTCAAAAATCTAACATTAATCTTAACAAAAATAGAAAAGTGATAAAAAAAAATAAATAGCTTTTTACATTTATTTCAAGATTTTGATATTTCTTTATCTCTATGTACCAATGGTAATTAAATTATCCTCTATGTACCAACGGTAATTAAAGGTTAACTACTATTGAGGTGATATGCACATTTTTCATTGTTTGTAACATTATAAATTTATCATAACTAGCTAAAAAAGTATGCTTAAAATACACTTTTTTTTTTTTGAAAATTTGGGAGAGAAAAGTTTCAGTAAACTCTGCTTATGGTCCCGGAATAATTTCTATGACTGAAATTTGGTAGACTTATTGTTCTTATTCTGCCCCGTTTTAAAATTATTTATTGAAGAAAAAATGCGCAAAATAATGAAATGTATTTTTTGTCAAATAAGAAATCTAAAGTACGCATGCATCTTTATTTATGCAGTGTACCATTACACGGATTTCTTTTTGCACAGTAAATTATAACTCTACAAGTAATTTTATGCATGATATTTTTTGTATGCGATATTAATTTAAACGATCTTGATTAGCTTGAGGAATTTCCTGATCTAAGTGAACTACCGAGGCCTTTCGCTGTTGATTTCACTTCTTTTTTTTTTTTTTTTTTTTAATACAAGCAAGAAAAATACATGAAGAAAAAAAAATCTTCCGTGCAAAATGCTTTTGATATTCAATAATACATCCTGCCATTCACCTAAATTAGATCATCTAAACGTGAAAATGGTCTTTATGCCCTTAAATACAAGTTCCCTGATCCAGTTTTTAGATCATAATTGTTACCTTCAGAATTAACCGCATTAGACTTATTTTCCGTGATATTTTTAATAAACGTGAAAATGTTGAACCTGAAATTATTTCAGATGCTTACAAAAAATGTAATATTTTAAATTGTGTTTAAAAAAAAAAAAAAAAATACTTTTTAAACTTTAATAATCGACTTTAAATGCCTACAACAAATAAAAAGAAGGCTTTGGTAATTTAAATGAGTGTGACATCAATTATTGTCGCAAACTAACAAGTCGCAAACTAAGTATTTCTCACTTAATTTTTATGATATCTCAAGCTCATTCTAATGAGGAATGTTATAGTGACAACCAAGAAACAAATTCATTCATTGTATACAGTTTTTATAAATGTTTTTAATTAGTAAAACCTTGTAAAGTTTCAATCTCGATAATGATCCAAACATACAGCGAGCCTTGAGAAAACTAGTTGGCACAGGTGGACTCTGCTCAGTTCCCCATCATATTTATATTCTCAGAAATTTCTAGTGCGAGACATATTATAATCATGTTAAAAGTAATGAATTTGACCAAAGCTTGATACAGTGACAGAATGAAATCCCCGCCTGATAGGCTATCCACCGTTCACATCGATATATTTATCTTATTCTAATTTATTAATTTATTTTATCGGGGTCAATTCCGTTGTTTAGTTTTCATGCTACTATTTCCAATGCCATAATACTCCAAATTTATATTTATATAAAAAATTTACAATTTCGCTGTGTTGATAAAATCGTAAATTACGAATAATTTACGAAATTTTCCTAGTAGAATATTTGTATTCAATCATGTTCAAACAAATATCATAAACGTAATTTTGAAGTTGTCTAATGTATTTAGGATCCTCAAAATGGAAGTTTATGCTCAATTTTGCCTTATTCTGACATGTTAAGTAAATCGTAAATTCCAAATAACTTACGAATTTTTTAAATTGGAAAAATCATAGTCTATGATATTCATGCCAGTATCCTAAATAATATTTCGAAAGTGGTCTGACATCTTTACGATGAAAATATCCCTCAAGATTGACGTTTATGTGAAATTTTGCTCTATTGTGCCATGTTAAGAAATTCGTAAATTTCCAATAACTTACGAAATCTTTATATTAGAAAATTCATAGTCATTAATATTCATGCCAGTGTCATAAATAATATTTCAAAAGAAGTCTGACATCTTTACGATGAAAATATCTCTCAAAATTGACGTTCATGTGAAATTTTGCCCTATACTGCCATGTTAAGAAATTCGTAAATTTCCAATAACTTGCGAAATTTTCAAAGTAGCATATTTATAGTAAATGATGTTCATTCCGGCATGAAAACAGATATTTTAAAACTGGTCTGACATTTTTACAGTAAAAAGTTTCCATTTAATGCACGTTTAAGTGAATTTTTGTCCTATTCTCCCATGTTAAGAAAATCGTAAATTTCTAATAACTTACGAAGTTTTTAAATTCGAATGTCGCAAATGAATAGGGGTTTTGCCAGTATCGAAAGTAAAAGTAATATTTTAAAACTGATCTGACCTCTCTGCGACAATTTGTTCTTGAGATATCGTGTACACAGACTAACAAACTAACGGACTAACACACTAACCCACTAACAGACTTACACACTAACAGACTAACAGACACCCTACAGACAGACACCATAGAAATTTTGTCATTTTCGGATTCCTCACACCTGAAAACGTGTAGAAAAGTAAAAAAACCGAGGTCGAAAATTTTCACGATTACCTAAGTTCCCCATACCTATAGTATGATGGGGAACTAAAAAAAGTGAATATTAGCAAATTTATAAAAATTTAACAAAAGAAAAGTCTGACAACTATATATGTATATAATTAACATTCACCACAACAACGTAAAATAAAGTCCAAGTTCCAAATATTTTAAATGATAGACATGATATGTCTGTTCCAATTAAAAAGAGAAGATTGATTGTTTTTAATACAGTAGCATAATGGCACTATATTTTTTTTTTTCACTGATATACTCTATATATGGGAAGGGTCCGACTATGCTTTTTGAAGACCCAGGGCACTGAAGCTATTTGGAGGCCCGCTTACTCTGCTCTAAAGAGCTTTTCAAAAGGACCCATTTTTAAAAACAAAAATAAATAAATAAAAATAGTGCATTTTTGAAATTTTTCTTTCAATTATACCTCCCATTTTCGTATTTTTTAGCAACCTATAACAAATTCATTAGTTTCATGTTCAAGATGAATTAAAAACTGAAGCACATTGATCAGTCAATGTTTAGGAAATTAGTCATAAAATTTAATAATTGTTTAAGCTCTTTAATAAAATATAGAAAGAAAATTTTAACCAATTTTTGTTTTTAATAGTCATTTAATGAACAAATTTTTAATATTACTTCTTAGATTTTAGAAATGAGGCTTCCTAAATTTGGAGGCCCTGGGCCAGTGTCCGGTGTGCCCTGCCATAATCTGGCCCTGTATATGCACTGTAAAAAAAAATCAGGAACGTTCCTGGGAAATTTAGGGCAGCTAATGTGCCTAATTTGTACCAGTAACCTTCCTGGAATTAACCAGGAACCTTTCTGAAAAATTTGGAAACACTCCCTCTAAAAGTCAGTAACCTTCCTGGAATTAACAAGGAACCTTTCTGAAAAATTCAAAAACCTTCCCTCTAAAAGTCAGTAACATTCCTGGATTTAACGAGGAACCTTACTGAAAAATTCAGAAACATTCCCTCTAAAAGTCAGTAACCTTCCTGGAATTAACCAGGAACCTTACTGAAAGTTTCGGAAACATTCCCTCTAAAAGTCAGTAACCTTCCTGGAATTAAAAAGGTACCTTTCTGAAAAATTCAGAAACTTTCCCACAAAATATCAGTAACCTTCCTGGAATTAACCAGGTACCTCTCTGAAAAATTCAGAAACGTTCAAACTAAAAGTCAGTAACCTTCGTTTAATTAACCCAGAACTTTTCTGAAGAATACATAAATCTTTTTCACTTAAAGTCAGTAGCATTCCTGGTAAAAAAGCAGGATGACTATATATTTCAGAGATATACCTGAAGAACCATTTTAATTTTGACCAATACATAGTTCACAATTTAGATAGCTTAAAAGTTTTGCATGGTAATTTTTGTTTATCTCACGAACGTTTTAAAATATAGCACACACATATATATATAGTTCATAAATGCAATATTTATCTTAAAATTTTGTATAGACTAGTTTGATGGTAAAATTAAATATGTTTAACTATTATCGTATTTTTTCCCTTATAGAATAGATATTTAAAGAAAAGAAACTAAATATACGTTGTTTTGTATTAAAATTGTTATCAAGTCAAATATTTTGAAAATTCATTAAATGTATTAAAATTCTGAGAGAACATGCTAGTCTTTTAACCTCTCCCCATGTGACAAGACAAATTTAGGTTGTGGGCAGAAAATGGTTGCCCCTCCTTTACTCTGACTGAAAAATATTGTGTATTCCCTTTTAGAAGGCTTATAATATTTTACCACTCCCCCCACTACACACAGATCGAATCCCATAATAACATTTGGGATTAAAAAGAAATATAATTTTGTTATCTATGTAATGATCGCCGAATATAAAAGTTGTACATTTTTGCTTTGATTTTTTTTTTTTTTTTTTTTTTTTTTTTTAAATAATTAACAATCAAACATTCCTCAATACTCAGTTCAAAAGTGTATGATGAACATTTTGGTGTTTCTGTAATTACAGAAAAAATCATTTGTATTCCCAATGCCTTGAAACTATAATACATTCTAAGATAAAAAGCCACTCTAGAAGCATTAATAGAATATGAATTAAAATTTTTCCTTTTAACATTTTTTTTAATATGTTAAAAAATCTAATTCCATTTTTTAAAAAGTTTTAACTTTACTCAGCTTTTGCCTGAATAACAGTATAAGAAACTATTTGATCCTTAAAAGTTCTTTTACCCCCCTTATTTTTCATACTCAAATGAGTTTAAAGCTAAGTCTTCCAGTGCTTAATAACACACTTTCAGTTTTTTCCAACATTCAGACCAATTCATTACCAATTTATATATATATATATATATTTATTTTATTTTTTTCTGGGGGGGGGGGGGTTGTCATTGAGAAATTATCACATTTTAAAAATCAAAAATTTTGCATTTTTAAAATGATACATTAAAATTTCAATAACTTGTATGATATGCAAAACTGTTAACAGTTTTGTAAAATTTGCTGTAATGATTTGACTAGAAATGCCGTTAAGTTGATGGCAGAAAAAAAAAAAGAGAAAAAAAGTCATATCCATCAGATACACCAATATCAATTGTAAACATTAATAAAATACATAAAAAAAAAAAAAAAAAAAAAAAACAGAATTTAAAGGAGAAAGTAGTAACATTAAATCAAGTTATTTCCAAAACAAAAGAATTCTCTCTCGAACTGTGTAATGTAGTTATTGAAAAAAAGTAATGATATTTGTCAGATAAGGCATGAGTAACAAAATGTTAAACAAGTGTTCATTTTGTAACCTATTTCAGTACAATGTGCATATAAAATTTCCTTAATCGGTATGGGAAAAATCTCAAAGTTCTACTATGTATTTGAAGAAGCTGCAAGTGTCTTCAGAAAGCCATCACTTTTTTTTTTCTTTAAATCAACACTAATGAAAAAAAAAAATCATTAACACAAAATCTTTAATGTGTTAAGGTGGTTCTGGAAGTATACATGCATCAGTAGATATTTATTTTTAAATGTTATAGATTTTTAGGGCTTTGACACACATTTGGCATACTGTTTTTTCTTTTTTAATAGAACAAATTCTTGGGGGGGGGGGGGGGTAAGACAAACCATTAACGCCTAGGGTTAAATTTTTGCAACATTTAAAATGTGCAAAATTTATTATAACTAACAACAGTAGTTTTATTGAAAATTTTATGTTACAGAATAATTTTTAAAGTTGTATTTGAAAAGGAATTCCCCCAATAAATAATGATGAATAGGCTACTTTTGTACACATCCCTGATTTCATTTAGTTACTATACTAAAAGACAAAAAAAAAAAAAAAAAAAACTTAATTCTAGTGATGATTTAGTGAAACTTTATTCCACTTAGTTAGGATATTAAGATACAAAGAAAACATTCAAATACTTTTTATTTACAGTTTAAAATAGATAATATGAGCAAGATACCAACATTATTCAGAGTAAAATGTCTATCATCAAATTTATTCATACAATCTTCTTTACAATGATACATGTGTTTATTTTACATACTTGCCAACAAAAATCACAAAAAACATTCAGTTTAGAAAATACGATATACAAATATATAAAATAAGTGGATTATATATAAAAATACTGCCAACTCAATAACATTTTTAAAATAATAATCCAATAAGAAACTACCATAGCAGTTCAATCAGGCAAGAAAATATAATGAAATTAAAGACATTCAATTATGTTTTGAACGATATACGAAGATATCAAAATAATGGAATATGCATAAAATATTGCACATTCTGTAATAAACTAATCACGCACTGATTAATTTTAAGTAAAGCAACTTCTCTAGTATATTATCCAACATTTGTTAATATAAAAATCAAAGCACATGCAACACAAGTGAAAAAAGTTACGAACGATACGAAGCCAAGATGGCGATCCACCGATATCAAAGATGTTGCCACGCAAAAGAAACACCTACTTACTGAATTCAGGAAATGTTTCGCCCGAAAACTTATTTTTCCCAGGAATCTGAAAAAAACCCGTGAAAACCAGGAACGTTGCTTGAAATAATGCGTAACGTTACGGAATTTTCTTACAGTGTGGGTTTTTAATTTGTGTAAATCAAATACGTATGGAACCAGTACACCACATAAATGAAGAGTCACGTGTATAACATTCTTATTCTATGCATTCCTTATATTCATGTGTTTTTTGTTGTGATACATGTTTTATGTGGCATAACTGCATGAAAGTAAAATCTTTTCGTAATTAAAAAAAAAAAAAAAAAAAAAAAAAAAATCTAGTGTGTAACAACCTCATGACTTCCATCAAGCACTACTACACATATGTTCTCTTGTTTGGAAATTTTGTGACCAGAAGCCATAAAATTGGTTTAGCAAATAAGACACTTAAAAATTTTCATGTAAGATCAATCTGAAGCAGTTTTTCTGTAATAATCAAGTAAAATCATCAAGTGTATCATGTTGAAAGATTTATGCAGAAAATTCGAAGAAACTCATTAGAGCCGTTTTCGACATACCGACTTTTGGTTTACTTCCGATTTTTATCAAAACGAAAGGATATCTAAAGGGTGTCCTATGTAAAAATTATGTTCGAAGGGGCTACGTAAGGATAATATAACATATTTTTAGTTTTAAAAATGGGCGCAAACATAGGTATGAGAGTCGAAAATAACTTAACCCTGCTCGTAGGAGATAAATGTAGAACTGAAAGCGTAAGAAAAGCTTAAATGTTTCTTTTTTTTTTTTTTTTTCCTTTTTTTCTCTTTCTTTTTTATGTCTTCCTTAAAAATTTTGAAAACTATGGACTTAACGGAACAAACTCATTTGAAAAGTAAAGTTTACTGCAAAATGTTCTTCATGTTTCTTGTATTTCTTCTATCAACAGTTTAGAAAATGTAAAAGAGTGAAACATCGTATTTTCTTGAAAAATGTTTTTTTGCAATAGTAAAGTGTAGATCTAAGACTTATTGTTATTATTGTAAGCAACAAGATCATAGTTCATTATTACATACTCAAGAAACAAATCATCCTGATCAAATTCTTCCTCCTTTCTCTCCAGAAATAGATCAAGCGGTGACTCATTTAGTTAAAGATAGTTCAGCTGTCAACGCGCAGAATTTTATGATCAGTTTTATAACATGGCGAGTTGGAAGAAAACTTGTAGAGCCTTTTTTAAAGGAACGCACTTGCGAGACCTAAATTAACCATTTATTACAGGACGTCTATCAATTTTCCTGAACTAACCTAACCTTTCCTGAACAACTAATAGATACGAAAGACTATCTAAAAGGGTGCTTATATAGCAACTTTAAAGAAAATCATGAGAGCTGTTTTAGAGATATGGACTTACGGTAACAATTCCGGTTTTCCGATGTCTCATTTCCGTTTTTGCAATTTTCACTAAAAGTTAGAAAAATCAAATATTCACCAAATCTGTCACAATTCTGATGTGTCGTTGATTTATCTTTATTCATTTTGTAGATATGATACTCAAAAGTTTCCCCTCACATTTACATACACACATACACACTGACTAATTGCCAAAAATCACATTTTCGGACTCAGGAGACCTTAAAACATGTAAATCAAGGGAAAACTCGATATTAAAGTTTTTGGTCGAAATTAATAATTCCATTACCTACAGTAGTCGAGGAATGAAAATAAAAACACGTACTCACGTTGTGTTTTAATGGATTTGTATTTTTCTCAATAATTTCCTTTTTCTGGTATTTATTCTGTTAATAACCTCAAAAATACGTTACAAAATGAGGTTTCAAAAAAAAAAAAAAAAAAAAGAAAGAAAAAAAGAAAGAAAACGTTAATTTTGAAATAAAGTATGTAATTTCTATATTTCTACTAAATCCTCTTTATATTGTGCATTTTCAAAAAAAAAAAAAAAAAAAAAAACAGTAATTCTAAGTTATTTGGTTTGTTTTAGTATAATCACATTTACGGAAATATGTGTTAAGAGCGGACAATACCTAATCTCGCCGGCAGCCTTCGCCCATGTTATTCTATGGGAAAATTTGTTTATATAATTACTCATTACCTAATGAATATTTTTCAATTCTGTTTTCACATTTAGAAAATTCATAAGTGTTAAATTAGTACTTGTTTTCCAAAAATTGATTATTTAAAATTTTAGTATTTCATTTTGCGATTAGAAAATAAGAAAAATGCATTTTGTGGAAAATCGCATTTTTGAACTCAAAATTAAAATGTAAAAATTAAAAAAAAAAAAAAAAAAAAAATGAATTTTTCAAAAATGAGTACTCATTTAACGGTTATGAATTTTCTGACTGCGAAAACAGAATTTAAAAATATTCATTACGTAATGTGTAATTGTAGCAAAAAATTTTCCCATAGAATAACATGGGCGAAGGCTGCCGGCGAGATTAGGTATTGTCCCCTCTTAAGGACAAGAATTGAGAAGTTTCTAAAGCTAAGAGTTATGTTTTTCTTCAGTTAGGAAATAATCGAAATCTGTTGATCCAAGTCAATCTTTAATAGAGAAAAATGATTGTTAATTTCTGTTTTTAATATCCCAAAAAAGGAAAAAGAAAGAGAAAAAGAAGAAAGAAAAAGTGAGTGATCCTAATTGAACATCGTCTCAGATTTTCTAAAATTGCTTGTCACTTAATCTCAGAAATAGTAAAATAAAAACGCAACTAAAACACCTTTGTACAACTTTATAAATTAAACGGCTGTAACAAACATAAAGAAAGAAAGATTAAACAAATAAAAAAAAGCATCATTTTTTTTTATATTTTCCCGTTAAAGTATTTCTATGAAACAAATTGCCTAGTGCTGAAAAGGTCGGATTCCATTTTTTATTTCGTGAAAAAGTACATTTTTTTTTCTTCTGGGTAAGAACAAATAAAATAAACGGATAGTAAAATCTGAAATAGCAAGTCTGCCAAATGCATACAATAAACGGCATTTTTTTCGCAATGGGACAGTTTTCAAGATATCAAGCGCAAATAAATAAATAAATAAAAAGAAAGAAAGAAAGAAAAGAAAATTTGCTTTCTATGAAACGAAAACTGTATTTTTGACATTAAGTGATTAGTCAAAAATGATGAATGGTATAAAAAAGGGAAATAATATTTTTCCCGTTATAGTTTTTCCTTTTTTATTGAGAATATTGTCAATGATTATTTTTTCATAGATATTTATTTTTGATGAAACAACATTAACATTGCCCTTTAAAAATAATAAATAAAATAATTAAACAGACATTTCCTTGCTTTCTTTGAGTTCTTTTCTTCTTCTTGTTCTTCTTGTTCTTTTTTTTTTTTTTTTTTTTTTTTTTTTTATAATATTTCAAATATTTCATGGCTACTTTATCAACTATACAAATCGAAAGATTTTTCAAAAATTTCTCATTGCATTTATATATGAAAAGATAAAATAATCAAGATTTTAAATTAGCATTTTAAATTAATATTAAGTGATAACTTAATATTAATATCTCAGAATAAATCATAATTTTAAGAACAACTTTATGAGAATAATTCTGTTTTAGAGCCCAGGTAAAGTTAATTTTCTGACATAACTTCATAGCGCGTGAATCTGATTTCAGAATAAGTTTTAGAATCGAAATTATGCAATCGTCTAAAGTAAACGGCAAGACATTGCAAAATACTAAATCCCAGATGTCCGGGTCAACCAATGATAAAAGGTAGGCGGGATTTAGTTAGCTAATTACCCAATAAGTATTCATAAGAATAGTTTCGGTTCCCGCCGAAATAAGCAGTATTTAAGCTGGAACACACGAGAAATTGTGGATTTTTTCCCGATATTCACTTGCAATGCAAACTTACGTAAAATTAATACTCCATTATGTAAAGTTAATTACGGAGATTCGCGGCCCTTCGAGGTCCCGCGGCTGGATAATCGCCGACCATCGGCATTGTTTTTCCGGAAAGATCCGCTCAGGATGTCCGAACAACCAGCCCATGACTGCATCATCTCTATTGTGACTGCATCTTAGAACTTAATAAAGGAATATTCGTTAATAAAACGGACTCCCTCTTTCTTTTATAAGATGCCTACTTTCCTTCATAAGATGATCGTACACAACCGTAATCCAGAACTCATTTTTATCATTACACACGCACCCACCCACACACACACATATTTTTATCTATATATATAACTTCAACCATATTTTGTTGTTTTAAGTCAAATTTTATTATAAGTAAAAAAATTTCTTTTACACTACGCATTAATCAATATTTATTTTTAAAGTTTAAAGTGCAATATGTGAGGTACTGTATGACAGTGGCGTCACGCGAATGAAGTTTTAGGATACTTCCGTACGTGTGGCTAGAAACAGTCTTTTATCAAGAAAAGTACATTTTTCCGATTAACTGTTGAAATTTTGTCATATCTACGCTGTTTGTCAAAACAAGAAAATCAACCAATAAGATGAATAAATATTACACTACAATATCGGGTATCCCATAAGTCTGCGGACATTTTAAAAAATTCATAAAAATTGAAGAAATTGGTAGTTTTGAATGCGAATTGTGAAAAAGGTATTCTCGTGAAGGGGAATTTTACTTGGTAAAGAAACAAAATAATAGTTAATTTTTTTGTCGATAGAGAGCACTCTACTTGAGCTAATCACACGTTTCCGTGAAAAACTATATTGTATGTATTTATTTGTATGCAAATGCTTATAGGCACATAAATCCTATTCTATGTGTCCGCCATCAACACAAATTGCACTTTACAAACGAGTTACGACACTGGTAAGTGCAGTTTCAGTTGGCGGTTCTTACCTGATTGTAAATATCTTCATTAATAACGCTTTATCCACGAAGTCAGCATCACAATTATAACTACATGGCTACGCAAATAGGAAGCAAATTAAGAAATAAGCTGTGTTAATCGTAAAACCGTGAAATTTATAGGACTCTGATTTGCATGTTTCTTGTTACGCATCCGTCAGTGCCCCCCCCCCCTTTTTTTTTTCCCTTTACAAAAAAAAAAAAAAAAAAAAAAAAAAAAAAGAGCGAAAAAACTTTTACAAGAATAATATTTTTGCAAATCGCGTTCAATTCTATTGGTTTCTTTATTTTTTTTTTATAAATTTTTAAATTATTTAAAGACCCGGTACTATATCTAGCCACCTGTACAGAGCTAGTCCATAGTGTGATTCACAAGACGGCACTGCTTTATGAGAACATTTCTTGTGTATTTTCAAAACAGTATTAGAAACAGTTTTCTTTGACATAAATTACTGTGTGAAGGAAATTATTGGCCACTCTATTAGCAACATTCATAAAGCATTTAAGGCTGTTATTACATTTTGAAATTTATTTCAAATTATTCCTAGAGAAACGTCTCCTAACCGCACTTTAGCTCATTCGACTAATGAATAGACCTGTATGTCATGTATAAGTTAGATATGTACCAAACAGTGTACATGAATTTAACACAGCAAATTAATAAAAAAAAAAAAAAAAAGAAGCATGATAAAACTTGAAATTCACCTCAAGCCAAATTAATTACGTTAAATTCATACATCGGAACTTTCCATTAAAACGTATTTTATGCTTCTCAAAAAATATATAGTAAATAATTTAATGTCCCTCGAAGATTTCTAAACATAACACTATTATATTAGAATCTTTTTGTATGGCCCAGTAAACGAAGGAAGAATACTTTTCACATCACATTCTATTTAAAACATGTTTCGAATACATAGAAAATATATGACAATTCTACTTTTTTCTACTTGCAGTCTAAAGCTGTTAAACTGTACCTAAGAGAAATTTTTTTCATAGACGTTATCTATTGGAATATTTTTGTACGTCCCTGTATACGAAAAATTTGTCCGATCTCAATGAAAAATTTCAAGTAATATCCCCATGTGATACATATTTAGAATACTGAAATTTTATATTCAGCTAATATTTGATTTGAGTTATGCTAACTAATTATACACACAAAGACACGCACACATACACACAGAGACCAACCGCTAAAAACCTGATTTTCGGATTCAAGAGAATTCAAAACGTGTAAATATTTAAAAAGAAACTCCATTTCGGAAATTTAACCCCTAAAACAATACTTTCTTTACTATATATATCTATAAAAGAAAATAAAAATTATTGAATATGAAATTTTCTTTGATGTATCGTAGATCATTATTTTATGCATTTTGAGTCTAATTATCTTAATATTTTTCTTTACTTATTTTCCAAAATATGTTAAATTAATACATTCGAACTTTCCATTGAAATGTATTTTATGTTTCTCTTGCCGAAAAAAATATATAGTAAATAATTTAATGTCTCTCGAAGATTCCTTAATGCATTTTCATAGTTCTTTTTCCTTTCATTGAAATGAAATGCATATTTGCTTACTCTGCTTTCTATATTTTTCAAATTAAAGAGTGCATTATGCTTTAAGATACAAAACAATTTAAAACCACTGTGTGTCTTTTAGATTTAGGGCAAACTTTATTCGAGAATATCATCCTTCTTCTTAAAACATACTTTTATAGAAAATCCAATTTAAATTTCATAAATTATTATGCAACAGTGCCGTTTAAAATGTAAGATATGTTTATCGTAAACAAAAGTGCATTTACTATAAGATATCGTGATTTATCAAATATATTGAAAACGTATGATAAATGTTTTCTATCTCAATGCTCGAGTTTTGAATAATGTATCATTCGAGTGAAATTAATCTTAAACTACCCAAAGATATATTATTGTTATTTGTTTTGAACCAAAGAAATCTCAACGGAATAAGGGTTGCTTTTAATTTAAAATACAATAATCTATTTCAATATTATGTAACTTTTGCGTTTATCTGCATATTTAAGATATACTAAATTAAATTTCAACTTTGTGACCTACTGTTTTTTATTTAATTACAATCATATCATTGTATTTATTAATCATTATTTAAACAGAAAATCCCTATGGCTTTCAATTTAAAAGTACAAAAAATGAATATAACACACTATTTCATATTACATATTTTCTCGATACACAAAACTATTAAAATTAAAGTTCAACATTAAAATATAATAATAATAATAATAATAATAATAATAATAATAATAATAATAATAAAATACAAAATTTGCCTTGAATGTACACGGAAAAAAGGTAAAATGTATGTCAGAAAAAAAAAATCATAGTGATCTGGTGTTGCACTCACATGACATTCTTTGTCTTAGCCGTCATTTCAATGCTGTAAAGACATAGATTTCAGATTAAGAGATAAGAATTCAAACTAGGTTTAGAACAATGTATGGATACAAACAGCCTTTTTTTTTTTTTTTTGAGAAACAATTCTGTGTGAGGGGATCTACCACTTCACACAAACCTCCAATTTAAGTATAGTACCTACGTTTATATAAAATCTAAGGCTGTTATTAAATTAAAAAGTTTATTCCAAATTATTCAGACAGCTGTCACCCGCATTACTCCCTCAAACCTACCAAACTTGTATTTAAACTTAAAAACGTCTTCCCGCATCAAAAAGATTAATGTGCCCATGACCTGTTTCCAAAGAACGCGGCCTTTCTTCTTCAGGTGCAAAAAACACGTGCTACTATCTTGGAGCAAAAGCAAGACTTAATTTGCCGCGTGTTTTTTTGAACGTGAAGAAAAAAGGCCACATCCTCTCGAAACCGGTAGTACTTACATTAATTTTTATAGTGAATAAAGAAGTTTTTAAGTTTAAATATTTATTGTACACTAGTTCTTTAACTTATTACTCTTAGCAAACTTGATCAAACTTTTCAATTAACAAGCTCGTATAAACATTTGGATTGACTGCATTTATTTAAAATTACGTTGATAACTTAAAGCAATAACTTAAAATGATCGCTTTAAGTTACCTTAGTAAAAGCGTCGATAATTAAAAATAATTACGTTGATAACAGACATAAATATACAAAGATCAGCCATTAAGAAATAGACATTAGTATTTAGGGAACCTCAAAGCGTGTAATTATACAAAAAATAAGTGCTGAAAATTTAACTTAAAAAAAATGTATTTACCGTTTTGGTATGAGCAAAATCTTTTCATTCCTGAGCAGTTTACATGGACACGCTAAAAAATAGTAGTAATGTGTTTCCACCAATTACACATTAATTAAAAAAGAATGATTTATCTTAATTAAAGAATGATTTCTTTGTATGTCTATAAATTTTGTACACAACACATTGTATTCTTAAATATAGCCCTATAATTATAACACACACCATAATCTGAAATACATTTCCAGCCATTTCCAAGTATAGTCCCACTATATTCTAGTTATCTCGGGTCCCTGCAAATGAATGGTGAACGATTTTCATACTATATTCTACACGAAACTTTCTTTTATGCATACAAATAATCTGGTGTGTCACTCACACGACTTTCTCTTACCCTGAAATTTAATGCTATAAATACAGGTTGCAGATTAAGAGGTAAGATAACGAGAACTGTCATGTAAACCTATGCTAAACAATTCAAATTAGGCTTCAGAAGAGTTTTATACGATAATTAGTTCTGTGTGAGGGGGGGGGGGGGTACCGCCCCCTCAACCCCCCGTTTCCTTAATGCACCTACATTTATATAGAATTTAATTCGGTTATTAAAAAATAATTCTGTTTTTAAAAAATAATTTATTAAAATTATTATTTAAAAAAATTATCTTTTATGATAATGCAGACGATTTCCATATTAGAGAAGTAGTGTAACACTAAATATTAAAAAAAAAAGTCCATTTTACTCTCAATATTTAAAAAAAAAAAATAAATAAATAAAAATAATAATGATAATAATAATACGATTTTTTTTTTCTAATTTTTTTTTTTTTTTTTTTTTTTGTTAAAAGTAAAAAAAATCTATAAATTTGTTTTAAATTATCACAGATTTATAGTTCAACCATTCGTTTTAAAGGTATTGGTGAGCTCTTTTGAATGATACCCATCATGAAAATTTACTCCCCTCGAGGGGGGACTTCCCCCCCCAGGGGGGGAGGCGAGGCTCGTACATACACAATTTTTTTTTCTCAGTTAACTGTCTCTATTACAAAAAATATATATTCGTTTCATTTGGTTTAGTGCAGTCTATAGACGTTAAACTCTACTTACCTGCAATTTCCCCCATAGACGTAATGTATTAGAATTCTGTTGATTGTTTCTGTACACGAACCATTTGCTTGATCTTAACGAAAAGCTTACTGTAGCATCCCTATATGATACACATTTAGAATACCAAGTTTGAACTTTCTGCCATAATTTGTTTTTGAGATATGCTGATAACAGATAGACACACACACAGGCACACACACACACACACACACAGACACAGACACAGACATACACACAGACACACAGACACACAGACATACACACAGACCATTTGCTATAAACATGTTTTTCGTATTCAGGGGACCTCAAATCGTGTAAATATATTAAAATCTCGCGTTCGAAAATTTGACCCAAAAACAATACTTTCTTAACCTTATGGGTAAGAGAAAGTAAAAATATGTATTCATTTCATTTTGTTTAATACAGCGTACAGATGTTAGACTGCACCTAGCAAACATACCGCTCATAAAAGTAATGTATTTGAAATACCTTGGATGTCCTTGTATACGAATCATTTTACATGATCTCAACGAAAAAATTAGTGTAGCAGCCCTATCTGATGCAGATAAAGAATACCGAGCTTCGACTTCCTCTCAATACTTGTTCTTAGAATATGAGAATAAAAGTCTCACACACGCAAACCAATCGCTAAGAACCCGAATTTCAGAATCAGCAGACCTCTAAACCTATGAATATAATAAAAACTCTCTAAATTATAATCCAAAAATAATACTTTCTCTATCATATATATGGGTAAGGAAAGAAAAAATTTAAAAAATTGAATACGGCTTTGAGATATTTTCTTTTTTATTTTAAGACTGCCTTAAACATTTCATTTGCAATTTTGGATAGCGTGACGCAAAAGATAAATGAATTTATTGAAATGAATACATTTAAATTCATTATATAAGCTCAGTGAAATTGTGATATATTTTACAGTGCATTTGAAAACTAAAGCATTGTTTCAATGTCTAAATGTACTTTATTATATAAAAGGAAGGAAAGTAATTTTAATGAAATGTAAAAATAAATCTTTTCTAATTAACATCAAGCCATTGCTGGTATTTTGATATAATTTCTTTTAAAATCCATACTTTCATTTTATTAAACATAAGAATGGAAAAGCACCAGTGAGTAAATTTTATATATCGTTTAATGCAGAAAATATAATGTTTACATTATAAATACAAACAACACGGAAAAGCAAGTAATTAAAAAAAAATCTTCATGTATATTAAAATTAATAGCAAAGCGTCACTCAGAATTTGATATCATTATTTTAAAGATCCTTATTTCAAATTCATATAGACATAAAATAAAATTCTGCGTCACAAACTTTTAACTCGTTAAGGGATTCTGTACTGATTTTTTTATACGCTTTTATTGTGAAGATTATTGTAATGGAACTATTGTGAGGATTATTGCAATGAAACTATTATGCTAAACTAACTCCAATAAAATTAATTAGCAAATTACGATAAGGTAATTGTATAGAATCGAAGGTAGGTAACCTAGCATTTTTGTCTGTGACCATGCTTGGCAATCGTCCGAACTCTTTTCTGTAAACATGAATATAGTATCCCCTGTTGTAGAAATTTATGTGAATAAATACAGATTGAAAAACTGAGCAGATTTCCCCTATGCCAACAAATATTTATTACTTTCCTCCACATGTATATATAGAGAAAGTGTTGGATTCGTGAAAATTTTCAAACTAAAGTTTTCGATGAATTTACACGTTTAGGATGTCCTGAACACGATTTGACTGTTTTTAGAAAATGTCTGTCAGTCTGTCTGTGTGTGTGTATCACACATTTTGTAGACGCAACTCACGAACCAATGAACAAAATTTAACAAAACGTGGTATTTAGTTGAATCCTGACATAAGCCGGTGCTGATTAGATTTGTGGAACAATTGCTCAACAGGTGGCGCTGTGATAGCATTTTTTCTAAATTTTTATCATAGCAGTATAAGACAAAATTTCGTATAAATGTACACAATGAGAGTTATTTTAAACATGTGATTGTAAAATTAATATGAATTATTTATAATAGTAGCAAATAACTAGGAAAAAAAATTGTGCATGTGGGAGCATCGCTTTCCCCTGGGGGGGAAGTACACCCCCGGGGGGGGGGAGTAAATTTTCAATATGGGTGTCTTTCGAAAGTTCTCGTCAATACCTTTAAAATGAATAGTTGAACTACAGATCTGTGATAATTTAAAACAAAGTTATAGATTTTAAAATCGTATCTCTTTTGATATTGGAAAAAATTGATTTTCTTTCGGCATTTAATGATATAATTCTGTCGGATAAAAATCGTCTGCATTTATAATGGAAAATAATTTAATAATTTAATAGATAGTTTGTATTCAATGAATTTTGTGCAAAATTATATAGAAGAAAGTCATGTGGTGGCCACATCATACTAGTTTAAAGGGTTGGGGGTTGGACAAATATTCATATTTGTCGTACTAAGAATTTTTTGACTTACTCATTTTTATTTTATTTTATTTTAAAACCTTACAAAGAAAATATTCGTCTAAAATATATGTAGATACCGACATTGAAAATAATAATAATAATAATAAAATAAATATATAAATGTAAAAAGCTATTATGATAATTTAATTTTAAATGGAGTTTTCCCTTTCCTTAAAGAACCGGCCCACCAACTGCAGAGAGATTCTGTCCTCGAAGCTGGTAAACGTGAGGTGCCGGCGCCGGGTTCGATCCCAGGTCCCACTCGTCGGCCTAGCCTTTCAGATTTTTCCATGGTTTTCTCCGAAATTTACAGAAATACAGGCTAGGACCCCTTAGATAGACCCCACGTAGGGCACTCACCCTCAAACCTAGGGCCCTAGTGCTCTCAATTGGCCTTAATCCTAACACCAATAGACACGTCTGAAAGAACTTAGTACAAAATAAACCATTTTAAAAGAACTATTAAAATCGATCAGCGGTCATAAATAGTTGTAGCTTTTATGTACAATATTTCGATACAACATTGAAAACTGATTTTATACAAATTTCAAATCACGATTTCTGTGCAAACAATGATAGAAGTATGCTCTGTAGCAAATAATTTATGATAAAATTCAAAGGAACTTTGGGAATTTTAACATGCAAACGATGTAGTAAGAATGTGTATGGAAATATTTCTGGCTTTCATTGTCTGAAAAAACAAAAATATATGTACATTTTATATTTGTTCAACGTATATTTCTGGAAATTTCTGAATTGCAGCAAAACTAGCACATGTCTGATCTAAGATAATATGGTAAAAACAAACATTTTTCAGATATGATGAATACATAAAGATTTGAAATCGACGTGAAGAAAATAATCCACATGATGGATATATTTTTGAAGAAAATTATTTCAGTATATCTGCAGTTACGAATATTATTGAATACTTTACGTTATAAATCTACCACACTGACGTTGAGTGTTTCTTTTTCTTTCCTTTTATTTCTACAAGAAGAAAAAAAAATTACCACATTATATAAAATGTTTCCTATATTTTATGTATGAGAATCGATGATTGGTTTGTAGTTAGACACAATTGACAATTAGCATGCATCATGAGTTTTAAGAAGATTCCTTGAATTATCTTTTTAGTTTTGATATACCTAATACGTAATGCGTCATTTTAATGACCATTATTTTTTGCTTCGGTATGGCGTTGTCTAAAGTACTATTTAAAATCCTCATTATTGTAAAGAAAATCATAACTTTCGCTATCCAAGTGATATTAGATATACGTAATAGACGAATCGAATCGAGGAATCGTCTATTATGTATATAAAATGTCACTTCTCAAAATTATTGGTGACTATTGAATAAAAAAGTCGCAAAGTCTGGCAACATTGTTTGCTATAGGCATACCTGCCAACTTACTAATTAATATTCCGTAAAATTGTTAGAACCCGCCCCTTTTTCTACATCACTTTATTTTTAGATAAATTTTATTCAAATGAAATTACGATTAAATAAGAAGAAAAGTACTGCAATAAAAGACTAGTGTAAAAAAAAAATGGGTGGGTATTAACGGAATATTAATTAGTAAGGAATATTAATTAGTAAGCTGCAGGTATGGCTATAGGTCATCACCTCACAAAATTACAGCTACCAACGAATTCTTTTGGTTAACTTTGATTTTATCAGTAGTTGCTGTTTGTTGTTTTAGTTGATAAAACAACCATAGTTAGATATACACGCTTACTTACTTACATACTCACACAAGCTTAATTTTTCATTCATACAAAAATACACTTTCTTGTACGTATGCTTTTGGTTGTAAAGATATCCATGATTGATAGTCTCTAAATGCGGGGATAGATTACGCGGCATTTTTTGACGACAGTGCTCTCAGCGAGAAGATTGTAATCCCGTTGCGCATTTTAGCTAAATTATTAATTTTTTTTTTTTTTTTTATATAAATAGAGAGATTTTTAAACCTATTCCAATGTAAAAAATCTGAAACGAATTGTGTTTGTACTACTTCATTAATAGTAAAAAAAAAAAAAAAATAATAATTACATGTTGTAACTTTAACCATATATGTAAACATGAATTAATTCTGTAATTAACGAAAAAGAACAAAACAGAAATCGAATCGGGGTCCGTGGCATAACGAGCAAACGATTTAATCACTGATGTTACCCTGTAAGTATATGACCGATACAATTCGCTCAATTTATAGATGGAAATTTCATCTGTTTCCAACCAATTTCAACCAATTTATTTGTTTATTAAGAATCTCTATTATTACGGAATTACACACAATAATTATGAACATGCAAATTTGATTAAATACAATATTACACAGTTTTAGAGATTAAATACATTATTAAACAATCTTAACTACACATTTTTGTATTATTACATATTTTTAGAAGTATAGGTTAAATTAACTCCAAAACGAACGAAAGGAATGACGCAGCTAAGGAAAAGAACCTACAATCTTCACGTCAATTCTAGTTATAAATTGTCTCAATTGGGCTTCAATCTTTCAGATTTAGAAAATTGTTTTCTATGCGTTACAGAAACATACATTTATATTTGTTTAAATTATGTATATTTAAATAAGTTTAAATAATTTTCATTCAAATAGCTCTTTTTGGTTATCTTTATGGCAATAATTTAGTAATCAAAGATTTTTTTTCCCGTTTCATTTTTGTTTTGGGGCACCTTATCCAGCATACCTGCTAACTTACTAATTAATATTCATCAAATTGTTAATGTCCGCCTCTTTTTACACACCTGTCTTTAATGACAGTATTTTTCTGCTTATTTAATCGTAATAACAGTTGAAAATATTTCTCTAAAAATGAAATTGTATAAAAAAAGGGGCGGGTTCTAACATTGTTACGGAATATTAATTAGTAAGTTGACAGGTATGTATTAGTTATCACAAAATCACAAATATTTTATTTTATTTCGTATTTATTAATTGTATCATTTATTCTTTTTAATACTGTGATTTTATAAACAATTTGACCGCTGTGTTGTTAACTTGGTCATTATCTTATCTTTACAATTGCCTTAATTAACAAATGGAAGTGTGTCCTCGTCCTCTAACAAAGCGTGGCTTTAACCCCTTAACAGGTTCTTTTTTTTAAGCTTTATATTCCTGTTTACACCACTATTACTGCATGGCAATATTCATGTTATTTAACCTTTGAAGCGCAAGTTATTTTATTGAAAATTATTGGAAAGAAATATTTTTATAAAATAACGGTGTCAATTTGTACAAATTGTTACAGAAATAGTGCCCGCACGCTGTACGGGCAAACCTGTTAAGGGGTTAAAACCATGTTAACACTTTCGCGACCGCATGCTTTTGCCTTTTCGACAGTAAGCTCCACCTGTGGGCGTTATTCTTTTATATTACATTATTTTAAATCAATGTTTTCTGTATTCATATTGAAAATATAAATTAATATACATTACGATTATACTCTTTTTAATCAAAGTATTTGTATCCATAATTCATAGATTGCACAAATGTGAATATTGGGTATAATGTTAAGAAATGATGTAACCTATGCAACCTAAAGAAACACCCACTGGCGGAGTTACGGATTTTCAAATGACGTGAATTCACGTCAACGGTAGCGAATGTGTTAAATATTTTCTATAAAAGAAGTTTTTTAGGCGAATTTTTGTAATAGACTTCATTTTATTATGTCAGTTTTGTCGAGTACAGATACATTTTTGGCTTGCGGAGCTATCTGAAATATGACTTAAAAAAAAAAAAAAAAAAAATTGCTAATTACTTTACAAGTTTCGTCATTAACGGTTTCTGTTAGTGAGTTGTATTTCCGAATAGTCACTGTTAGTTGGTTTAGTTAAAAAATCAGAAATCTAAAGCATCGATATACACACACACATTACATATACAGACATATTTGAAAATAAATTTATATATACATTTAAGGTCCTAGGCATATTTATGATTCAGTGTTTCTACATGCTGCGCAGAAACTATTATTATTATTTTCAAATGCATTATTTTAAGTTAAGTGTACAAGTCTATATCAATATTTATACATATATGTGTCAGTGAATAAATTTTTATTGACTGTGTTATGAAAATGCTATGAAAATCAGAATTTCAGGTTTAAAGCCCAAACTGTTTTTATACCAATTCATATCTACGAAATCTGATATGTTTAAATTTTAAACGATTACTAAAATTCAGCATATTCAGGAATATTATTCATATATCTTTCTAGCTAATAAAATATTTACAGAGCTATACATCATTTTAAAATAGCTAAACGAAAATGAATTACACAAATATTTAAAATTCTCTTACATTTATAATTCCCATAGGCATCGTTTAAGTTTAAAACTTGAGTAGTTCATCCGTTTAGAGTATGGGAGATTCATATCAACGATGTGACTTTAGAAAACGTGAGTTAAATATATCTCGAGGGCATAATTATGAAAATCTTTAAAATATAAAGATCTTGTTTATTTTTAAAAATGATAATAAAATTTTATGTTTAATTTTGTTTGTATTTTATTTAATGAATACATCGTTTACATATAGGAATGTGATTTTGAACAATTTTAATTGGTTTAAAGCATTTACCAAATATTACAACTTTATGTGTATTAGATTAAATGGAGAAAAGTGTATGAACTAATGTAATGAGAAAAGGAATAAATTCCGAATTTATGAGTAATGCAAAGATTGTTTAAAAATGAGATATATGATAAATTTTACTTTCGAGAAAAAAATAATTATTAATTTTTCTAAATTTATAGGTAAAAATATTATGTTTTCGATTAAATTTTTATTGAATAAATATTATCTAAATCTTTTATATTTTCTTAATGTATCCAAGAGTGACAATGATTTTTTTTCTTTTCATTGAATAAATTATATATATCATCTATTCAAATCAGTTTCCCCTTGTTTCCGAAACATTGGAAATTCAACAAAGATTTTACCAAGTAGTTAAGATATTCAGAAATGTAAAATTGGGTCGATCTAAGTTTTGCTTTTGGGGGCATATTTTTTGAGATAAAAAATATTCTTGTAAAATTTTTATTTATTTTTGTTTGATTTTTTTTTTTTTTTTTTTTTTGGTGAAATATTGTTTTTTTTTTTTTTTTTTTTTTTTTTAACAGCCATTTTATATATTGTTTAATTTCAAGTTAATAGAGTTTTGTTGAACACAATCAGGGGTAAAACTAAATACATGTAAAATCCCTGAAAACTTTTACTTGTATGCATAATGAATGGTGAGCGGAGCTTTATTAAGGGGGTCCAGAACACCAAATTTTTGTTTTTATTATTTATTGATGAGTTTCTGTAATTATTTTTCTGAAATTGAAGCTTTTTTGACGATGAAGTTGAGCAAGAAAGAATCTTAAAAAAAAAAAAAAAAAAAAATCAATACATTTTTAAAAATTTAAATAAAATTTAAAAATTTAAAATTTTGTATATCTCATGAACTAATGGTTCAATTTACAAACTTTTTTCACCTTTATATACAGGAAGGATTTATCTTCAATTTGATTTCAGGATTTCTGATTATAATAAGAAATTTTTTAAATATTAATTTTAATTTGAGAAAAGTACTTATTTCATGTATAATTTTTAGATTACCAAAAAGTTTCGCTCCTAATTAAAAATCCCGAGGACAAATTGAAGATAAATCTTTTCTGTATATAAGAGTGAAAAAAGTTTGTAAATTGAACCATTAGTTCATGAGATATAAAAAATTTTAAATTTATCAAAAATTTTAAATTTAAAATTTTTTAAATTTTATTTAAGTTTTTAGATTCTTTCTTGCTCAACTTCATCGTCAAAAAAGCTCCAATTTCAGAAAAAATAATTACAGCAATTCATCAATAAATAATAAAAACAAAATTTTGGTGTCCCAGACCCCCTTAACGATATAATACATGGTTATTATTAAAAATATTTATTTTTACCCATGATAAATTATCATTGAGGAGTTTTTATTACATTATATTGAAAATTAAACAATCAAAATAAAAAAATTCTGTAAAAATAAAACAGTTTAAATTGAAACTCAGAGACAACAAACTTTTCAAAATCCCTAAATTCAGGAGTAATCCCTGAGAAGCTTTATCCCTGCCAAATATAAGCATTAATTAAAACAAAATACTGAAATGCATGGAAATTTTTTATAAAAGGATAATTTTTATGAACAAAATCTTGTGAATGGTCTTGTGAATAAATTTGAATTTTGTGAATGGGCTCATTTTATAGATTTGAATGTTGTGAAGGAGCCCATTTTAAGGATTTGAATTCTGTGAAGGAGCAGCAAAAGGAATTCAAGTATTGCCTGGATCGACCACTGAGAATATTATAGAAATTTAAGTTAACTTTTCTCAAAATTAATGTCTGGTGTTTGCAATGTACCCGACTACATTTCTATTGAACACTGAGAAAAAATTCTGCAACTGACATCTAGAATCTAAATTGTGGCTCTTGAAAAAAATAGTTCCATGTCATCCTCATAAATTCTAGTCCCCTTGGAAAGCGAGTTCTAGAAGCCCCTATTAGAATTCTAGAGCGTTTGCCTATATTCTCGAGGGCAAAGTTATTTAAAAATCTCTGCAAATAAATGAGACTACAAGAGGCGGTTTTCTGCAACTATAATTTTGGTTTATTACCCAATTCTAGAAAATCAAGCTAGAATTTCACGCAATATAAATGATTCAGAATATTTAGGGTATTCAGAATATTGTTTCACCATCTAGAAATGTGTGCACTAGAAACTCTCGATAATTTCGTCTATTCAGTTTATTGACGTGCCTTATGCGCATAGCTCGGAAATCTATATTTCTAGTTAAGGGATTTAGAAAATGGTCACTTATTCATTCTAGAGAAAGGCGGTATATTTTTTTTTTCTCGGTGAAACAAATATATTAATCGTTACGCGTGAATATTATAACATAAAATCACAAAGCAAGCTTAGTTGGATTTTATTTAAACCTTTCAAAATATGATTATTTTGTTTACTTAAGGCGTTTGTAAACCAATTATGATTTCAATTTTGAAAGTTTAAGCTCGTAATCAACAGAATTTTCTATGCATTATATACATCGGAAAATAAAATATTTGTAAAATACTAATGTATGTATGTAAAAAATAAGAGTTAGTTTATGAAGGCTAGCCATAGATTAAAGAACATAAAATTAAGATCGCACATTAAAAGAAAATTTCTTTGAGATTTGCAAAACTCTTCCTGATTTTTTCCTCATGTATTTCATTTTACAATATTATATATATATATATATATATATATATATATATATATTAAATCTTAACAATTTCAGATCTTTCAAGAAATAAAACCAAATTTTCTTCGCCTACTATACAAATTATAAAAATAAATCAAATTTACACACCTAAATGTTTATAATCTCGATTCATTTATTTTAAAATAAATGTTGTTTATAACTGATAATTATGTATATAAATATCACGGTAATTTTCTAATTAAATACTTTTAGATTATATCTATGCCCTTTTCTAAAGAAAACAATTAATTTTTCTCAGTTTTATTTATTTATTTATTTTATTTTTTAAATATGAATAAAAATACGTCAATTGTCTTAACATTAGATTCTTGAATTATTTTCCCTAATGTATTTTTTTTAAGAGTTAAAAAACTTTACCTGATTTAATCTAAAATATAGGCAATTAAATTTTCAAAATAGATTGTTATGATTCAAAAGAAAAGAAGTAGTCCAATTCTTTTATTTCTAAATGATATATATATATATATAAAAGTCAATAAAAAAAAAAAAAAAAAGGATTGTTCATCTTTTATTAAGGAAAATAATAAATTAAAGGAATAAAAATAAAAGAGAGAGAGAGGGGAAAAAAAAAAAGAAGAATAAAAATGCAAATGGTACTTTTATTTTTTACTTCTTTGCATTTGATTTTCTATTAAAGACAAGTTTTTTCTTTTCTTTTCTTTTTCTTTTTCTTCTTCTTTTTTTTTTTTTTTATGATCAAGATTGTAGTTATTTCAATATGGATGACTAAAATTGTAAATACACATCCTACGTAATAATAATAATTTTCAAATTACCTATATACAAATTAATTATTAAAGGTCTAGAAAAACATATATACGAAATAATACTTATGTAAAACAAGATTCACCTAAAATTGTACATTATATAAAAGCTTGATCGCGTATACAAAATCTATCACAACAAAATGTCAAACACGTTATTAAAATTATTTTCTTTCCACTTTTTTAATAAAAAGTTGTAATAAAAACCTCATTTTAGGTTTATACTAACAAAAATACTTGTAATGTTAATGATATCGGTATCATTCTTTAAAGAATTTCATTAACTTTTAATTTATTATCAGATCGTCAAACTGTCAGCATGCACAGACTTTTTAATTTCCTGTTGCAGTTTATTAGTCCAATAAATCTTAATGAAAACGAAAAAGGAAAAAAAATAACATGTTTTGCAGTGATTTCTACAATACATTCTTAAATATGTGAATGATTAGACTTTAAATACAACAAACTATCGAAATCTAAAACTGCATCTTAATTTATTTATAACTAGCAGGCTACGCCCGCTTCGTTGGTCACTAATTTAAATGAATTGAATCACTATTTATTTTTTATATCACATTTTGGGCTATGTAACATAATTAAAAATTCCTTTTACGGTCAAAAAGTCAAAGTAACATATTACAAATTAAATTAAATTAAATATTTCTTCCGTTTTGCAACAATGCTCTATGGTCTTATGTGAATGATTCTCAAGAATGAATCAACAATTGCTTACAAATCTAATGGATTATGTATGGGAAATAAGTACGCTGTAATTTAAAAATTACAGCTCTTAGAACTTCAAAACTGATAATTTTAAATAAGATATTCATTATTCTTTAATATTAGACTGTTTTTTGTTTAATACTAGACTCTTAGTTTAAGATAAAAGCAATCGAATCATATCGCGTTGTGAAACTTTGCAACGTAATATCTTTAAATCTAATAATTTGATGTATATAGTGTACTCAAAAAAAAAAAAAAAAAAAAAAAAAAAAAGAACAGTTTTTAGAGCTCTTTAAAAAAAAAAATGTATAACATCTATGCAGTATCTTTAAAAAAATTCAGTAGTTTTTCGAAAAAGAAATGGCTGACCTTCATCAAAAGCAATTGAATGATATCGCGTTGTGTAACTTTGTAAAGTAATATCTTTAAATTTCGAAACTTGATGTATAGTGTCCTCACAAAAAATGAACAGTTTTTAGAGATCTTTTAAAAAAGTATAACATATATGCGGAATCTTTTAAAAAAATTCATCAGTTTTTACTTAAAAAAAAAAAAAGTCCGACTTTCATCACCAAAGTAGTTAAATCTAGACCAATCAAAAATAGGGTGGTTCGCCCGGATGTGTTCCGCCCACAAACGCTTTGCTTTTTTTTGTATAGATGCTACGAAAAGCATCTCAAAATCAATTATTTCATGAAATTAAATCATGACACTCGTTTTACTTTTCGAATTTTTAATACAATTTAAAACTTAAAATTTATAAAATGCTTTGTACATTTTTGTAAAGTATTGTGCAATTTAAAATGAAAATTCACGCAATTCAAAATTCATTTTAGATAACAGATTGTCTCAGTAATTGTTTCTTTATTTCTCCAACTCATACCTAAAAGAGAATTATCGTACATTTACTTTGTATCCAGTTAAGAACACCATCAAGTTAAGTAAGCATTTTAGTTCCCGGTCACCATTATTAATCCCATAAATCTTAACGAAGAAAATGAGAATATTTTGTAACTGACTTTTCAACAAATCCTCAAACGCAAAACTCATTAGACTTTGTATCTTGCTTCACCATAAAGCTGTCAAAATGTAAAGCTATTCCCTCACTTATTTCTGATAGCGTGAAAGAAAACCAATTTTGCAGATCCTTTATTTCTGACTGTCAAGACAGGACCGCTTGTTTTTCTTTTCACTTTTTTTCTTTTTTTTTTGTCCTAGTAAAATTTACGAAAGAGTTGCGAAACTTTTCCTTAGTAATGAATCCTGTTTCTGCTTCACCAAACCCATTAATCGGATGGATGCATCAAGAAATGGAGCTTTGACGATTCTTTGCCAGGGTTAGCTGATCTTTATTCGAGCTTGCGCTACAAATGAAATTATACTGAATTAAGAAAACGGATAAAAATGTCACTAAGCAAGAAAATCTGGGATTACCTGATGTGTAATAGCACTAAAGCGTAAAAAGATAAACAAACATAGTTTATGGAAAGGTTTTTGTACGTTTTGTATATGTATGAGAAAAGTAAGTTATGAAAGTAAAATTAATTAAGAAAGAAAGTAAAATTAATTAGAAAAGTTTGATAAAAATGAATAAGATTAGCAAGATGATCAAAATCAAATTACAGCATATCGTAATAAATAATTTTGTGACTTGATTGGTAGAAATTATATACTAAACTAAATTTTATTAAGATGTCTTCACCCGGAACTCGTGCTTACTTTTTGATGAAGAGTCGAATTTACTTATATGAATGTGAAACGTTGTTGTGTGTTTGAGTATATTATAATATTATATATATAAATACAAATATAGCAAAATTATGTAACCTTTTAGTTAGTAATCAATAAGCTGGTTGGTTGGTTGTGGTGCTCAAGGCCAATTGTCTACTCCAGTGTCTTTGGCCTATAGGTGGGATGCCCTCCGTGGGGTCTTTCTAAGCGGCCATAGCACGTATTTAACTGAGTTTAGGAGAAAACCACGGAAAACTCCGAACGGCTAGATCGATGATCGTGACCTGGGATTGGACCCGGTACTTCCTATCAACCACTTTTGAGCTCAGAACCACTTGGCCACTGATGGGGCCAGTAATCAATAAGAATTTAATTACACTCGAATTCAAAATACTAGATATAACTATTATCGCATTACATATATAGAGCGTATCAAAAAAGAACCACTGAGAATTTTTCATACATTTGTGTTCTGACGGGAAGGATTCCGTTAAGCTGAAAAATGAAAAATGCATGGTCCTCATGAACCTGGTACATCTGGTCTAGTCGAATTCTTATACATGAAAGAAAGTTATAGAAACGTAATCATTAACGTTTCATTTAAAATGTGCAATTATGTTGTTTACTGTGACTTATTGAAGTGAATTTCTAGCATTAAAATATCCATATTATGATTAGAATCACAGTAATAGATTATTTTTGGATATAAATTCCTGTTACAACCATGTTTTTTGTATACTGGATGATGCGTGAAGTGAGAGCCGAAATACACTGTTAAAAATTTCAACAGAAAACTCTGTGTAATCTATTATCTTAGTTTTGCGTAAAATTACAGAGAAAAATAAACGGAGATGTTAAAAAACTTATTTTATACATTTGTTTTAATAACTAATATTAATTTAATGAATTATTGGTGAGAACATATTTTGTACTTAGAACGTTTTTTCTAAATTTGAAACAGTCATTTTTAATTTTAATTAAAAAATGAAATAATAAAATTAGGTAAAAATACAGAATATAGATTGAGAATCTCGATTTTTCACTTTTAACCATGAATTGCTGTAAATATACAGAGACTCTGATTAAATATTTACATTCAATTTACAGAAATTTTTAACAATGTACTTTCCTTTCCTCCCCATAGAAATTAAAGAAACATAATGGTATTTAAACCTTCAAATAATTATATATATATATATATATATATATATATATATATATATATATATATATATGTAATTTTTTAGCTTCTATATATTAAGTATGCATAATTTTTTTACTGTATGCATACGTAATTATAAATAATTGTTTTAGGTCTAAAAAATATAGTAACACCGAATTTTGTCCGATTTCATGGTAATTAAAGATGATAAATATAAAGTAACGTTCATCATTGATATAGATAAAAATATTACGCAACTGTTTATATATATATATATATATACTTAAAAAAAAATAATTTTGTAGAAAAATTATCGCAGATTCAAGAAAATATTCTCTCATCACCTAGTCATAGTCATTTAATCACATCTAAAGTTAGATGAACGACTCTACTATTCCTATTTAACAATTGGACTTTGGTTTATAAATAGGTGGCCTAATCATGCTGAAATTGAAAATTCTTATTAATTACTGAATTAATATTCAAACATATTTTTATATTTTCTCCATTTTTTTATTTTTTTATTTTTAAAATCTTTGACAAAGAGTTTTGTAAACAAATTATCACAAATTCGAAAATAAATAAATAAATAAATTAAATAATAAGAATAAGAATAATCTCCCATTACTTAGTCATTTAATCTCATGTAAAGTTAAAAATCAATGATTCTACTATTCCTATGTAGCAATCGGACTTTGGTTAATAAATAGGTACCCCTAATCATTCAGAAATTAAAGGTTCTTAATAATGATAGATATAGCATTCAAGCACATTTTAATATCTCCCCCCCCCCCTTTTTTTTTCCTTTTTTTTTTTTTTTTTTTTTTTTTTTTTGAATTTTTGACAAAGAGTTTTGTAGACATGCGATCTCAAACCAGAAGAAAAAAAAAAATCTTCTATCACCTACTCATTTAATCCATTTAATCACATCTAAAGTTTTATGAACGATTCAACTATACTTATTTAACAATTAGACTTTAAATAATAAATAGTTGCCCTAATCATTCTGAAACTAAAATTTCTCATTAATTATTGAGTTAACATTCAAACATATTTTTCTATTTTTCCTTTTCAATTTTAAACTAAGTAAATAATATTTTATTCACAGGCCTCCAGCTTTTCGGAAACCACATTTTGTATAAAAAGTCTGTTTATAATAAAAAACTGGGAAAAACATTCGAAATTTTTAGGACGATCTGGACGCGAGCTGGACGATTATAAAATAAATTTTAATATCATCTTATATCTGCCTGGTTCGATTCCATGTCTCGTTCATTTACCTGATTGTTCGGAATTTTCACTGATTTTTTTTTTTTTTTTTTTTTTTTTTTTTTCTGAAACTTGCGTAAATATGCGCTAGGAAGTGTAGGGTAGTTCAATCCCACTTACTTAACTATTAGAATTTAAATAATAAATAGTTGCCCTAATCATTCTGAAACTAAAATTTCTCATTAATTATTGAGTTAACATTCAAACATATTTTTATATTTTTCCTTTTCAATTTTAAACTAAGTAAATAATATTTTATTCACAGGCCTCCAGCTTTTCGGAAACCACATTTTGTATAAAAAGTCTGTTTATAATAAAAAACTGGGAAAAACATTCGAAATTTTTAGGACGATCTGGACGCGAGCTGGACGATTATAAAATAAATTACCATGTTTTTATTAACTTCGATTCTTGTGTGTTTGTCAGGGACAAATCTTGCAATCGATTTTTAACTAACTTCCCGACTAGCTAGACATTTGAAACTTTCACAGTAGCTCAGAACCCGGTGACAACACAATACTTCGAAGTCAGATTTTCGAACTTCCGAATAGTTTTCTTTTAATTAATTAAAATGTGAAAATGATAAGCTCCAATAAAATAGCCATTAAAATATTAACTATTATTTAATTGTTGCCAAAAAAAATTTACGAGTTCATTTTCTTTCGACCTAAATATAAATACATTTAATTAAACGTGAGCGTTAAAAAATTGTTAAAAGTTAAATTATGCATTTGGCAAAAATTGACGTCGTTATCATTTTAAAGATTTTCTACACAATGATAAAGTGCTAATGTAGTTCATGATGCAAATATATGTTGTTCGGAAAGGATTAATATTTTATTTTTAAAACCAACTTTTTTTTTTTTTTTTTTTAATTCAAATTTCCGGTAACTCTTTAACCAATCACATTAGAACGTCCATCTTTGGAATATCGATAATAAGAATTTTCTCGCCAAAAGTCGCCAAAAAAGTCGCCAAGGGCAAAAAGTTGTCAAATTTGGCGCCAAATACATTACCTGCCTATTGGAGCTTTTTAATGCGTTTTAAAGAGAAGTTTAAGCTATTTAAAAACATGGTATATAATTTTTTTTTTTTTTTATCTTATAATTATTTTACTATCATCTTATATCTGTCTGGTTTGATTCCACGTCTCGTTTATTTACCTGATTGTTCGGAATTTTTCACTGATTTTTTTTTTCTTCTGAAACTTGCGTAAATATGCGCTAGGAAGTGTAGGGTAGTTCAATCCCACTTATTTAACAATTAGAATTTAAATAATAAATAGTTGCCCTAATCATTCTGAAATTAAAATTTTTCATTAATTATTGAGTTAACATTCAAACACATTTTTATATTTTTCCTTTTCAATTTTAAACTAAGTAAATAATATTTTATTCACAAGCCTCCAGCTTTTTGGGAACCACATTTTGTATAAAAAGTCTATTTATAGTAAAAAACTGGGAAAAACATTCGAAATTTTTATCATGAAAGTATTTTAAAAACATATACTTAAAAAATAATAAAATAATACAAATCTAAACGAGCGGGGTTGAGAAAAAAAAAAAAAAAAAAAAAAAAAAAATTAAAAGTAAAGCAAATAAGCATTTCGTTAGGGGCACAATATAAATAGCGGGCTGGACGATTATATAATAAATTTTACTATCATCTTATATCTGCCTGGTTCGATTCCATGTCTCGTTCATTTACCTGATTGTTCGGAATTTTTCATTGATTTTTTTTTTTTTTCTGAAACTTGCGTAAATATACGCTAGGAAGTGTAGGGTAGTTCAATCCCAGTTCGCGGTCGTCGATTTAGCCGTTCGGAGTATTCTGTGGTTTTCTCTGACACTCGCGTAAATATGGGTTAGGAACCCTTAGAAAGACCCCGACAGAGGGCACAATAAATACCCTCTTGGACTAGTCAATTGGCCTTACTCTCAAAAACCCAAATCTTTTATTTAATAAAAAGTGTTCATATTTCTTAAAATGATACTGTAGTGCTGCCATCTATCACTTACTGTCAAAGTGTCTACCGTAAAAATAAGTAAATACATAAATAAATAAAATTATTTAAAAAAATTAGTTATTAATAAATTTTTGGGTATGGGTTATACTGTAAATAATACATTATGTCACTTTTCTAAATTATTCCCATGTTTATAAAATATTGATAAAAATTAAATAATCTGGGAACTAGTAAACGAAGTAAGCTTGAACAAAATAAACACACTAAATTTGACCCAATAACTCATCAACGAGAAAAAGAAGTTTTAAAAATTAAAATGAAATGAATTTTTAAAAAGACTCTTTTCTCAATGACATAGACTGATATATTTCAGAGGTAAGTAATGTATATGTATAGGTATTTACTTTTCAACAGTTTAAAAATTCCTTCAAAATGAAAAGGTGTTAACCAATGCTTTGAAGCTCATAAAAATACATTAGTGCTGCCATCTTCTGGTTTGTAGCAAAATAATTTTGCTGAAAAATATTGTTTAAATAACGTGTTTAAACAATATCAAATTTAAATGATTTTTTTTTTTTTTTTTTTTTTTTTTTTTTTTTTTCAGAATGCATCTTAAAATCTAACATTTTAAATATCACATTTTTTTTTTTTTTTTTTTTTTTTCTGAAATTATCAAATTATCTGCTTAATAAAAAAAATAAAAAAAAATGTTCACTAATATTTTTTAATTAGACCGAAAATGTTTGCTATGTTGAGAAGGTATTTTTGAAAAATTGAATTTTATTGGGGGATATTTTTAAGTTATTTGATTCAAAGAACATTTTGGTTTTAGTATAATTCCTCAGAAAACATTAATTTCTAGAAGAAGAAGGGCAGATTTTATTCATTTTCTTATACAACCAATGAATATCTTCCGGTAGTGGTGTACAGAGGATGTCCAACAAAAAATTTAATTTTTGTTCACAGTAGCAATTTTAAAGTGTTCTATGCACGATGTTAAAAAAAAAAAAAAAAAAAAATAATAATAATAATCTACTTTTTGCCATATATTAAAAATTAAGTACTGTACAGCTATTTTTTATAGTATTATATAAATTCTCATTTTGTTAAGTATTTTAAGACGATTAAAAAATTATATATATATATATATATATTATGTTTTTAAATAATTCTTAATGCATTTTTAATACACCATTTGCCAAGAAGATACAAATAATTTTTTTTCGAAACGAAAAAAAAAATGATTTTTTTTTTTTTTTTTTTTTTATGTTAAAGTTTTAAAAACTAAAGTTGGAAAATTTCAAGTACATTTGTGTTAATATATATAAAAAATCATGAAATAAAGTTTTATGAAAATTCAACAAAATGTAAAACACATGGAATAGTTTAAACTTGATACATGTACGTAAAAATTAATTTTGAGAAAATGATGTTTAAAGTTTTCATTTTATAACGGATTGAGTATTTGTTTACAAATATAAATGCTTATAACTCAGTATAGAAAGATGGGAATTGAAAAATTCGTTTTACCACACATTACTACTGTTACGTCGTTACATATTTTGGCAAAATTGATATAGTGAATTTTTAGTACAATTTTACCACCGCTGCCTTAAAATTATGACATTTTGTTTACATACACATTGAATGATAACAATATTAAATATATTAACATTTCTCGAAAATTTCTTACATTAAGAAAAAATAAAATTCAAAATTTTAATTTTTTGAAAATTTTTAAAATGTTCATTTCTAACTAATTTTTAAATTTTCCTTTGATTTGATTTTATTACTGTTTATCTAATTACATATTCTATACATATTTTGGTTATATTTTATAGGTTCATTGATAAGGTCATTAATAATAATAATAATAATAATAATAATAAAAGGTATGAATGCTAAAAATTTGCAGTAAATATCAGCATTTTTGCATAAAATATCATTATTTTTTTCTATATTCAATAGAAAAAAGTATTGGTATAAAATTTTTCACTTTAAATTTTACGATAGATTTACTCGTTTTGAGAAGTCCGGAACACGATTGGACCATTTTTAGGAAATGTCATCTCTATTTCTGTGTTTCTATCTCTGTTTGTGTACGTGACAAAAATGTTGTGGCAACTTTATTTCAGGAACTACTGTACAGACTTTCATATAAATTTATATGTATTCATCTTGATACAAATTAGTGCTTGTCAACTTTTGATGCAAATCGCACAGCAGGTGGTGTTGTTATACTGGAATTTCTCCAATTTAGTGGAAGGCTATATCTCATTTCTATTGTTTATAATCGAACAAAATTTTGTATGAGAGTGGGTAATTATAAAACATTACGATGATTCTATTTGAGTGCATATTGGTTGATAGCGGCGCTCCAATGCTGCGAATTCTCCCTTGAATAGAAAGTCTATATATTACATTTTATTGCAAATAACTGCATAAAACTTGGTATGAGAAAGGGCGATTGTGAAACGCTATGATGATTTAATTTAGATGGATATCGAGCTGACAGATAATATTGTAGTGCTGCAATTCATCTCGTGGATAGGAAGGCTAAATCTTAACTTCTGTGACATATAAATGCACCAAACGATATGTCAGATAACCATTATGAAAATAAATGCTGTTTTATTTTAAGTGTATATCGGACGACAGGTGGCGTTGATGTTACTAATTTTCTGTAATTTTCCACATTCTCAGCTACATTTCAACATCTTTTGATTAAAATTGCACCAACCTACATATGTAAAATTTTTATTGTGAAAAGCTATGATTTAATTTTTGTGCATGTAGTACAGCAATTAGCGCTGTTATATAAAATGATATAGAAGAAAATTTTGTGATGACCATAATATATTAGTTTTTAATTAACTTATCAATGAATTTATTAAGTAATACACAAATATAATTAGAAAATATTATTAAATTATAATAATGTAAAATAGAGTTAAAATTTGTATGAAAAAACTGTTAGCAGGGAGCATTTTAATAATTAGGAGAAAATATTATTATTATTTTTTTTAACATAAATAGTTTTCGAGAAATTTTATTGCTGACTGTTACACTTAATATATATATATATACCTATATATATATATATATATAGGGGAGATCCGTGTAATATAGACCTCCTAAGCAAGAATGCTCATAAAACTAAAATTATTAAAATAAAAAGATTTAATTTGTTGGCTGCTCATTACAATCGTATAGTTGCATGATTCAAGCTTAGTAAAGCCCTCTGTGAAGTATTAATAATTTCAGGAAATAAGTATTTTATTTATGAGTCGGTGGTCCATATTACACATACGTTCATGAAATATGGACCAAGTGGTCCATAGTGGTCATTCCCGAACAGTTGACATACTTTGAATTTTGAAACGTACTGTCCAGCATGTTCCTTCATACACTTGTCCATCTCTTGGGAATAGTAGCAATGGACGAAAAAAATAATAGTTAATGGACGAAAAAAAAGGGAGGTCCGAAGGTTATAATTCAATGCGTAGTATGCGAAAGAAGTGGTAGCTTCATTATCCCTGCTTCTCTAGCCTATTCTCTAGCCTCAAGATTTTGAGTGTGCGACATATGTATGTACGCCGAACATTAACAAAACCTCTATTTTTTATCATGGACCACTGGTCCATATTGCACAACAGAACATGGTTCATATTACACGCATAAACAGAACAACGTTGTTTCCAATCAAATATCGCTATGCAAATTGGCGCCCATGAAACACATGTCTAAATTGTTCAGAAAACAAGTATCATTTGCTACTATTAACGCGAAAATTATATTACAATTTCCTAACAATAGAAAGTAATACTTTCATTTTAATATACTTGCTACATCAGTGATTATATAAACTGAAAACTCAATTTCATAATCATTCAAAATACAGGTACGCACATACAAATCACTTCTTGCTTTGGATAACAATAATATTCACTAAATGCAATGAGATGGTTTCACCATCTACGAGTAGTGTTGAACATATAAATTTCCTCTTGGTCTGTATTACACGATGGTCCATATTACACGGTTCTCCCCTATGTAGGGAAATTTTCTTAGGTCTAAAACAGTATTTTATAAAAAAGCCTTATGTCGTCCATCATTTTTTAACTCTTATTATAGGTATTCCAGCCTAGATGCAGTGATTAGTTCGGTATTTGAAAAAGAATAAAAATAAATGGTACTTTTTTAAAAAGTTTATTTACAAAATATTATTGGGCTGATGATTAAATAAAATTATAATGCTAATACAAACTTATTTGTATAATTTTATTTAAGGTAATGTAATTTTTTAAAAATTGGAATTGATTGTAGATACTTTTTTTTCTTTTCTTTTCGCTTAAAAATATTACACTAGTTCATATTAAACAACGACTAGTAAATCATTTATTATCTCAGTGAAATTAATCACCATTTCACCCACATCAATCATCTTCACAATTCATCTTGAAAACTCACAAATCTGCCATTGATTTTCAACATTCAACAGGTTTTGTTCAGAATGCGATACTACCGATTAAATTTTCTAAATGAAGACTCTGAAAATATTCCTAAAACCCAACTCCGTTTTTCCAGTATGACATATAAACAAAGTACTAAGCAAATTTATTTCACGCTTCTTAAATAATAATAATAATAATAATAATAATAATAATAATAATAATAATAAATAAGTTAAAAATATTATTATGCTTGACTATGAACTAAAGTTTAAATGCAACAAAAATTTAAATTCATCTGAACATTTTCTTTCGCTGTTCGAATAAAATCAATCGTAAATTTTCTGATATTTAACAGTTAAAACGATACTTTATTCAATTTTAAATTAACAGTACAGTAAACACCCGATTATCCGCGAGCAGATTATATGTTTTGCGGATAATCCGCAGGAGCGTGAAAACGGCAAAATCAAGAATGCACAGGACCAAGAAAAAGTGTTTTCTCGAAAAGACACAAAAACAAATGATCGATTTAAGGGGGGAGGGAAGTAAATAAATATTATTATTTTTATTATTATTAATTTTTTTTTGTATAGTATGATACTGTTTAATTTAGTAATTTCATTCGCTTACAAGCGTTGGCTTCATTGTAACTCTACTTTTGTTTATTGTTTTTACATCTTTTAGTACATAAAGTACAAATATTTTTTAATGTACTGTGAATATTTTTGCTGTTTGTGTATTATATTTATAAACAATAGAATTAGGTTTCTGTGCCAGAATACTTTTTTCCCTCATTTTCCCTTTATTTTCAGTTTTTTTTTTCTTTCTTTTCAGTTTATCTGCGATTTGCCTAATCCGCGGAACACATGCCACTGAATTCCGCGGATGATCGAGAGTTTTCTGCGCTAAACAATCATTTTCGTAAAATAAATTACTATTTTAACCACATAGGAAAACTTGTTATAATCTTTTTTAAACTTATATATCAAGAAACACTTGACACAGAGCATTTATCAGGCCGGTATAATGTGTTAAATTGAACAAATGAAGTTCCCACAAACACAGGTGAAAGTCTCTTATTACAGAAGTAATTTCCCTTCGCAACTTCATATACTACTAGAAATTGCAAGAACCAAAGGAGAGGGAGAGCCGAAGGCATGAATAAAATATGGCAGCGCAGTATTAAAATATGCCTGTCAAACACAACTTCTTTTCCATTCATCACTTTTCCGAGAGTCAAATGAAGCTGCAAAACCAAGATTATATTTTCAAATTATGTGGGCTTTTGTGGAACTACAGAATATTCAAAAGGTGTTATCTCGCCATGATAATGGCTTAAAATATGGAATTTTGTTTAAGATAAGGAAAATTTAAGATTTTTTTTTTTTTTTTTTTTTTTTAAATTATATTCGTTACTTTTTGTGTAAATAATTTTGAAACGTCCGTCTATAGAAAAAAGTCCTTTATTTAATTTTCAATAATATTGTAGGTGAAAATAAATAAAATAAATAAATAAAATAAAAAATAATTAAATAAAATAAAATAAAAAAACTTTGTTATTAAGATTTTTTTTTAAAATATAGATTTTAAGTATAGTTATCGAGTAGCTAAAAGTTTTGCTATCACGTCTTTTTTTTTTTTTTTTGTAACTATTATTACTTTTACGGTAGTAAATATACACATTGAATTTCAATTCTTTGAATAAAATTATTCAAACATTGTTTGAACAACTAAATTTGAAAGGTTGGTTGGGTTTTACGTTGCACTAGTACTGCGCAATGGGTAACTGGCGACGGTCTGGGACTCACCCCTAGAGATGGTCCTCTAAATTAGAAATTTATTGAATGATTAATAATAGGTGGAGCAGATTTATTTGTTTTCTTGGTTAGTATTGGGATTTTTGCTTGTCTCGAGGATCGTGTATATCTGGAATAAGCCAGATCATAAGGGACAAGTTTTATTACAAGAACGTATTTTATACACATATAAAGACCACTAAACTAGAATATCAGGAGGAGTAAATACTGAACCGTCTGTCGTCTGCTTCAAAATTTGGATGCAAGCAAGTCAAGAAGTTGCGCAGTCTTCAAGAATAGGTTAAAACATCGCTTTTCGCTCTGCTCGATTCAAAACAAATCTGTTCCGCGAAAACCTATATTATTCAGAGACCCACCAGCGGCCGAGTGGTTCTGCGCTGAAAGCTGGTAGATCAGAAGTGCCGGGTTTGACCAATACCTTCTAATCAAGGCCTTCCAACCGCAAAACCGGAAGTAGTGTGACGTATGAGCATTTGGGCTAGTTATTTCACATGTAATGAGAGCGTCGAATTCGAATTTCGAATACTTTCTTATTAGAAATTTTAAATCGTTGATGTCGTTTAGCGTGTTTCTAATAATTTTCCTTTATATTAAAGAACCCGAGAGTTTTTCAAATCAATGAATCGAGTTTACAACCAAAAGTAAGTGTTAAATACTTTATTTTATTATATATTTTTACTTTCTTCTATATGTAATATAGAGAAAGTATTGGATTCGCGAAAATTTTCGACCTCCATATATTTGTAAAGTTAAGTGCGTACTAATATTTTTATACACATAATTGCAACGCTTTATTTTTCCTTAAAGATAGTTCAGAAGTGTTCTATATTTAAAATTTTTAATGAGATGAATTCAAAAATTTAAAAGGTTCTTTGTTTATCTGTTATGTATTCTATGTTTTTTTTTTTTTTTTTTTTTTTCATTTCGAAATAAATAAATGTATCTTTTTTAATTTGAATATTTTTTGCAAATGCTTGATAATTGTAATATGTAATAAAAAATTGACTTTTTAGTCATTAACTATTTGATACCAAATTTTTCAGAACAAATTTGAGCAAAAATAATATGAATTTAAATTACTACATACTATATTCTGTTCTTAGTTTAAAATCAAATTGTTCTTGTACGCAATATTAATTATTAGCGATAAATAATAGATATCTTGGTAAATATATATATATATATAAGCATATATATGTATATTCAACTTCATGTTATGTGTTTCATTAAAATGATTGATGATTGTAATAAAATGTTGATATTTTTAGTTATTAAAAATTTGATTTTTTTTTTTTTTTCAGAACAAATTTAACCAAAAATAATATGAGTTTAAATTATTAGTTATTCTGTTCCCAATTCAAAATCAAATTGTTCATGTGTAGCATATTAAATATTCGTGATAAACAAAAGGTATCTTATTAAAAACATATTTCTTGTTAATTGTTTCATTCTTAGAACATTTAAATTTAAGAACAATTCAAAATCAAATTGTTCATGTGTAGCATATTAAATATTCGTGATAAACAAAAGGTATCTTATTAAAAACATATTTCTTGTTAATTGTTTCATTCTTAGCACATTTAAATTTAAGAACCATTTGCTATTTCAATTAAATTTTTTTTTTTCCTTTTAATTATGCTCTATAAATTAAGTAATCGATCGTAAACCTTCAGTTGTATATACTATTTCCACAATAACTTAAAATTCATTTTTATTTTATTCTATTTACATAACAATAAAGTATTGGATTTTTGAAAACTTTCTTTATTTGGCTTTTGGTTCATTTACACGTTTTGAGATTTCTTTAAACCCTTTTTAGAAGATATCTGACTATGTATAATCAAATTTTTATGTTTTGAGTGCTGTATCGCGCAAAATAATGAACCGAATTGTGAAAAAGTTTATATTTCGATGCACTTTGATATAAATTGGTTCTAAATAGCTTTTGGTACATATCGCCCAACTAATGGCGCTGCTATGCTGCAATTTCCCACAATTAAGGAAAGATTATACCTTAGCTTCTATTGTGTGTAACTTTCCCTAACTTGATGTGCAAGTAGTCGATTGTGAAATACTATGTTTATTCAACTTAGGTGCATATCTGACTACAGGTAATGCTAGTATGTTGCAATTTTCCCCTTTTAAGAAAACGCTATAATTGAGCTTCTATGATATATAAAAGCACTAAACTTGATACGTGCAACAGCCATTATAAACTATTATACTGATTAAATTTGGACGCATATCGGCCGACCGATGTCTTTGGCATGATGCAAATTTCTCCATTTATAGGCGAGCCATATCTCAGCTTCTATGATATATATATGCATTGAATTTTATATGTAAGATGTATGTTATGAAAAACTATGCCGAATCAATTTGGATGTACATGAGATGACGTGCGGCGCTACTGTTACTTTGTGTAAATTTCCAGATAGTTATATCTCAGCATCTATTGGTTAAATTAGTTTGTAAAATATTTATTGTGAGAAGCTGTGTTGATTAAAAAAAAAAAAAAAAAAGTAATAAAATAAAGATTTATAAAATTTTCAACTGAAACGTATCTAATATTAATTTTGGACACTTTCCAACAAAATTGAAAATAGTTTATGATTTCAATTTGTCTGTCCGCCTCTAGGGTGTGTAAACATTTTCACAATTTCACCAAACTGATATATGTTATTCATGTTCACGATGGCATTTTCCCATTGAAAGTGATATAAATACCACGACTATTTTTCCCAGGTACATCAAAAAAGAATGCTAATGCCTTGTGTTTTATGGGAAGCATTTCTAAAAATTACAGTTAACATAGTACTGCACAAATCATAATTAAATTTACATTTGTTATCCATATGCTAAAACATGTTTTATAAATTATGGTATGTTAGGCATTAAGATTGACAGGACTACAGTGAATATTTGGATACATTAAGGGCTACAGTTGGAAAATGCTGGAATTGCATTTCTCTTTGTACTAATGGTTAACACTTTTCAACAATATTTAAGAGTGATTATGAATTTAATTTATCTGTCTTTCTGTCTGTAGTGTGATCACGTAAGCAATGTATATTGAAAGTTAAACGATATTCTTGTTTATAATACTGCATGACTTATTTATCCTTTTTAATATTCATATCTTTCTTTCAGCTTCCTTCTGTATTTATCTCAGTAATTCAAATATGTAAATACATACACACAGACACACGTGTATAATTTACAAAGTTTAAAATGTTTTATATATTCTGCTTTAAAAATTAGATTTTTTTTTTTTTTTTTTTTTTTTAAGGTTCTAATGATAGTTCTAAAAATAACGAACAAGTCTTTTTTTTTTTTTTTTTTTTTTTTTTTTGTATTTGAAATCTATGTGACTTATTGTCCTATTTAACGAAATAAATCTTATTTTTTGAAATATGAATACATAAAAATTCAATCAGTAAAGAAATATGTCTATAATGGTGATTTCCGAAAACATTTTTTTTTTCTCTCTGTATATATTAGTTTTTTTCTTTTCACGCTAATTCAAAATGAAACTTAGACAAATGACAAATTTTCTCTCGGATTCATTGTTAAAAATTTCCGAAACTTATAGGTAAATGGTTATTTCTCATTAAAGCTTTATACTTTTTAGTTTAGTAATTATATTAAAATAATAAATATAATAAATAAAACTGGGAGTAAAAAACAGCATTTGAATAACTATACCAAACATATATATTTTTATTAACATTACTAGTAGGCAAAAAGGGTAAACACCAGCAGTCATACATAAAATCTCTTACTTATGCGGGAGAAATACATAAATTAGTTTTAAAAGCATAATTTCCCTTTTTATGTTTACAATTTCAAATTTTTCTCTCTTTTAATTATACATTCCAATACTCTCATAATCTTAGTATACTAAATAACTTCTTGTCATCTCAAAATATTTCTAAATCCATTTTCAAAGATGTGCATAAAAAGCAGCCCAAAGCATGTGACGTCACAATCATCTTGGAAGGCCTTGATAAGAAGGTATTGGTTTGACCCCAGGTAGCGTTTATCCACCTAGCCGTTCGGACTTTTCCGTGGTTTTCTCCGAAACTCTCGTAAATACGGGCTAAGACCCCTTAGAAAACCCCCCACGGAAGGCATTCCACTATAGGCCCAGGACCCTAGTGTAGTCAATCGGCCTTAAATCCAACAACCCAAACCCATCCCATATTATTCAGTAGAAAGTTATTATTCCTTGCATTCTAGAGTGTAACCATACGTTTCCTGCGCCTAGATTTGAAGAAGACTCTAAAGACTTGGAGGTGTTCCAAATTGATCGACAGGTTGGGATGTGGTAAATATCCAGTCTTTCGGCCTTAAATTATCACTTATTTTCTCTCAACCACAAGAATTACCACACCTATTTTAACATTGGACTCGCTGAGTCAGCACATGCGTAGAAATTCCCATAATTGCACGAAATGTGGTTGAAGAATAGATCAGAGATAAAGACGCAACAAACATGGCTAAATCGGGATTCGAATTCGGGATCTGGTGTTCAAGAAGACAACTGCTGGCCAAAATGGAGAGAATATTAGACAAAAATAGACTCTGCAAATTTGCAGTTATTGTCAAGCTAAAGCTTAAGTCTGTATACTAAGCGCAATCATTCATTTGTACCAATTTTAATTATCATATTATCGATGTATACACAAGGTGTCACAGAGATATTTACTGCCATTATTTTATTATTTTATGCATTTATTTAAATCACATTGTTTATAGAAGCGCTTAATTGAATTTTATTTAGGTTAATCCCTATTTCAGATACCATATTTTAGGAAATATAATTCTAGAATTGCCATTTAGAATTATGCATTTGAAATACTATGGTTAAAATAGTTAGATTATAAATAGTGATGTATTTTTTGCAGCAATTATTTATTTATTTTTATTTTTAATTAAATTAAATAATCAATTATTATTATTATTTTATTTATTTATTTTTGAAGGATATAGATTGTTATTAGGCCATTTAAACTATCTCTTATTTAATTTTGGAATTAAAACTTGAAAATTTCGGCACTGCAATTAAATGCGATTTGCGCGAAATGAAATTTATATAATTTACAAATCAGATGATATTTTCGAATGAAGAAAATGATTTTGTGACATGCAAGAATATCAGGACTTCAGTACTACGTTTAAGTTTATGGGTTTGAGTTCGGAAAGACGATCGACGGTCATTTTTTGCACTATAAAGTTCATTATAGCGGGAACTACGACTTAATAGGGATTCCAAACCACTAAAATATTCACGTGACTCGAACAATCGAATTGTACAAAAAGAAAAAACGTTTTGAATATAGTTGGCATTTTTTTAACGGCACTCTATTTAAGGACAACGTTTTTTTTTTTTTTTTTTTTTTTTACATACCACATTTTGTAGTATCGACCTTTTAATTGTAGGAAAATTCTTATTTAAGGACGACTTTGTTTAAGTTTAACCCCCTTGTGTACGAGGGACGTATGCACGTACTTTTGGTGTTCAAGCTTAATACCCACTGGACACGCCACGTGCTGTGTTGCTAAGCCAATTGAAGTTGGAAGCGTCTGCGGTTCAGCAGAAGGGGTATCCTGCGTAGAGGAACCCTTGCACGCAGTTCATGATGCAGCAAACGGCGACGAACCGTGGAGCTAGACAACAAAACACCTGTAGTCGTGCTCCAACGTTGTGCTAACACACGAGAGGACGCTGTACTGTACGGTCCTTCACAGCCATGCGGATGAGGTGTCTGTCGTTTCGTGCTGTCGGTCTCTTGCGTGCCCCACTGCCAGATTTTCGGCTTGTTTGGTTCTCCTCTGTCCATTTCTTCCAAACACGCATCACTATTGTGGCATTACATGTGGCTGCGATTTCTTGATAAAATCCACCCTCTCGCATACCAACGATGCGGCCTCGTACGAACTCCGTTAGTTGTTGGTATGGCACCCTCCGCTTTTGACGAGGCATATAAGGAAAGCGCAGGTGACGTCAAGAACGGACAAACTTGTTTATTTGTGATTCTACTTAGGGCAAAACATTGGCATTTCCATCAATACGGATTGTTTTTCTTTGCCCTTAGTGAGTGGCAAAGATTGATTGACGGAACGTTTGTTTGTAAACATTCCCTTTCTTTACTGACCACCAATGAAACGTTTACCGCAGACAGAGGACGATAAACAGCTTTCAACGAGCCTTTACAGTCCTTTTTATACCTAGAACAAGCGACTGATAAGGAATCGGTTCTGGTTCCACGCATGCGCAATCGCATTGTAATTCTAATCATTTGCATGCCTTACCTCATTTTACATTTCCTGTAAGATTGGTTCAATTTGCATAATCCATTCATGGTTCTGCAATTTTCACAAACATGAGTGTAATTTTCAAACATTCTTTCTACACTGAATTTTGTCGATCGAATTTTCTGTTTTTGTCTTTTTCAGAAATAATTTTGCACATTTCTATTTGAAATATGTTTGTTCATCTTATAGATATATATTTTGCTTGTTATTATAAAAAAAAAAAAAAATCTGATATGTAACTCACACTATTTTTTCTTACCATACATCTTTATAAAAACATTTAAAAACGAATTTGCAATCATATTAAAGCTTTAGGAAAAGTTTCATTTAGCATATAAAGAGGGGTTGATTGGTTGTTTGGGTTTAACGTCGCATTAGTACTGCGCTAAGAGGGTAATTTTGGCGACGGTTTGGGACGCACTCCGATGGATGATCCGGAGACCATATAATGAGGGGAAAAGCTGTTTTCAGCATATCATACAAATGGCAACAACAAAAACAAAATACTATGCAAAAATATAAGGAAACAATTATTCAAATGCTATGCCACGAACGATATCGCATTTGATTTTTTGATTATTTCCTGTAAAAATCTATTTCTGGCGATAGGTAAATAAGTAAAGATAAATAAAAGTAATGGTTATCTTTTATTTAAAATATATGTAAATTTTATAGCAAATTGAGCCATTTTACTAAAACAGTCAGTGCTAATGTCTGTAATTTTTTATGGGTACCTGTAACAATACCGAACACATAAATAAAAAAGAAACCCTGCCTATCCAATTTTATATCGATTTTTGCAAAAGTAAAAATTAAATAAATTAACATACACAAAATATGTATATAAGTTATTTGTAATAAAAACATTTATGAATTAGTTGATTAAATTTTCAAATGGAAGCAACTAACCATTTTAAAATGAATTATTAATTAGAATGCTTACATTTAAAACTCAACAATATTAAAATTAAAAAGTGCTAAAAAGGTTTAATTAAAAAATATATAAATTTTAAGATTTACAAAAATACTGTTTTCTTTGTAATTTCACATGACATCTTCTCAAGTATTTTCTTATTCTCATAAATTTTTAATAGTTTTTCGAGTGTGATTTGAAAAATATCTTTTGCAATGCTAAAATAAGAATATCGACTGTCAAAAAAACGAGTTTCTTTCCTGGTAACGAACAGATAATGTTGTATATCGTCACTTTCAAACCACACGGTTTTATCTTAAGTTATGTTTCAAAAAGGAAGAAACATTTGTCAAATAAATGCTTTTTATTTTATTTTCATTTTCTTCAAAACTAAAGAAAAACGGATAGATCATATTCAGGAGTATCCCATCTCGAAAAATAAATAAAGGAAATACAGACAGGAAAAAAAAAAACCCTTTTCGGATATTAAACTTTATCAAAGTAAGAAATGTATTCTTATCTCTAGTTAACGTAAGGTAAAGAAACAAAATTCCAATATTTTTTATTTTTCTGGAATAAATTACAGATTTTGTAAGGTTATACCGTATCGTGTTCCTAAAAAATTTGAATGTCAGATTGTATTACATTTTACTTTAAACACTAGAATTGTGTTCGTTGCACAATATCTATGCATTGCCAAAAATAAAAATTGACATAAAAATTATTTGCGAATTAGTGAATTTGTGAATTAGTCTGCGTATGAGTGGGTCGTTGCCGAAGGCAACGGGGGTAGGAAGCGGGCTTTTGAGCAATTTCGATTTATTTATTTATTTATTTTTGTTTATAAAGCGATATAGAAAAGAGTTTCCTTTAAATATAGTGACCAGCGAAGCAGGCAAAGCCTTCGTTGATTCATTACCTTAATTGATTTCACATTCCGTCATTTTTGACGGGGTTATATACTAGTAGCAAAATAAAATACAAAAATATTGTTAACTAGAGCACAGCATTACGGCAATATCAGAAACAAACAGCAACGCTAATGAATAATAGAACTTTTGCATTTATTAGTTATCCATTCCACTATATATATAGAAACCTTTAGTATATTAATAAAAATTTTGGTCTCTTTTTTCAATCCCTACTATTAGTTCCCACTCTCCCTATATATATCTTGTACAAATCTTGCAATCGATTTTAAACAAATTTCCCGACTAGTTAGAAATTTGAAACTTTCAGGATTACTCAGAACACGGTGACAACACAATACTTCGAAGCCCAATTTTCGAATTTATTATTAGTTTTCTTATAATTACTTAAAATATGAACACAATAGCATCCTAATAGCCATTAAAATATTAACTATAATTTAATTGTTTCGAAAAAATTGACATCATTGTCACTTTACAAATTTTATACACATTGATAAGAGCTCTATGATTCATCAGAAAGATTAACATATGGTATATAAAAAGTTTCTTTTATCTTATAACTATTTTTCTTTCATTTTGCACGCGCGCTTTTTATTTCCTAATTCAAAATTATTAAAAAAAAAACTTTTTCGATAGTGTTTGTAAGAAGGAATTGACTTTAAAAAAATTTCTTTAAAATTACTTGTTTAAAATGTTTTTACACATTTTGCGATGTGAGCGATTCGCAAATCACAAAATCATTGCGGTGCGCGTCTTTAGTCAGATTGTTAGTTAGTTTGTTAGCCTTTGTGGCCATTATTTCAAGAATAATAAAATTACGTAACTAAGTCGCACCAATTTTTAAATATCATTTATGAAACTGGCCAGAAAATTCGCCACATAAGATTTTACTTAACATTGTAGAACAAGATAAAATATCGCATTATAAGGATTACTTTAACCGTAAAGAAGTGGGATTAGTTTTGAAATATCATGAATGATGCTGCTATAAACACTATTGGAAAACAACGTTCAACTTTAAAAATTTCATAAGCTTCGAAAGTAACAATTTTTCAAAACATGACAGAAAGTAAGATATTTTGCATAAACTTATAATATGGGGAAGTATAATTCAATTGGCTGAAAACTATAACTGACAGAGCACAGCCAATCAAAGGCCACGTACCTTTCGGCTTAGAGTATGTCCTGTAAGCAGGACTCCCTGGGTAAATCACAATTTCTTCCCAGCAGATCCGCGAACAGGGGCGCGGACCCGAAAAGATCCACTATAACTGACACTAAGAAAATTTCATAGCAAATTAGGATAAGGAAAACTTATCGAACTTGGGACAGGTAACGGTAAAGAGTAGGAACTGACTATCGGCTGACCGACAGAATAGGACCGGACAGGATCGTCAGCCGAGTTCATGATTTTTATTATGAATATTGTGTGATCTGCAACAGAAATTTATGATAATTTGTTCTTTAATAAATATATGAAGTTGAATCATTTCTTATAACAACTTCTTGCTCTGAATGGAAAATTATCTTTCTTACAGTATTGGCAACTTCTAAAGACATTTTTTTATTTAATAACACAACGCTGCAAAAAAAAAAAAAAAAAAAAAAAAAAAAAATTCTTTTTAGACCCCTGATTTCATTCCTGATGTTTCTTATATAAAATGACCCCCTGAATCCGAATATGACCCCCATTTTGCCCCTTCAGCCACCGCTTTCTGGGGACGTCACCTCATCCCTCAATTTTTATCACTCTTCGTTAATTTTATGGCCCATGAAATTGATTTTTAGAATAGAAAATAATTATTTTAACATTTAACCCGCCAGTGCACGGGTTGGGTCTGTGAGACTGAGTTTATTTACTAGAATGAAATGTAAGAGAAACTTTTATATATTCTGTAAAAAAAAAATTATAAGAAACGTAAAATTTATACTTCGTATTTTTTTATTGTATGATTTTATTTTGTGGGTGTTATATTGTAATCATTCAAATATTAAAAGAAAATTGTGCCTTTTTTCCACCCGTGCACTGACGGGTTAAAAACAAAAAAAATATAATGTTGTGTTCCTGTAAAAAAAATATCAGTGCTAAATTCACCAAAATCTATACAGTTCGTGTGACGAATACCTATTATTAATATGTACATGGATTTTCAGTTCATTCGAATAAGGCGTTTAAATGCTTTCACAATTTAAATAATTTGAACGTATAGGCCATAATCATAAAGATTTATTTATTTATTTATTTATTTTTAAAATGTCACTGTAAAAAAAATTATAGGCGCTAGATTCAGCAAAATTTAACTGTTTGTGCGTCCGTGACCTATAATATATATACCAGCTTTCAGTTCAAATGATCAAAGTTTTTAGACGTTATCGTGTTCACTCACATACACATCTAACGTAAAAAAAAAAAAAAAAAAAAAAAAAAAAAAAAAAAAGCAGGGAACCTTAAAACATATAGATATACCAAAATCTCAAAAATGATTGTTTGTCATGATTAAAGTACATTCTTACATATGTAGTTCGGAATGGAAAAAAAAAAGAAAATTTTGTTTTTATGGTTCAATTTTATATTTCATGGTTAGATATGATGACTATTCGTTCCAAATTGTACTTAGCTGTTGAGTAAGGCGAGGTTACAACAACATCGTATTTACACTTACCCCACTTCACCCTAATGACTTTAATGATTAGCCCTATAATGCTTTTATTTCCTAGGAGAAAGATTTTTCCTTATCCTCAGAATATTATAGGAAACAAAGAGAAAGGATTTTAAGCTTGGTTTTTATGGTGAGAAAGAAAAAAAAAATTATCTTTCACGATAAATTTTAAGAGTTTATTCGTAGTTTGGCACCTTTAGATGTCCAAGAAAATAAATATATCAACACAGGTCTTCAAACCTCTTTAACAAAAGTTATTGCATTCATGAAACAAAGAAAGTGTCTTTTTGAAAGACTATAAAAGGTCCTATAAAATCTTCGACTCATCAAAAAGTGTTCATTAAAATAATTTAATCATTAAAATGGAGGCATATTAGTAACGAAATAGAAAGTGTATATAAAACACAATATTGCATCAGAATTAATTTTTGCAATCATTTATTTATTTATTATTATATATGCATTATATTCTTATTTATAAATTATGGAAAATTGGATTTCAGATTTCCATTTCACGTAACTATTTGAATATACAATTTTTATTAAAATCACACAATCAACTGATTGGAAGAAAATCATATTTATTGAAATTTCACTTTTCCGACTGAGTGAAAATAATGCCTGAACCGAGAGTCGAACCCCGGATCTTTGACTTACAAGGTCAAGGCTCTACCAATTGAGCTATCCAGGCCGACAAACCGGTCGGCACTACTCACTCAGACAACCTTTAGGCAGAATCATCTGGTCTATCATTTAGATAGCTCGACAGAAATAAGTCGCAGGTAATGGAAAACACCATTAAACAATGGGAGAAAGAAATACAATTTTTATTAAAATCACACATCAACTGATTGGAAGAAAATCATATTTATTGAAATTTTATTTTTCCGACTGAGTGAAAATAATGCCTGGACCGGGAGTCGAACCCCGGATCTTTGACTTACAATGTCAAGGCTCTACCAATTGAGCTATCCAGGTCGACATGTGTGATTTTAATACAAACTGTATTTCTTTCTCCCATTGTTTAATGGTGTTTTCCATTACCTGCGCTTATTTCTGTCGAGCTATCTAAATGATAGACCAGATGATTCTGCCTAAAGGTTGTCTGAGTGAGTAATGCTGACCGGTTGTCGGCCTGAATAGCTCAATTGGTAGAGTCTTGACCTTGTAAGTCAAAGATCCGGGGTTCGACTCCCGGTCCAGGCATTCTTTTCACTCAGTCGGAAAAATAAAATTTCAATAAATATTTGAATATAGTTATGTAACATTATATATACGAAAATAAACCAAGAGAATAATTAAAATTGCACGTTCATCATTTATTTTACAAACTATTTTGCAAAACAAAAACTTAAAAGACATAACCAAAAGATTATTTCCTCTCCCTTAAAAAAAGTTAATTGGAATAAAATTAGTCAGTGAACATTAATTCGAAGTTGATTAAAATGTCATCATTCTAAGACAAAAACATGTCACTGACATGAAGAAGGATTTCGAAAACTGCTTCCAAATTAAATATACTGTTTTATTATGAAACAGTACGGATTAAAGAATTTGCACATACATGCTAAACGGGAAAAAATTAGCACCTCTAAAATTCCCTTTATTTTAATTCATTTAACTTAAAATTCCAGTAATTATATAAATATTCGAATTTGCGAATGAATTAATTTTTTTATTCATTAGTAAAATCATTTTAAGCTATTTTAAGAAATATTTATTATAAATATTTAGAACATTTATGTATTTTTTTTTTCTGTTGGAAACTGTTGTTTTTCCCTAATCCTTTTATATAAAAAATTGCTGCTAGAATTTACCATATAAACTTTTACATTTTTTAGCGTCTCTGATATTCTGAGTATACAGGTTATTCCAATGTGAATATCATGGTTCAAAATAATTACAATATGTTTTGAAAATATTTTTCTAATGCTTACAATAGCTGCTGTGTTTTTCTAAATATGTAGTCCAAAAAAATTTAACTCTGGCCGAATAATATGAAACGATGTCAATTTATATAGTCTTTTTCATCTCCGAGGTCAAAGGAGGAAAATCATTCTTCCATTCCACCATAATAAAAATTTAAAAAATTGTAGAACTGTTGCAATACACACACACATATATATATAAGGTAAAGCTAGTAGAGATCGCGCGGTAGGAGAGATTGCGCACGTAGGGGATCGGCAGGAAAGAGTAGAGTGGGCGAGTTGCGATTTCAGGTGGTTGTACAACATCAGTAATGAAGTGCCCACTTGAAAGTATATGTTGATTGAATCAATCGTATAGTAGGATATAACATGATTATTTTGTTTCTTTTTCAAAAATAAATGCTCGAAATTTCATAATACTTCCTAGGAATTTCTCTCGAACGATAGTAATGCAAAATATTTTTTTTAATTAAACGATTTCTCACAACCTTGTAATCTAGACTAACGGCACGAACACCACGATTTGCTCTAAAGTCGAATAATTGTTTAATAAAACACTGCATAATATCTCCTACCAAAATGGGAGAGTTTGCGCTTTTACTGTTTAGGAGAGACTGCGCGTTTAAAATTCTATACCAAAATAGATTTCACAGCTTATTGGTGATGGCAAGACCATTGTGGATGAGTTTGTTGAATGTTTGGAACTGTACCAGGAAATAACTTCGACAAAAGACTGGACTAGTTCAACCTAAGACTCCTATAATACGAGCTGACTCACAGCTGATCATTGTTGCCCAGCGAAAATATAGCTTGGCGACGCTTAGTTGCAGACATATTACTCGGCGTCTTTATCGCCTAAAATGACGAGTTTGCCTAAACAGAAGAGCGAATTATTGTTTATACTTGATAAGTTTGGCGGTAATATTTGGCGAAATTTTCTTATAACCCTTGTAAAAAGTAGCTATCACTGTTGCTGTTAAATTAGTTAATTTTAAATATTTATACATGTTGAAAAGTAGTGTAGGTTGTAAAATACAACATTTAGATAATCAAACAGCAATAAAAACAAATAATTGACACAAAAAATGCAAGAAAACATCTCATAATTACATTTCATATTTGTAATTGAAAGCTAAGCGTACAATTTTCTTTTGGACAATAAATAGCCCATTTCTTTCGCCTTTCTTCATCTGTTGGAAATCTAAACGTTCTAAAAGCAGTTCTGGTATGATTTGAGCAATTTTCGGCTGCAAAACCTCCATTTTATGTGATTTGTAACACTTGAAATTCGGATCGCGTGGGCAACAATCGCTGAGTGGGAAACAAAATGCCTGATGAGCCAGCCTGTATTGGAGGAGCTCTAGTTCAACCCATTCGAGACGGCGCATCTTTTTGGAAGCTTCGCAGAATCTGAAAATTAACATTATTCGGGAGCGGCATGAATGACGAAAGCCGCATGTCTGGTGGGATTTACCTTTCGAATGCGAATGTTAGCCTATAAGAAATTTATCATAAAGTATTTAAATGTTATTTTATATCTGCTTAGTTTTGCAATATTTTCAAGTATGATGCTCAAGTTTTGTGCAGCTGTCGGTGGCTTAAATAGAAGCGATAAAACTGAATGTAAGCAAAAAACATCAGCCTACACAAAATTCTTTGTAAGAACATTAATTGTCTAAATTTCAATAAAATAAAATATATAAGCGTAAATGATTTTATAAAATTACAAAGAGAAGATTTCAAACCAAGTAAAATTTAGGTTTTGTGTTTCGAACATTTTTGTGCGGAAGATTTTGAGAAAAAAAACAAAAGTGGTACCATTGGCTTAAAAGTGGTACCATGTATCATTGAACACACGGTGTCTTACCCGTTTTTTGACTCGGAAATACTTTGCACGTACGGTGTACAATCCGTCTCGAACAGATTAACTTGTAGCAGGTGATTACAAGATTAGCTTCACCAACAAGAAGTGCAAGGATTGTGGACAACCAGAGATTCGGCCAGCAAACAAGAAAACATTGAAGCTGAAAAGGAAATGTATAAAAATTTTTAAGTTACACGTGTTATATAATAACTTAATGTTATTTTCCAATTGTTTATCTCTATCTGGTCTTGTTGATTTTTTTCTGTTTCTTTAATTATTTTTTTTTAAATAAATATTTGTAATTATTTTTCAATGTCTTATATTTTTCTGATTTTTTTTATTATTGTATTGGAATATTCCCTCCTAATACAAAAATATTTGTTTCCAAATACCTTACAATAATGTCATTTAAATGCAATTATTACTATTAACAATTTAATTGTAGTTATAATTAAGCTCAATCTCTCCTACTCATGTGCGCAATCACTCTTAACCCATAAGGAGAGATTGCGCAAAATAATTGTCTTGGTTTTATGACAGCTGTTATTTTAAATTATAGCAGAACAACAAAATAGTAATGAAAATGTGTAGAAGAAGGTTCAATTCAAAAGTAGGTACCAATAATTTAGCAAAAAATTAATATTTGGATTTTGTATAGTGTTTTGTTGAATTGTATGCAAACTCTAGCTTTACCATACAAGACGTGTATGTGGTGGACATCTTAAAACTTGAATCTATATTTTCCTTCTATCATCACAGTGCAATTTATCAAAATTATTTTCCATAGTGAGTGCAGAGGATTTTCCCCTAAGAAAGGTCTAACACTTCACTTTAAAAGGATGTCAATTACGTGCCCTAGAGTTAATATTTTACGAAATGCATTTTTTCCGTTTCATTTTCTTTTTTTTTTCTTTCTTTTTTTCGTTACAAATAAAAATTATTCACAACACTGTTTAATGTTATTACGGTAGTTCAACCATTCATTTAACGATTTCATTTAAAAGATACTGATATTGAAACTTTTCCCACACCAGACGATAACGTTCCAACAATGACGGTCAGAATTATAAGGGCAACTGACTACTACATTTTTCTTTGTATTTTTGACATGCGCAAATGTGCAAATACAAAATAATAGTAATAATAGTAAAAATAAAAGACTCTCAATATGTATATTATTAACCATAAATTAATTTAAAAAGATCTTTTATTGTGTGTTTGAATTTTGACGACGATTTGTGGGATCACCAAAGTTGTTTTGTTTCCATGTCCCAATAAAGCATCGTTAACAGGCATAAAAAAGCGTTATAAGCACCAAAATATTTTTGCTTAAATGCATACCAGTTTTAGTAGTTTTAAGCGCATAATCATCAGGACAAAATCATCACTATTTTGTACTAATGATGGTACGTTGAATAATATGAAAACCAGTCTTAAGTTAAAAATATTTTATTTATTTTTTTATTTATTAAATTTTAAACAATTTTTATTTTTTTTGTGTATTTATAAGAAAAAGTATTATATTTTAAAAAATATTCTTCTTTCAGTTTTTGTCAGCTTTATGCGTTTTAACAGGTCTTTAATGAGTATAGACTATTTCTAGAATGACGTTAGTCTGTCTTTGTAGGGAAAAAATAACTTTACGGCAGCTCTAGATTAATATGCAATGCACAGATGTTCATGAAAATTTTACTAAGTTACATCTTGACATAAATCGATGTTTATCAACATTTGGTACACATCGCTCAGCAGACGGCTTTGTCGTCCCGTTTTTCATAATATGTTTACAGCTGCAGAAGAAAAAATGTCTTATTAATGTACATAATAAGGACAATTTCATCAATCATTCTGGATTTAAAAATAAATAAATAAATTATAATAACAGGGATCAAGCAAAAATTGTGGTTTTTCAGCTGCTCTTTCAAAAAAATCGAATATGTAATACGAGAGTCATCTTTATAAAGTTCAAATTCATAAGAACAACCCCTTCACAAGCTTTCGTTTCATAAAAACAACCTTTTTATTTATTTATTTATTTATTTGCATTTTTTTTCAGTATTATACCAATGAAAACCTGTACTTGGTTCATCCAAACACCATTAACTTGATTTAATGACTACAGTCACTGCTAAAATGGAAGGTTTTACACAATCATTATTATTGTCATTAACAGTACCAGAAGCAACAATATTGTTACGAAATTGTAAATAATTGTGTTTATTTTTGTATAAATTCTTTCAAAGAGGCTTAGTAAGTTGATAAAGTGCTAGTTTTGTGCATTTCTAGTCGTTTTAGCGTTGAAATAGCCTTATTTTCCCTTAAAAACGCATTAAAAGGCCCCAGTAATGCAAGTAATGGATTTGGCGCCAAATTTGGCGACTTTTTCCCACCTTGGCGATTTTTTTGGCGACCTTGGCGAGAAAATCCTTATATGGGATATACCAAATATGGAAGCTGTAAGTTGATTGGTTGACCACTTTCTAGAGTTTTCTCGAAAAATCTGGGCTCCATGGAACAGCATATAAGGAGCGCTTCCTCGCCAAGGCAGTCAGTTCAGTTCAGATCTCAGTCAGCCAGCTTCGCTAGTGCTTGCATTGCTCTTGAGCCTCTTTGAGAGAGACTTGCTTCAAGTGTTTTGCTATACAGTTTGTACTGTGGATTTGCTATTGACAGCTGTTGTTTAAGCTGTGGTTACTGCTTGAATTGAAGCTGATAATTGGTTTATTGACCTGTATTTTTCTGGAACTTTCTGTGAATAAATTACTGAATTTTTGTACGTTTGGCCTTTCATTCTCAGACAACTCACGAACCCCCAAGTACGCAACATTTCTGGTGTCAGGAGTGGGGTTTGTCTGTGAATGGTGATAACGAGGGCTATGGAGCAAGAGATGAAAAAACTTCTAGAAACCTTAGCTACCCAGATGAATGAAATGAAAACCGGACAGGAAAAGATGGAAACCGGATTGATAGAGAAAATGGAAACATCGCAAAGAGAGTTGAAAGACACTATGGGTGAAGTTCAGGAAGAAATTAAATCTAATCAAGATGAGATGAAGAGAGAGCTTTCAACGGTGAAAGAATCAATCGAGGGTAAATTAACGGTGATGGAAAATAGAATGGATGGAATAGAAGAGAAAGTTATAAAGATAGAAGAAAATTTTGAAGAGAAAGTTTTGAAAATAGAAGAAAGTTTTAAAGAGAAAGCTATGAAGATAGAAGAAAATGTTATGAAGGTTGAAGAGAGTGTTACGAAAATAGAACGGAGTTTCGAGGAGAAAGTTAAAGAAAATTTTGATCAGGAACTGAAAGGAAGGTTTGCAGAGATAGAAGGTAAACTGAAGAGAATAGAAGAAGATCTGGAGAGAAAAGTGGAAGAAAAGTTAGAATCCATGCCCCAGGAAACTGAAAAGAAAGAGAGAAGAATCCAGAATCAGGAATCTATTAAGCTATCTACCTACGATGGCAGTTCCTCCTGGCATGTATATAAGACGCAGTTTTCCATCGTAGCTGAAGCTAACGGCTGGGACTCTACCGCCAAGTCAGTCCACTTAGCAGCAGCATTACGGGGAGATGCAGCTGAGATACTGAGGAATGTTTCTAAAGAAGAAAGGAACGACTTCGAGGCCTTGACTAGAGCATTGGAGCTACGGTTCGGAGAGAAGTGTTCTAAGGACTATAGTCGCCTCCAGCTAAAGTCCCGTTACCAGAAAACGGGCGAAAGTTTGCAAGAGCTGGCAGCGGACATTCAGAGATTGTCACACCTAGCATTCTCAGACTGTCAAGCTGACACTCGTAACGACTTAGCTCTTCAGTACTTTATCGATGCTGTTCGGGATCCAGAAATTCAAAAAGCGCTGAGACTCTCCAACATCAGAGACGTAGAATCAGCTTTAGGCTATGCACTTAGGATAGAGGCAGCCCAACAAGCCTCCCGTAAAGACCGCCATTCCATAAGAGCAGTCTCATTAAATGATACGCCTGCTGATGAGAATGAAATGAAGAGAAGTTTCGCAGAGATCCTAAAGAGATTGCGCAGCCTGGAAAATATTATAGAAATAAAGGATCGGAAGATAAAGTGCTGGGGCTGTGGAGGGGATGGTCATCTGAAGAGGAACTGCCCCGTACGACCAACTATAGGAAATCACCCGGCTTCACCATCACAGCAGGGAAACTAAGAGGAGGCCATCTCGCGGGGCGGAGGTTGCCTAAAATTAAAGAGCCCCCATTTACAGTATTTCACGTTTCATCGACGAGTGGCGGCGATAATGGACTTCATGTCTATGGCCAATCAACAACGCCACCTGCCGGATGATTCTGGACACGGGAGCCAACGTGACCATCATTAGAACGGATTTGGCTCAAGAACTAAAAGAGAAGATCATCTGGACGCCGCCCTGTGTTAAACTCCAGACTGTGACCGGAGACGAAATCAAAATATATGGGAAAATGAACTTGACTATCACTTTTGGGAATGCCAGTTACCATCATATGGCATATGTGGCAGATATAAGAGATCCTTTAATCATTGGAATTGATTTCCTGAGAAAATTTAACTTTCAATTGGACTTCAAGAATAATGAACTGCATTCGAGTTCGGAAGACATCGCTGTGTTCAACACTGAAAATCAAGACATTCAGACAATTTGCCAGATAACAGCCAAGTCTGAAATTTCCATCCCTCCACACACAGAGACAATAGTTTCAGGAACACCACCTACAAAGCAATACTTCCGCTATGGACTGATTGAATACCCGAATACAGACAATAGCCCAAGAGGAGTCCTGGTAGCTTCATCTCTAGTTGATCTCTCAAAGAGTACTATACCTGTGAGAGTCGCAAACATCAGCGATAAGGTCCGAACAGTGAAGAAGGATGAGGTGTTAGCAGCCTGCACTCCTGTAACATGCATCAACCGCCCCACGCAATCAACTGAATCCAAGTCTTCTGAACAGTTAATAACGGAATTACTCAAGAATGCGGAGTTAGGAAAGGGACAGAGATGTGCTGCGGAGAAGCTACTCCAAGAATTTAAAGACCTTTTTTCTCGAACACCTGAAGACGTCGGGCGAACGAACATCACCCAGCACAGAATTGATACAGGAAATCATCCTCCAATCAAACAACATCCAAGAAGACTTCCTTTTGCTAAACAGGAAGAGGTCACTGAACTTCTAAATGAAATGCAGCACAATGACGTCATCGAGCCATCAACGAGTCCTTGGGCCTCTCCCATAGTACTGGTGCGGAAAAAGGATGGTTCAACAAGATTTTGCGTGGATTATCGTCGTTTGAATGACATCACGAAGAAAGACAGTTACCCTCTTCCCAGAATTGACGACACATTAGACACACTTGCTGGCAATAAATGGTTCTCCACGTTGGATCTGAAGAGCGGTTACTGGCAAGTAGAATTACATCCTGATGATCGTGAAAAGACTGCATTCACCACGGGACAAGGACTGTGGCAATTTAAAGTTATGCCGTTCGGATTATGTAATGCTCCTGCCACCTTTTAACGCCTGATGGAGACAGTGCTAAAAGGACTTTCCTATGAAGCCTGTCTGGTGTATTTGGATGATATTATCATTGTGGGGCGCACCTTTGAAGACCATCTACGAAACATCCGAAAGGTGCTGGAGAAACTCAGAATGGCTAACCTCAAATTGAATCCAGGCAAGTGTAACTTGTTCCGTCGTGAAGTGAGCTACCTCGGCCATATCATCTCTGCCGAAGGTGCGAGAACTGATCCTGAGAAGATCTCTGCAGTCGAGAACTGGAGTCGCCCTGAAAATGTACACCAACTACGAAGTTTCCTGGGGTTATGCACTTACTACAGGAAGTTTGTCAAGGGTTTCTCAAATATTGCCAGACCACTCCACAAGCTGACGGAAGCCAAACAGAAGTTCCTGTGGACAGAGGAATGTGAAAATGCGTTCAAGCGACTTAAAGAGGCCTTAACATCATCGCCTATCTTGACGTATCCACAGCCCGACAGACAGTTCATACTTGATACAGATGCCAGCCATGAGAGTGTCCATGCTGTTCTGTCGCAGGAAATTGATGGTCAAGAACATGTCATTGCCTATTGGAGTAAATGCTTGTCTAAACCAGAGCGAAATTACTGTACCACCAGGAAAGAGCTACTCGCCATCGTAAAAGCCATAGAACATTTCCATCATTACCTCTATGGCAGAAGATTCCTGCTACGGACTGACCATGCATCTCTAACGTGGTTGCTCCAGTTCAAGAACCCGGAAGGACAGATTGCCAGGTGGATACAACGCCTCCAGGAATATGACTTCGAAATACGTCACCGTAAAGGGACTCTACATGGTAATGCAGATGCCTTGTCACGGAAGCCCTGTTTGGAAAGCTGCAAGTACTGCTCTAGAGCCGAGCAGAAATACCTGCCGATAAATCCGGTTGCCTGCCAAGTTACTGTCTCAACACCATCAGATCAAGATCCCGATCCATGGAGTGACGAAGAACTTAGAAAAGCCCAGTTGGAAGATCCTGACATAAAGCCAATATTACAGCTGAAGGAGACGACCAGCAACAGACCTATCTGGCAGGACATTTCCAGATTTAGTCCCATTACGAAAAGTTATTGGGCACTTTGGGACTCTCTTCATATCCGAAACGGCGTATTATACAGAAAGTGGGAATCTGATGATGGGAAAAGCTTCCGATGGCAGATAGCATTGCCAAGATCAAGAATTCCAGATGTTTTAGAACAACTGCATAGTAGCTCTACCGGAGGCCATTTAGGGGTAATGAAGACTCTGCAGAAAGTTCGGGAACGCTTCTACTGGTGCAAGGCAAAGAAGGATGTGGAGAAATGGTGTAATTCCTGTGATGCTTGTGCGGCACGTAAAGGCCCGCAGGAACGAAGTCGAGGAAGACTGCAACGGTATAACGTGGGAGCACCATTTGAACGGATTGCACTCGACATCTTGGGTCCTTTGCCACGGACCTCCAGTGGAAATAAATACATCCTCGTCGTGATGGACTATTTCACCAAGTGGCCTGAGGCATATCCCATTCCCAATCAAGAGGCATGCACGGTCGCAGAGGTCCTAGTGCAGCAATGGGTGTCAAGGTACGGCACGCCCCTACAACTTCATACCGACCAAGGTAGGAACTTTACCTCTGATGTTTTCAAAGGACTGTGTCAACTACTCGGCATAAACAAAACCCGGACTACACCCTTACATCCCCAGTCGGACCTCATGGTCGAGAGGTTCAATCGTACCATCCTGAATAACCTCTCTCTTCTAGTATCAAGGAACCAGCAAGATTGGGATTTGAAGTTGCCATTGTTCCTGCTGGCTTATCGAAGTGCTGTCCATGAAACCACCGGCTATACTCCAGCCCAGATGCTGTTTGGACGTGAACTTCGTCTCCCTTGTGATCTCCTGTTTGGTTGTCCACCCGATGCGCCTTCATCGCCCGAGGAGTACATCCAAGATCTCCAGGCACGATTTGAGGACGTTCACAACTTTGCTCGGGAGCGAATTCACATTGCGTCGGAGAAAATGAAGACAAGGTACGATCTAAAGGCTACGCAACATGAGTTTCAGGAAGGAGAGAAGGTCTGGTTGTGGAATCCTGTTCGACGCAAAGGACTCTCTCCCAAGTTACAGTGCAACTGGGACGGACCATACACAGTCTTAAAAAGGCTGAATGATGTAGTGGTGCGGATCACTAAAACACCTTCATCAAAACCGAAGGTGGTGCACTATAATCGGCTAGCCAAGTACCACAAGTAACGGTAATATTAAAAATTAAAAATGTAAATAATGGTAAAATTTGCGCATGCGTAATGTAAATATTTGTACATATTTGTGAATTTTGTAAATATTTGTATATAAATATTTGAACATATTTGTGAATTTTGTAAATATTTCTCACTTGATTTGTATTTCTATTTTATCGTTATATGCAACTTAGTTTTTGTGTTTTAGATTGTGTAAATTTGTTTAGTTTCGCCTCGTGACCAAAGGTTGCACTGCCCGGGACGTGCAGTCCTTGGGAGGGGGGCAGTGTTACGAAATTGTAAATAATTGTGTTTATTTTTGTATAAATTCTTTCAAAGAGGCTTAGTAAGTTGATAAAGTGCTAATTTTGTGCATTTCTAGTCGTTTTAGCGTTGAAATAGCCTTATTTTCCCTTAAAAACGCATTAAAAGGCCCCAGTAATGCAAGTAATGGATTTGGCGCCAAATTTGGCGACTTTTTCCCACCTTGGCGATTTTTTTGGCGACCTTGGCGAGAAAATCCTTATATGGGATATACCGAATATGGAAGCTGTAAGTTGATTGGTTGACCACTTTCTAGAGTTTTCTCGAAAAATCTGGGCTCCATGGAACAGCATATAAGGAGCGCTTCCTCGCCAAGGCAGTCAGTTCAGTTCAGATCTCAGCCAGCTTCGCTAGTGCTTGCATTGCTCTTGAGCCTGTTTGAGAGAGACTTGCTTCAAGTGTTTTGCTATACAGTTTGTACTGTGGATTTGCTATTGACAGCTGTTGTTTAAGCTGTGGTTACTGCTTGAATTGAAGCTGATAATTGGTTTATTGACCTGTATTTTTCTGGAACTTTCTGTGAATAAATTACTGAATTTTTGTACGTTTGGCCTTTCATTCTCAGACAACTCACGAACCCCCAAGTACGCAACAATATATACAGGGATCTATTTTCTGTTAAAAACCCGATGATTATCTTTAACAACCACAATAAAACAGTGAAAATTAAACTTAATACAATTAATTGCTTAAAATTACAAAAATGTTTTCTTATAAACTTTACAAATTATCAATATGATTTAACAATAATAATAATATTTATCAGGTATTTTGTCAATAAATATAATTTTATTGAATGCCATCACTTTTTCACTCAAAAAGAATAACTGAATTTTACAAGAGCGAAGAGTGACCAGGCCAGCATCCGAACCCAGATCCTTTCGTATTAACGTGCCCATACTCTAACATCTAAGATACCATATACCATCTAAGATATCATATACCATCTAAGATATCTGTATCATCTAAGATTGGTATATGACACGCAAAATTTGGTCCTGTAAAAATTGTAACTGTTTCTTTTCCTATCTGTTCTGCAAATACAGACGCAGTCTTGCAAATGAAATTTTATTTATATATTTATTTAACCCTTTAATTCTTGGATGGAAATTCATTTTTCTATCTCGTAAAAATTAATTCGACCTTTTATCGATATTCTGCAATATACAATGGTATGCAAAATTAAAGCAATAACTTGTTTTCTCCTTTCTTCTTTTGTGCGTAATTTTTTAACAAATGAACACAGAAACATAAAATTCGGATGGCATGTCCGTTATCATATCATCAATCGAATTTTATGTAACTTTAGCATAAGTAATAATTTTTAAACTAATAATTATTCAATTTTTGGGAAAAGTGAGCTTTAGAAAAAATGGAAAATTTCAACAATTTTAGAAAAGAAAACTTGATGAAAAATGATCATAAGGATGCATTACAGACAGGTGAAGATGCATACACTTACATGTGTTAGAACAAAACCGGATTTTTCTTCCTGCATTTACTTTTCTGTTTCTTCCTTTTCCTTCTTTTTTTCGCATGTGAATAACTTTTTAAGAAATATACATATAAACAGGACAATTAGATAAGACAACTCATTATAAAATTATTTATCGATATTTTTATTATCACGGTGAAGCTCATAGTTTATAAATCAGTAATTATATTTTTTGAAAAAGTCTGTTACAAAAGGGGGAAAAAAATGAATACAGAAAGAAAGATCGGTATTTAGTTTGACAATTGAAGGCATGTGCGTCTTCACCTACCTGTAATGCATTCTTGCCACCATTTTTCTATAATCTTTCTTTTCTAAAGTTGTTGAAATTTTTCATTTTTCTAAAGCTTCCTTTTGAGAAAAATTAAGTAATTATTAGTTTTAAAACTATCACTTATGCTAAAATTATATAAAATTCGATTAATGGTATGATAACAAATATGCCATCCAAATTTTATGCTCTTAGGTTTATTTGCTTAAAAGTTATGTTGTAGTCTATGAATCAATTCTAGAAATCAAAGCGAGGATATCTGGCAATACAAAGGATTCAAAATATAATGTATCGTTCCACCCTCTAGAAAAGTATAGACTAGAAGTTCTTGATCATTTCTTCTAGTCATTTTATTTGTTTACCTTATATTCATAGCTTGGAAATCTATATTTCTAGTTTAGGGATTCAGAAAAGGACTACTTATTCGTTCTAGATGAAGAGAGAATGTTTTTTTCTCAGTGTATAATAGTTAAATCCTTGATTGAAACAATGATTGAATTTCTTAAATATGTAAAAGAAAAAGTGAAAAAGTTCTGCGCAAATTAAAAAAGAAAACAAAACACCACCCTGAACGAACTTTTAATTATGTCTATATATATATATATATATATATATTTAAGAATTATTAACATGTTAAATAGTACGTTATTTTTACTCCGTATTAAACTTTGGAGCATACTTGTGATCGGAAGCACACGTAAGAAAATTAGATCAAATGAGGCATGTAATTAAGTAATCTGAAAGTTTAACAATAATGTAACACAATGTTGCAAAAACAAGCTGCAATCATTTCGTATATAAAATTCAGAATAAAATTCCTTTCTGCTTCTATGCGAAATCTATTTTACTTTTTTACTTTTCAATTCTTCATAATATGCACTCGTGGTTTTGGAATTGTAATTATTCTCGTAATTTTTAGCATTAAATCTTGTTTTAAGACTTTCAAGTATACTCAGACAATTATTCTACATTTTTCTTTTATGTTCCATTCTATATACTTATGGCCTTAAGTTTAAAACGAAGTGAATTAATGTCAAGTTTAATAACAAGGATTTAAGTAATTTCGATGAAATCGTTTTTTTTTTTTTTTTTTTTTTCTTTTCCAAGTCTAGATTTAATTAATTACTTGAAACCTGAGAGACGTCTGAATTCTTTAAATAAAATGTATGAAAGAAAGAAATGAGTTTCACAATTTTAAAAGAATAGATTGCCTCAGTAATGAAAAATGAATGAACCAAAGCTGTAAATACAGTAATTTTTCTTTCATTTAAAAATGCAGCAGTTTGTCTGTTTTATTAATCTCCACAGTAGCTTAAATATTAAGAGAAAGATAATGATGCGGAAAATATATTTTGCAATTAAAACGATTTTGTGTTTTTTATGATTTTGTGTTATTTATTTATTTAATCCATATTTAAAGGATCCATATAAATCATTTTTATGTAATCAGTTTCAGAGATAATAAAACAGGAAGAATTTTTATTTTGTTATTCATTTATACATTTTATCCCGTAAATAACATTATTTCGTTGCCATTAAGAGATTTCTATAATTATCTTTTTTTATAAATTGACACGTGAATATTTAATGCAATCACTTTGTAATACTTAAATGTAGAAAAAGTAAATAAATAAACTTCAATTTTAGAAACTGAATTATTTATTTTGTAACTGATTTTTTTTTTTTTTTTTTTTTTTTTTTTTTCAATTAAAAGGATTTTTACAATGGACTCTTCCCAGCATCGTTTGCTCAATCATGTGATAGAGGAAAACGCAGAATCGAATTCAATTAAATTATGTTTTTAAGAACAAAAGTGTTAATATTTAATATAAAATAAAATAAAATTAATATTGTGCATTTGTAAACAATAGAATAGCTGTATTTGTAAATTTAATAATTTTTAAAAACACTTTATGCGTTTATTTATTTTCACCTGTAAGAATCGATTTTTGTATGCTGTAGTGTAACTGTTACATTAATTGATCTAGCAATAAATAATATAGCTTGTTCTTGTGGAATATTCATGGATTATAATTTGAAATTTTAAAATGTTTTCAATTAAATTTAATTGTATAAATGTGTTACAACAAGTTAATTAACTTAGTTACTGGTTAAATGGATTTACGCCGCACAATGTTACACTATCATTGATTTAAGTACCAAAAATCAGAGTATTTAACATGTTCTTCATGAACATCAATAACAAATATAAAACTAAATGATGATTGTAAATGTATACAGCAAACAAAAGATGATGAATAATGATATAAAATAGATTAAAAATGATGATTTATAAAAAAAAATAACACAGACTAAATACTATTGATCAAAAATAAGAACAGAAAATATGTTATTTCAGCAATCGCTATAACTATAGAAGACTTCGTATACTATTTGTTTTTCATCTATATGTGACCTCTGACGTGAGGTGGGGAGAGTCCATTCAAAATAAATTTACTTTAAACTTGCGAATTAAATTTTAAGTATTTTATTTAACTGGATTCTAAAATATGTATGAAAAATGAGAGGCAAGAACTTAAGGAAAACACATGCGCACGCGCACACATATGAATATACCGGGTGTTCCACAAGTCTGTAGACATTTTAAAAATTCATAAAAATTGAAGGAATTGGTAGAATTGAACGCGGTTTGCGAAAAAAATATTGTCATGAAGGGGATTTTTTTTTTTTTTTTCAAAGAATAAAAAAAAAACATTATTAAAACCCGAATAAACTATTACGTCAGAAACGCCAAAGAAAAATATTTGAGGTGCATACAGCTGTTTCGGTTGCCTAAAGCGTACCGTCTTCAGTGCAAAAAGAATTCTGAATCAGGAGAAGTGCTCATATATATAGGAGAGGGACCGGATTTAGTACAACCAATAGGATTACGGAAGAGGTGGGGAGTGTGGCCAATAAGAATTTAGGATTTTCTTTGGCGTTTCTGACGTAGTAGTTTATTCGGGTTTTAATATTCCAACGCCAAGTCTCCTGTTATTAAAAAAAACATTAGTTAAAATTTTCGTCAATAGAGAGCGCTGTACGTGAGCAAATCACACATTTCTGTAAAAAACTATATTTATTCATATGTAAATGTTTACAGGCATATAAACCCTATTCTATATGTTCACCATCACCACAAATTGTAGTTTGCAAACGAGTTACGATACTGCTAGATGTAGCTTCAGAAGGTGGCTTTTACCTGACGGAAAACATCTTCACCAATAACGCTTTATCCACCAAGTCGGCTTCATAATTAAAACTTCATATTTGTGCAAGTAGGAGAGGAAAAATAAGAAACAGGATGTGTTAATCGTAAAACCGTGCAAGTTATAGACCTCTGATTTGCATATTTCTCCTTACGCATCCGTGCAGCGTCTTCTATCAACTAAAAACTTAACTTTTTTTTTTTTTTTTTTTTTTTTTTTACCACAGAAAAATCCCCGTTCGTTAGACTAACTTTGTGAGGAATAAGTGGTCTCTATTCCTCAATGACTAACTTAATAACTTAAGTATTAGATATGAAATTAGCACAGAGACTCAGATACATATAAACAAAATTAAGAATTTATTCATCTAGAATAATGGGAGGATGATCTGGATTTTGGTAGCTCAGGCAGCGAATTTAAATCAAATAAATGTATAATAACTAATTTAGATAATCTTAAATATCTCACCCAAGAATAGTAGAAGTATAGACGGATGCACTCCTGTACGTAGATACCGTGACTTTCCAACAGATTCGCGGATTCCCGGCCGAATCAGTTTTCCATTCACGAATATTCGCACTGAAGTATAACAATACTCATCAAGCTACTTAACTTAAGTATAACTTAATCTCAACTACCGAAATATAACTTTTTCAAGACTCTAAGACTTAGCCGTTGTCGTAGACAAACGTCGGACAAGACTCCACTACACCACCTCTTTTACGAAAAACATCTCCATCTTATACTACTTTCTACCAATTTCCTTTCTTTTCATTTCAACCAAACTTTCAAAATCGCTTCCAATTCATCTACATCTCACAACTTAATTCTTTCGTTGCAACACCATGTCGACACAAAACTAATCCGACCTAAAATTTCGCCAAGTCACTGGCGCCGAAGCGATTTAACCGTCCCAACTGAATACTTTGCTGGATCCAGCTTAACTTTAAACAAACTGTGGTGACCTTCTACAGTCTCAACCTCACAACTTTTCCGCAAACTGTGTTCAATTCTACCAATTCCTTCAATTTTTATGATTTTTCAAAATGTCTACAGACTTATGGGACACCCGGTATATATATTATATGTATATGCTTGTTGGAAAACACATTTAATGCTCTTTTAAATTATTTTAATATAATAAGAGGCAGAGGAAATATTAAGGTTAAATTATTTCTCTAGAGCTTTTAAAGATATCAGAGATGAACTGGATAAACCACGTCAATGGACAAATAATGATGAACATTCATATTATTATTAATTTTGTAATACTGAATGAGAATAAGATAATGTAATACCGAATGAGAATAAGATAATATATAAGATAAGATATTGAATAAGAATAAGATAAGTCATACCGATATTTATATTAAGTATTTGATTTTACAGTTACATTGCCTGGAAAAAGTGAAAAGAAAATACTGAGCATATTAGCATTTTCTATAATAACTTAGGAGTTATTAAAGTATTTTATGAAATAATTTTCAGTAAACAATATTAACTGAGCTTAAAATGATTAGTTTTTATTTAAATGGAAAAACAAGTATGTTTAACCATCACAAAAGTCCCTTATATATCATTCTAAATAACAGTGCCACTTAGTGTTTAATACCTATAAAAGTTTAATCATTACTTCTAACAGCAAGTATTTTAAATACAGATCTTAGTGCAATTTTAATGAAGAGATTCTGAGATGTAGCTATGTAGAAAATCATCAAAGGTGATTATTAGCGGCACCAACCGTCGGCAGATATACACTTAAATTAAGTAAGCTTTTATTTTCGTAATGGTTACTTCGCATATCAAGTTTGGTGCGCATGCTGTAAAGTTAAGATATAGCTTTCCTGTTCAGGGGTAAAGTGCAGCACAGCAGCATCGCCTGTCGGCCAATATGTACCCAAATTTTATCAGCATAGTGTTTCATAACGGCTTTCTTACATACCATGTTTTGTGCAGTTATATACAATAGAATGTGTGATATAGCCTTCTAGTTCAAGAAGAAAATTACAACATAGCAGCGCTACCGATATGCACCTAAACTGAATCTGCATATTGTATCATTTTGGTTCTTTTGCACATCAAATTTTGTTCAGTTATGCACAGTAGAAGCTTAGATATAGCCTTCCCTTAAATTGGAGAAATCGCATTATAGTACAGCCACCTCTTTAGTGATTTCACCAAAAGTTGATCGGCACTAATTTGTGTCAATTTACAATTAACTAACACAGACATTTGTATGAAAATATGTATACTAGTTCTTAAGCTAAACCTGCCACAAAATTTTTGTCCTGTACACAGAGACACAAGTTTCTTAAAGGTTCCACATAGTCTTATCCGAAATACCTGTATGGAACCTTTAAAAAGTCCGAAATGCTGTTGTTGTTTCTAATCCCAAATAGTCCGGCAAAGGCAGTAGTCCATCCAAATAGTCCATCTCCATGAAGCCAAAAATCTCCAAACAGTCTAAAAACAGTAGTGGGTCCTTTAAAACCTCGTCTTTTGTAAAATCCAAGCAGTTAAATATGTGAGAGGGCGAAGCCTGATCATCTTTGCACCCATAGCACTCCGGAAAAAAATTATGGCTCTTCTGGGAAATGTGCCCACTCAAGAAACGCGGGAAGGCTGTTGTACGCTATCTGTCGGAATTGAATTGGAGAGACCCACTAGGGCTCCTTCTAGTGTACCATCGATAATGGTCCAAAACACCTGCAGGTTCTCAGAAGAAACCTTTAAATTTTTTTTGCTAATTTTTTACATGGTACGGTTTGTGAGATACAACATCCATGAAATTTTGGTTGCACATACACATACAGACAGACATTTTCTAAAAAAGGTCAAATCGTTTTTCAGGAATCCCAAAACGAGTAAATTAATCGAAAACAGGAAGCACAAAACTTTCACTAGCACAATACTTTCTTCTTATACGTATATAAAAAAGGAAGTAAAAACATAGAACATACAATGAACACAAGAAATTTAGACAGTAACACGTTACGAAAGTTGTCTCATTCAAATAGATGATATATACTAAACAATTTCGTCATGAAGAAAATTAATGCAGTAATCATTTAAAATGTATGGGAAGTAATCAAGCAAAGAATGCTTAGATTTCTTTCTAAAATTTTCATTCATCAATAACTTAATGCAGGGTGGCTAACATTAGAACTTTTCCAAATTTCCTGATTTTTCCATGACTACTTTTTACCATTCTCCCTGACTTTTCCCTGACTCACGTCGTCCAAAAAATTTCACAAAATTAGCGAACAATTTCGCAATTTTCAATAACGAGCATTCAAATATGGCTAATTTTCACAAAATTTGTCAAAATTCCCTGACTTTACATGGAATTCCCTGACTATTCTCTGACTTTGCCAGACTCACTCAAATTCCCCGATTTTTCCATGATTCCTTGACTTTTCCTGACTAGTAGCCACCGTGTTAATAAAGCATTTCCTAGTAAACAATGTCAGGCGTATGAGTTTAAAATGAATAAAATTTACGCTGTATTCTACAAAGAAACAGGAAGAGAACATATTGAATTAAATTAAGTGTATATACACAGTGTTTAAAAAATATCTGACAAAAATGTAAATGTAAGCATAATATTATTAGTTAGTTTAGAAATGCTACGTGTAAATGCTAGTAGTACACAAAGAAGTATTTAAAACAAATAAATGAAAAACCTAAGCAAGACCAAATAAAAAAAAAATTTTAATGATCAAACTTCTAAAAATAATTGTTCGAAAGAGCGATCATTAACCCCTTACCTGCCGACGAAAAATTACGAGATTCGCATCCCAGTACCACAATTTTTCACACAGGGGCGTGTAGTTATGCGTTCACTGATCTAGAAACATTCCCTTTCCGATTCCTCCCACTCCTCATCTTCTCTGAAATAAGTAAATCCTTTAAAAACACTGATATGTTCATTTAATTGCATTCCAAATCCGTGAGACTAATTCTGTACTGATAAGTAAAAAGGATTTAAGTCCATATTCTTGATTTTTCAGGACACGAAAAATGAAGTTCAAAAAATTCTGTATAAAAACTTATCTTTCAATACAGTTTTAACCAGGATATTATCATAATGTACAATTTTGTGAATAAAATATATACATTTAATTTTGAAGTTTGTTTATTTTTACCAGATTTACGTATATAATATATTATACGTATATAATATATACAAACATGAATGCTACATTTCTGATTTGAATAGTTTTACCAATGGATTTTCTCAAAGACTAAATGACATGGAATTAAATCCTTTATACCAAACGATAGAGAAATTTTTTCTGAGTCTGATTATGTATTTAACTCAAAATCGACATTTTTGGACTTAAATCCTTTATACTTATCAGTACAGAATTTTACTGGTATCAGCGTAACACAAAGGATTGTACTTCGGCAAGACGAATATATACGCCCGGGGCAGTTAATGCATCAACATAGCGAGACGAATATATACAACTGGGACAATTAAAGTGCAGTTTCCACTGAGGGTCGGTTGGAAATGTTCCGAGCGGCGCTATTCAGAATCCTTTGATGTGGTCAAGCGTTTGGACCTGGGTCTACGGGTTGGTTCGAAAAGGGAGAGGGCCTGGCTCTAACCCCCAGCTGAGATAATTGAGGGTCCAGAGGCAGATATCTTTGTCAATTTTGCATGCTTTCCTTTGAAGTAACTGCGCAATCTGATAAAAAATGGCTACAACTGATGACAAGGCATTTGACTTTTTGTGTCGGAAGCGTGATTAATGACTTTTTGAACCTTAGTCTTGAACTTCCAGTGGAAACCGGCCTTAAGGGGTTAATAGAGATACAAAATTCACAACGGCGGCTTATGAATTGGCATGCATTAGCAAAAGTGTCGGACATGTCATGCACATATAAAGTAGTAAAAAGACTTTCGTACATGTAATTAGTGTTACCGCAGTAAAAGACAGTATAAAGTCGCATATTGTTCAAAAACAGTGGGAAGGGAAGAATAAGGATTAGTGTCAACTAAGCGCTTTCACATATCAATCATATAAGCGTCATCTACCGCTTCAATAGGCATTTTCGTACCGAAATTTTAATACTCGATCAATTTATATCGGATCCTTTATTAGATACCTAAAAAAAAAAAAAAAAAAAAAATCGCATATGCAAACGCAAAGTAAGTTTTCAAATGCATCATAAATTTATTTGATACATCATATGATTAAACAAGTATATTATATTATACATACGAGTACACTTGTATAATGATAGTGATTTTATATGATCTCCTGTATCACTGTCTCAGAAACAACTTATTATATATACTTTGCGGCTCTCTTCATGAAAATATAGCGGTTTTTTGGTAAATTTCAAAGTTAATTTTCTATATTTATTAAATTTTCCAAAATTCTTTGCTTTGTACATATTTTGCTTCTCTTTCATGTGTATTTATTTATTGGTGCCTTACTAATTCAAATCTCCCTTACTAATGTTTGATAATTTGATATAATTATGAATTATATATTCTATATAAATAAAGAGAAGTGTATGTGTGTGTGTGTGTGCGTTCTGGTGCTCACACTACTGATCGCAGAGCTACAAAACTTAGCAGATAGGTACCTGGGACCCTGTAGGTGTGCATCTCATCGAGATTTTTTCGAATTTCGAATTTGAATTTTTAAATTATTATTATTATTTAAATATTGGCTTCAATGTTTTATTTTCCTGAAATTTATTCTTTCATTTCAATCGTCTGCTTATCTTAGCAAAGGATATTATGCTATTTGTTTTTTATTTATTTAATTCATTCATTCATTCATTTGAAGGCGATTTTTTTTTCCTTAATATTTATTGAAACTCAAATGGTAATGCAGCAGAAAAAAATTGCTACGTTTATGTATAATTTTTATAGTATAACAACTTTTAATTTATATATTTTTTAAATTATTTCCCTTGAAAAAAATATATATATATCCTTTTATTCCCTCTTTAATTTGTAATAGTTAACGAAAAAAACGGTAACATATGGTCGAAAGGATTAAACTGATTAAAATTTAAGTTTAATTAGTTTTTTTTAAATTCCTTTTAAAAGAAAATCTACTTTTTATTTCATCAATTACATTGCTCGGAATATGATATGATAATATAGTGTAAAGAGCTAGGGCTATAAAATACACGATTCAAAAACTAAAACGTTTAATAGGTGCCGAGATACAGTCATTTTAAATCGTACTTCTTAAATAATAGCAGATCCATCTGTCGTCGATAAATAACCAGATTGAAATGTCCGGGAAAGACCTTTCTGTAGGTAGTGGGAAACTGGACGCGATGCAGTGCGAGCGGAAAAGCGGCTGCCGTAGGCAGCGGGTACTCGAGGGAGGATTAGAGCGATTTCAATGTATTTATTATTATTATTTATTATGTGATATAAAAATTAAATAGCGTTTCAATTCTTTTGAAAATCCGTTTAATTATAATGACAAGCGAAGTGGGTGTAGTCTACTAGTATATATATATATATATATATATATATATATATATATGTGTGTGTGTGTGTGTGTGTGCGTGCGTGCGTGCGTGCGTGCGTGCGTATGTATATGACAAGCAATTTATACACAGTTTATTCTTTTTTAGTTTTAAGTCACCCACACTGCATTGACAGTACAGCTTAACAGAATATTAAATAAACCTTAAACTAATTTTGTTAAACGTGCATGCTATCAATTTCATAATACAAAATAAGAAAATTAGCAATTTATTCGTATTAAATAGACGATATTGTATTAAGAACTTTCTTTCCGAATTTATATTACTTCTAAACTACAATGACATATCTAATCCTTAGTATATTTTAAAATCTTAGAAATTATAAAAGTAAATAATGAGGTATTTTTCAGCAAATAATACCAAATATATATTTTTAAAATAAACAAAAATAATCTAATATTTAACAATAGCTGAATTGATACATTACTTAAGGAATAAAATTTTAAAACACATAGAAAGTGCGAGACAAGATGTTTAAGAATAAGATTTAATGATAGTTCTCAAGAAAATTACTTTCTAATGGTTCTTTTCGATTATTTTAATGTAATATTGCAATGAAATATCTGTTGAATAAAATATTCCTCTCGGGTTCTTAAAATGCATCAGGGATAAATTTGATACTACTTATTAATGGATAAGTAACGATGAATCTGCAAAGTATTAATTTTATAATACGGAATAAGATTAATGTAATAATCGTCTGCCATTAAAATCGAGTATTAAGTAAAGGAAGTTTGGCCGCATAATTATGTTACCTGAGAGAAATAATTAGTAATTGCGAAGAAAATAACTAGAAAGTTTATTAAAAATTTAGAAGTTATTAAATAAATTAATAAGTTATACCTAGGTAAGTAACATAAAATATTTTATGAATTTAAAGGGAAAATGATGAACAGAAATGATTAATTTAATAAATATGAATGGTATATGTTTCCAACATTTGCACAAATATTTAACTTAACACGTGAAAATGAACAATGTTTTATAAACTGGCTTCCGATTAGCTTCTGTGCATTTAATATATCTAAATAAATAACATTTCTGTTGAAAAATGACTGACTGTGAATGGTGAATTTAAAACTTTAATTATAACAAACTCAAAAATTTCAAATATTCTAGGATAAATTATAACCAGATACTCGTATTTCTGAAAACTAAGAATCGATTATTCACACAAAAGTTATATTTCATAACTTTATCTACTGAATATATATTTCTCGGTAACTGAATATTTAAAAATTTATACAATTCTATGCAATTCATTAATCATGAAAGCTTTTCAAAATATTTTCTGTGAGTTTAGCGAATTTAGAAAGAGTTTGCTGGAATCTAATGGTATAATTCATCAATAATATCAATGTTTATTTTAGAAACCGCTGATTCGTAGACAGTTAATCGAAAAATGTTATAATAAGTTTTAAGGGTGTACTAATGAATAAACAATTACATTTAATTGCTGATTATAGACTTCTTGCTCGAAGTTTTCCAATGATCAAAGTTAATAAAACGTATTAAAATCAATGTAACATTTAAAATGAGATAGAAAATACAAAAATTTAAAACTTTAAAAATACATTTTAATTAAAAACATTAAAACGCAAGACAGACGTTTCAGCTAGAACACTAGCCCTCCTCAGTGTCAAACATACAAGCACAACATTTACAAAAATTCTAAATACATCATAGCAAGATTAAATATTCAGGAGGAATAGCTTTAGCCTCGTTCAAGGCAGAATGTTGCATTTTAGTAAAAGCGCCTTCTAGAAAAATACGGGATTCATATATATTTACATTAAATGCTTTTACTAAAATGCAACATTCTGCCTTGAACGAGGCTAAAGCTATTCCTCCTGAATATTTAATCTTGCTGTGATGTATTTAAAATTTTTGTAAATGTTGTGCTTGTATGTTTGATACTGAGGAGGGCTAGTGTTCTAGCCGAAACGTTTGTCTTGTCTTTTAATGCTTTTAATTAAAATGTATTTTTAAAGTTTTAAATTTTTGTATTTTTTATCTCATTTTAAATGTTACATTGGCTTTAATATATTAATGAGACGTATAAATTATACTTAATTTTATTATAATAAAACGTATATTTAAAATTCGCAATTTATTTTTAATTATACAAATTTACATATTTAACTTCAACTGTTGCCATCTGGCAGAGGAATTGTTACAACTCTGACCATCATTTCCAAAGTGTCGGGTTAGAATTCTGGTTCAATAATGCACACACATTAAAAAATAATTCATTGAAACAATAAAAATTTTGTTAAATCAATCATATGCGTACATATTTATATAGCCTCAATAAAAATTTTGCTATCAGAACTAAAAAATTTTGATAATTTAACCAATATTGGCTTAAATGTACAAAATAGTTTTGTTGGTTTAAAGAACCATTTTTGTTGATATCGCTTGCTCATTTGCTTTTACAGAGAAATCTATGACGTAATTTATCGGACTATCCAATGACCGTGATTCTTCTTTCGACCATATTTTAATCCATCGAAGTAAATTGGTTTGGTTAAATGAACAAAATTATTCTTAAGAAAAAAAAAAAAAATCTAAAAATAAATCATCAAAGCTAATCTTGTTTTTCTAACAAAACATATTTTCGGTACGGATGTTCATTGGGATTCAGAATCCACTTTAATCCCTAGATCCTAGATTAAAGATCCTTAATGTGAAAGAAAAGTTACCGTAGAGAGAGAACCTAAACCTAATTCCATTCTTAATAGTCGATTATTTGAAAAAAGAACAAAGAAAAAAAAAATCCGAAATCGCCTGATTTCGGTCTTTTTTAGCGATTTGGTATTTACAGATCATTGCTAAACTATCTAAAATTGGAATGCATATCGATATGTTAAATTGCTGCAATTAAAACATAGATATAGTAATAAGACATAGATTGATCATCAAGGGTAAAAATGTGATTCCTTTTCACTCGGGTAAAGACGGACATTTTACCTTCTAATGGCCGTCTTTCCCCGAGTGATTACACGCGGGAATACCCACAGGTCGTTTAAGGCTGGTTTCCACTAGGGTTGAAGCTTCGAGGTTCAAAAAACCATTAATCACGCTTCCGACACAAAGAGCCAAATGTCTTGTCATCAGATGTAACTTTAAAAAAAAAAAAAATCAGATTACGCAGTTACTTGAAAGGAAAACATCCAAACATCCAAAATTGACAAAGATATCTGCCTCTGGCCTCTCAATTATCTCAGCAGGGGGTTAGGGCCAGGGACTTCTCCCTGACAACCAACCACGTCGAACCACGTCCAACCGTTTAACCACATCAAAGGATTCTGAATAGCGCCGCTCGAACCAACCTCCAACCAACCGCAATGGAAACTGCGCTTTAGCAAATAAAATTTATGAATAATTTATGTGCTAAAGATGAATGAAAAACTCCAGATACAGTTTCAAATTTTTCTTTCTTTCTTATTTTCTTTCTTTACTTTTTTACTATATTTATTAACTTAGTTAATAATCAAACTTTATTTATTAATTGAACTAGAGGGCATTGCTTACACCGATGCTAACTATATTTAACAGAATTAAAAAAATTCCATATCACTTATTAATATAAAATATTAAAAAATATATTTAAAAAAAATCTATTAAATATGAAAACAAAATTATTTCATTATAATAACAAATCAACTGATTATAAAATTATATTTTTCATAAATATTTTTCATAGTCAAATGTAATTTATTTATGAAAACTTTTCCCATTTCTTTTCATATATTTATTAGAACAATTAAAAGTCACGCTATATTTCGGCATTTTCAAAATTCTAAACTAGTTGGCATAGGTGGACTCTGCGCAGTTCCCCATCACGTATTTGTTTCCACACATTTTAATTATTGTTAAAAACTATCAAAGTAAAATTGACATATCGCCAGGGACCGATTTACACACTTAAAGGCCCAGGGCACTCATGTTCAATGGGCCCCTTTTCATCGTACTTTAATATTACAACAAACAAAACAAACCACATATTTTTGATTCACGCACTTAAAAATTTTCTTCATTTCATTTCACTTTTCATTTTATTTGTAAGAGTAAGGCTTAACGAGATCCAATGCTTGTCTGTGTATCTGCTCTGTGATGTGTGCTTCGGATTTAGTTAGCCTTAGTAAGGGTCATTATAACAAATTTGGAAATTTTTCATTTTAACTATTTTTTTTTAAATGTATGATGAACTTCTCGGAGGCCCCCTCAGTGTGAGGGCCCAGGGCACATGCTCCGAATGCCCTGCCTTAAATCTGGCACTGCATATCGCATCTCGGCAAGAAAAAGGACGCAACTTAAAAATGCAGTACTTGAGAAGAATCAACTTATTAGTTGGTATAAAGAAAAAACTTGGCTATAATAAAACTAACATGAATGCCTCTCAGATAGATGAATTGAGAGTTATAGATGCGACATTTTCAGCGCTTATTGGGGGCATTTTATATGCATTTTTCAAAACATAAATCCACATTTGCCATTTTAGGTTGATTTCTTTGGAAATCGAAATATTCCAATCACTTCGTTTATCTCTCTCTCTCTCTCTACATATATATATATATATATATATATATATATATATATATATATATATATATATTAGCGAAAGTTATATTGATGGAAAGATCGTTTAAAAATAGAAACATTATCTGCGGGTGAGATGTTCCGATTTTTTGTTGCTTCGGAAATTTTTGAAATTAAAAAGTCGGAAGCGGGATGCCGGCCGCCATCTTGAGCGTGTTGCTTGGAAGTAAAAAAGTTGATTGATATATTCAGTGTGATTCATTGAAAAGTGAATGTTTGTTGAAAAACATTTTGTATTTTAATTTAAAAAAAAAAAAAAAAAAAAAAGAGAAGAAGAAGAAGAAGCAGAAGTAGTAGAAGAAGAAGATTTTAGGGAAGTACGTATAAAAGAAAAGTACACTATATTTCTGAACTTCTGAGTTGTGTGCACCATGTATTAGATATGGGTGAACCGACGCGCAAGCGAATTTATCCCTTTTTATCCCACCGGGACTTTAAAGTCCCATCAAACAAATTCCTCAATATAGCCTGAATTTACTACAGGATTTCATTGGAACTTCAAAGTCCCTATAGTTTAAGCTTTCGCTATATTTATTCTAGAGTTTAAGCTAAATTTAATATGAGATGTTTCTCATGTAGCAAAGAAATATAATAAAAAAGTTTCAAACTATTTTTCCAAAAATAAGGTAATTTGAGATATAAAAGGTTACATTAACTGTTTTAAATATTTTTAATTTTATTTTTTAATGTCTATTAATTAATTACAATATGTATTTCTTCCAAAATTTTGATATTTTTATTTATTGAAAAGTTATGATTTTTAATGGCATCAGTGGTTATATTAAACATAAATAAACACCTCTCAGGTGCTTTGTTAGCTATATTAATTCGTACTCTGCTATTACTCCTATGTAAAAACAATATATATATATATATATATATATATATATACATTTACATATACAGTGAAACTTGAATAATTCGAACTTGTTTAATTCGAAATTCTGGATAATTCGAATTTTTTACACGGTCCCTTGAATTTTGTATTAAAATAATATTAAAAAAAAAAAAAAAAAAAAAAAAAAAACATGGATAATTCGAATTCTATTTTGGATAATTCGAATTTTTCATACGATTAGCTTTAAAATATTACAGTAAAATTTGTTCCCGAGATTACTCTCAGCTAAAGTGCATTATTTTATTTAACAGTCTTTCAAAAGAAGGATGAGGAAATACATGAGTATTTCCTACCTAGTGCATCAGAAGAAGATATGGTCCATCTACATGAACTTCGAGGTTTTTTTTAATTGAAAGCCATGTTTAAAGTAGAATATTATGTTTCTCTATCAATTGATAGGTTTAAGTCATATGCCATGACACAAAGATTGTACTTAAAGAAGCAACCAAAAATGTCTGACTATTTTTTAAAAGTGTTGAATAATTAAGCTCGTAAAAAAATATTGATTTAATGAGAAGGGGGGATGTAGCAGTATTCTTAGGTATAAAGTTTATGTGTTAAATCTTTGATCGTAGAGTTTTATTTATTTATTTTTAATTTATCTCTTCTTTTTGACAAAATAGTATATGTAATTCGAAGTTATGGTTATTTCGAATTTTTCTCTGGTCCCTCCAGCTTCGAATTATCCAAGTTGTACTGTATTACCTTTGAAATAAATTTATGACTAAATATAAGATTTTTTGTTTCAAGGAGGGGAAAAATCGGTAATGAAAGGGTTAAGTCTCGAAAATTTATCTGTCCTTTAAATAGATTATATAAAAGAAGATGACATGTCCGGAAAAATCAAGAAGCTAGAATCGTAACATCAGAAGCCATTGATTAACAAAGCGCTAGCTTATGTTTTTGGTGAACGCTTCAATATGGCTCTTACGGTAGCATGGCTTTTGCAGCAACTATCAGCTAGTCAATCATTCTAGTCAGTCAATCTTTCAAGTTACTATTTCGATTTTGTTCTGTTCAAAGTTCGAATTTCGCGATTGCTATTTCTTCCTGTTTGTTCGGCGTGTGTTTATATTTTTTGGATTTTTTGCATGAATTTAGTTTTAACGTAGTATAAACTTTAGCTTTTTCTGCTTTTTGTTTTACGCTTTGTGTTCATTATTATTTTAAACCATTTAGTAATTTCCCACAACATTGTTATTAGAGCGATAGGACTGTTGTTTTCAGTCAGACATTTCCCGTCGTCATCATTTGTTGATTTTCACCTTGAATATATCAGACCTTTTACTATACAAAGCTATACTGTTGAATCGATTGCTAAGGGATTTGGTGTAGTTATTTTAAATATCATTTTATTGAAAGAAAAAAAATAACTTTTTCATAGTATGCTTGACAAAAAAGGCTGAAATCCATAGAATGATATTAGACCTTTATGGATAGCTGCAGAGCTAAACCAGCCCGTTTCACTGTTTGGTTTCTTTTTCTCGACTATTTTTCATGCGTTTTATGATTTATGTTAGTTGTTTTTTCCCCCCTCACTCATGATTTTTTCCCATGCTATTTTCTATGAAATTTTGACTATTATTACTAGTTTTTCTACATTTTACCTTGCAACTTAGGCACTTTTATTATGGTATCATTTAAATGCTTATGCTATGGTAAATTTATTCGCATGAAAAAATATGCATACAAATTCTGATTTTTTCTTTTTTGGATTTTTCTTCATCTAAGTACTAATAAAATTTTCGCGGAAAATTCCAAAATAACTTTTATTTACTTACTTTCTCTTAATTAAAGATCTTCACGCAAAGCTTTTGGTATTTCGCTTGTTAAAATAAGAGATGAATATTTAGTCTAAATTTTTATTGCAGAACAATTTAAGGATCTGCAAATCGTAAGAGTTTTCAGCATACTTATGTTAACTTTCAACTTTACGCAAAAATATTTTAATGTGTTTCATCATGCAAAACTTCAATTACACGTTGTTTCGAAAAAGAAAGAAACGCATTTAAAAACAATTTTCAAATTATGACAGTTGAAATAAATGCATTGCGCTTAATTACCTGATAATGCGCAGATTTGCTGAATTGTCATCCTGTTAACATAACAAGTTTTAATGGATAGTATCCTCACCATAAATTGAATAAAGTAAATTTGTATACACAAATGATCTTAAGCAATGATGAATATTTTTTTCCTTCCGTAATTGGAAACCGAATTTGAATAAATAAATAAGTAAATAAATGATGTTCAAATTTAAAATTTCTTTTATTTTTAAAAGCATTAAAAAAATAAATAAGTTCAATTGAAAAGTATGAATAATGACCAAAAAGAAAAAAAAAATCATTATTTCGCATTTTTATAAAATAAAATTTAATTTATTCAATTTAGTTTTTATGTAAAAAGTAATTTGCTTAAGTTAAAGGATTTTGATTTTTTTTTTTTTTTTTTTTTTAAATATATTAATAAAATGAATTTCAACATTTTAAATTCTTAATAAAAATAATTAAGTAAATATTTGACGGCATAAAAAAATATTTTATATTTATTTTAAGAAAAGAAAAAGATGTCTAGTTAAAAACGAGTTTTTTTCTAAGTTGATTTTTTAATAAAAAAATTAAAACACGAAAAAAAACAAAAAAAAGGCATCTTTACATACATTTTATTGTGAGTGAATTATCAAAATTTACATACAAAAAAAAAAAAAAAAATAAATAAATAAATAAAAAAAATAATAATAATAATAAAATCATTATTTGAAGAAATAAAGGATATGTATATATATATATTTATTTAAAAAATCATAAAACTGAGAACAATTTTACCTTACAAAAAAATTTATGTAATGTATATATATAAAATTTTAACAGAGTTTTCTAAAATATTTAAAATAAAATACGAATAAAATATCTAAAAATAATAGAAAGCTTCAGATAATGGCAATAAGTAAGGTTCACGGAAGCATGGCGACAGTTATCCACAAGTAATCAACAAATACCAAAGTCACAAACATAGGCGAGACATTTGTTACATAAACAGAGTTGCCAACATTTTAATTTATTACGGAGTAATTTTAGCCCCGCCTTTACTCAATACCACTTTTTTTTTCTAAAGTAAATTTTTCTTATTTTATCACAGTTATATATTGGAGAAAAATGTTCTAAAAATAAAATGGTGTGAAATAAAGGCGGGGCTAAACATGCTCCGGAATAAACTAAAATGTTGGCAACTATGCTTAGAACACAGATCTAGTTATATATCTTCAACTTTAGTCGTAACACATGTTCCCTTTTTAGAGATATCTACAATTTTACTCGATTTTTCGTGATGTATGTGTGTGTGTGAGTGAACACGATATCGTCCAAATGCTTTGTTCGAATGAGCTGAAAGTTGGCTTGTCACCGCAGAGCGAACTGTGTGGATTTTGGTAAATATAGCACTTATAGTTTTTTTTTTTTTTTGTTGTTGTTGTTGTTACAGGGGCACAAAGAAAAACTCTTTATCATTGAGGCCTAAGGGTTCAAATTATTTACAGTTCGATAGCGTCTAAATGCTTTATTCAAATGAACTGAAAATTTATATACATGTTTTAGGTCACCGTCGCACAAACTGTATAGATTTTTGTGAATCTAGCACTTTTATTTTTTTACTTATTTATTTATTTATTTATTTTTTTACAGGGGTGAAAAAAAAAAAAAAAAAACTTTATTATTATGGCGTATGGACTGAAATTCTTTAAATTGCGATATCGTCTAAATGGCTTATCCGATTGAACTGAAATTTTATGTACATGCTATAGGTCACCGCCGGACGAACTGTATAGATTTTAGCACTCAAAGTTTTTACAAGGACACAACCAAAATTTCTTTATTCTTAACTATGGGCTCAAATTGTCTGAAGAGCAATAGCGTTAAACACTATATTCAGTTCAGGTGATTGATTTCAGACTTCTCTTACTTAAATTTATTTAAAAGCCCGTTCATTACTTAATGTTCGAAAAGTTGAGTGGAGTCACCCCGGACCTTTTTATATAGATGACGTGCCATTTCTGCGAGTGAGGTCTGATGCAAACCGAGTTAATTTTTATTCGAGTGTCAAAATAGTTGATATGCGCCAAAATGCGATTTGCATTCTGGATTTCAAAAAAGCAAATTCGTTATTATAGTTCAAAGACGCTTTCACTTAGAGTATCGAAAACAATGTTTCAAAAACAATTTAAGAATATGGGAAATGTGCACTTTCTGAATTACGCTGGTAGATCATCGGTCTCTGATTATGTTAGTAATCAAGTGAAGGAGGTAATAACAGGAGACTTGGCGTTGGAATATTAAAACCCGAATAAACTACTACGTCAGAAACGCCAAAGAAAAATATTGGAAATGCATACAGCTGTTTCGGTAGCCTATAGCGTACCGTCTTCAGTGCAAAAAGGAAGTTCCTTTTGCACTGAAGACGGTACGCTATAGGCTACGAAACAGCTGTATGCATTTCCAATATTTTTCTTTGGCGTTTCTGACGTAGTAGTTTATTCGGGTTTTAACAAGTGAAGGAGGCTTTCACTAGAAGCCCGACTGTAATTAAATCAACTTGTGTAAATTTCCATCTGGGAATACCGTAGTCAAGAGTCACAAAATTTTTGTATGAGCGTTTGAAATTGCATGCATACAAAGAACAAAAACATAATAATGGCCTATCTTTTCTAAAACATTCGTTTTTCATGAATTTTACAAAATTTCCATAATTAATAATGATTATTATTAGAATTTTCCAACAAAATAACCCACTATCCACAAAAAAAAAAAAAAAAAAAAAAAAAAACTAAGAAACATTTTATTTAAAAATTCATCAATGTACCACCATCTTTTACTTTATATTTCTTTAGAAAAGTCTTACAAAAGATTTAAAATATAAGACAAGAAAACACCTAAGAATGGTAGGAGAGTATCAGAAAATGGCAATAAGGATTAAAGTCTGCGGCGAAGAAAAAAAAAGCTTAAATAAAGCACAAAATAACAGGTTGAAAGAACTTAAAATATAACTTTTCAAAAAAAATTTTACTTTCACCAGAGTAACTTTTAAAAGAGTTAGTTTTAAAACATTTCAAACAGTGGAAAATTTGATGGGAACTTTTTCTTTAGGGTGTTCATTCATACTATATTTTCTTTTATTCAGTACTTTCTTCGTTTATAAATTGAAAGGTATTTTAAAAATCTAAGTATTTATTATTATTGTATACATATATGTTAAGGATTTAAAATATGCATGACTTAAAATCATCCATTCATTATTATTCATGATTCAATTCAAAATAAATTTTGAATTGAATCGCTACATAAGAATAACAATTTATAACATTTTTTATATTCAAATTATTTTTTTACATGGTTATTTTGCAATAATATAAATTGAATCTTATGGAAACGTGCAGTAAATAAATGAATAACTGTAATATTGTTTTTAAATGATTTTGTTAATTTATCTAAACCTAAGAACGACTTTGACAAAACATGATACCTAGTTTTATACTTATGCAGCATAATACAAGAATACCGTATAGAAAATGTTTGTGTGTATATGAATGTGTGTATGCTTTTCATGTATATATATATATACACATATACACTGGTGGACAAAATTAAAGCAACAACCTGTTTTCTCTTTCTTTTGCACATAATTTTTAAACAAATAAACGCATGAATATAAAATTTGGATGGCTTGTTCGTTATCATATTATTGACCGAATTTTATGTAAATTTAGCAAAATAATGATTTTTAAGCTAATAAATATTCATTTTTCTCTCAAAAGTGAGCTTTGGAAAAAATGAAAAATTTCAATAATTTTAGGAAAGAGCACTTAATTAAAAGTGGTGTTAAGGATGCATTAGAGATAGGTAAAGACGCACATACCTTGAAATGTTAAGCTAAATCTCGGTTTTTCTTTCTGTATTAACCTTTCTTTTATTTTTATAATGCACTTAAAAATATATATATAATTTATAATTTGTAAACTATGAGCATCACCATAATAATAGAAACGTCGATAAATAGTTTTATAATGAACATCTTATTCAATTTTCATGCTTGTATGTATGTATATTTTTTCAAAAGCTATTCACATGCGAAAAAAATAAGAAAAGATAAGAAACAGAAAAATTAATACAGGTAGAAAGATTTGGTTGTAATCTAACAATTGTTGTAATCTTGTGCATCTTCACCTATCTGTAAGTCATCCTTATGACCCTTTTTCATTAAGTGTTCTTTCCAAAAATTATTGAAACTTTTCATTATTCCCAAAGCTTACTTTTGTGAGAAAAATGGATATTTATTAATTTAAAAAGTATTCTCATGCTAAAGTTACATAAAATTCCGTTGATAATATGATAACGAGCAGGCCATCCAAATTTTATGTTCATATGTTTATTTGTTTAAAAATTATGTGCAAAATAAGAAAACGAAAAAACAGGTTGTTGCTTTAACATTGTCCACCAGTATATATATATAATAATACTCTTTCACAAAAGTTCCCAAGCATATCAGAAAACGTTGATGGAACGGCAGTGATCGTACACCGCACTTAAGGGGACTCTCTACTTATCGTCTCCGAAAGCCGAAGCCAATGTTATTCTATGGGAAAATTTTCCCCATGACAATTCATTAACTAATACGTATTTTTAAATTCCGTTTTCACTTTCCTAAAATTCACAACTATTAAACAATTGATCGCTTTCTAAAAATTGATTTTTTTTTTCTTTTTTTTTTAAATTTCATTTTTAAGCTCAAAAATTAAAAATGTCCCATTGTGAAAATTCGCATTTTACAACCTCAAAATAAAATACTAAAATTTTAAAATATAATTTTTAGAAAGCGATCAATTGTTTAACAGTTGTGAAGTTTCTGAATGTGAAAAGGGAATTTAAGAATATATATCAGTTAATAAGATATAATGGGGAGAAATTCTCCATAGAATAACATTGGCTCTGGCTTCTGGGGACGATAAGTGGAGAGGCCTCTTAACAGCGTAGCACAACCGAGGGACAGTTAAAAAGATGTTAGGACCAAATTTGGTTTCAAAGCCAGCTTCCTTGCTAAAGAGCGATACTGGCTAGTTAAAGAGCACAGAGCGAAAAGGGCAAAAGGAGCAGTAAAAAAAGAGAGAACGATTGTAGGTTTTCGAGCTATAGAGGGATTTAAAAACAGGAATTTAAACTATTGCAGTGAGTCCTTTAATATAAATGAAAGTAAGTTATGGACATTGATTTGCTAGACATGTAGTATTGATTTTTAAGACTAGTTTTGATTTGAATTGTAGAGAAGAAGGACTTGAATCTAAGAAAAAGCGCGTTATGCTGATATGGATTGGAAAAAAAAAAAAAAATCTACTTTTCTGCTTTTGTTATTCTTCTGGTGGCTGTGCAGTCACATAGACACAGTACATTATTATTTTTATTTATATTTTTATGATATTTATAGTTATATTTTATTATTTATTTATTTATTTTGGTGACTGTTCATAAATAGTCTTTCTTTTAAAGTTTTTTTTTTTTTTTTTTTTTTTGAGAGAGAGGGGGGGGGGGGGGTAGTGGGATGGGACGGATGAGAGAACTGTGTCTTTTACATGTTAGATACCATAAAGTTTTAGTTTTTAAAGTAAATTGTGAAGTGTGGAGATGTTTATCTTTGAACGTTGATACTATGCGTAACAAAATTGGTGTGCTAAAAAGTAGGAATAACGATGTTATGATGAAAATTATATTTTGTTTTCAATTTAGACTGCAATAATGGGTGTGTAAATATATTCAGTAGCCAGTCTCATGATGGAGAACGAAGCGCCTAACGTGCCACAATGTAGTAAAGCTAAAATCATAGTAAATGTGTAGATTGTTTCTCTGTGTTTACAGAAATCAGAATGCGATTGTCGGAATCTATGCAAGTAGGCTCTGATTGGGATATGGTTTGTCAGAAATAATGTATTATGTGGATTTAGATTAAATTATCACAACGAGACTCGTGGGGTTAAAACATGTTTGCGGCGATTTTTAAGTAACGAATCCCATATGCTCTTCACAGTTAGCAGTATTAATTGTTTTAGTGTCCATTTATTATATGAAGCAATGAAGCGATAATGGGGACGAGAATAATTTATTGTCGTTTCAGCAGCGGTCTCCTTGGCTAGAACATCGTTGCTAAAGATTTCAAAGTGTGCTGATACGTGTACCAGAATAGTGCTTTGCACTACGTTCGTGGTGATTTTTCTTTTTAATCATTTATTTAATCATTTATTTTTTAATGACTGTCGTTGTATATTCTGACGAATTCGTGTGGTTGGTTAAGTGCATTTTACTCTAAAGCTTTGTTAATTGCGTCAAGCATGGAAAACAGAATTGTAATTGTTAAGTCTGTCGGACTAACTGTGTATGATTAAGGTACCTAAAAATTGAGTTATTGATTGATTTCTGTAATTAATATGTTTAGTATTTATTTCGTTTGATTCTCCAACAAGATTTTTTTTATTTTTGTGTGTGTGTGTGGGGGGGGGGGAGGGGGTTACTGCGTATTTTTTTTTGGACAGATGGTACTTATATTATCTGTTACAAAAATCGTTTTTCATATTTTTAGTTCAATATGTAATCATCCTATAAATGCTCGTCTATAACTTTAATTTAAGAAAGATACTCTTGCACTGAGGGATTTTTTTTTTTTTAACTTTGGACAGATAATAATTATTAAACAATGCAATTAAAATCTGGACACCATATAAGCGAGTCAAAAAAAAAATCTTTAACATAAAGTTCTGTTGTATTTAAATTTTGTTAATATAAAATATTGTATTTAATAAAAAAGAAACAAATGAATTGCATTCTATACAAGCAGGGAACTGTAGCAAATGACACCTTTATTCTGGACACAATGACAGACACTAATTGGTTATGAGAAGGTTATCATGGAAAACGTTATTAATAATTAGATTAATGAAAGAAAAAAAAACCATAATAGAACTGAAAAGAATGCTCCTGTATTAGATTATAATACAAATGAGTCATGACATTCAAAATCCATAAAAAAGAAAACTCAAATTTCATTAATAAGTTGTCATGAAAATTTGTAGGAAGTCTGCAAAACAAAATGTCGTTTGCGAGCGAAAAAGGTAACAGAAAAGATAATGAAAACTGTCATTTGGAAAATATTTTGTTAAATTAATAAAATTCATATTAATGGATGTAAAAAAATATTGTGAACTATCCTTCAGACCTATTCACGTATGAATGGAATTTTCATATTACTTAATAAATGTACATCGAGATAAAACACTGTTCTCTGCGTAAGATAAAACTCTAAAAAAATTCTAAAAAAGAAAAATCATAAAAAAAGTGACGTGGCAATCACACTACTTTTTTTTTTTTTACCCTATATTACTACAGACATATTACTACAGTTTAAAATGACATATGATGTAATATATCTGAAAATCTCTTGTACATTTTAAATAACTGTTTCAAGGGGTAAGGTACCTTTAAACGATGGAAATATTAACAAAAAATGATCAGAATTCTTTTTACAATAACTTGAAAAATAAATACATTTCATACTTTTAATTTTTATCAGGTGTCAAAAAAGGTTTTATCTCTCTATTACAGCTGTTAAAATATTTACACATTTTTAATTTTTTATTTGAAATTTGTTTCTTTTTCTTTTTTTTTTTCTTTTGTTGTTAACATAAGTCTTGCACGCAGGGTTGCATGCAAATAATACATCCCATGAACCTTTTTATTATCATTTATTTTTTTAACACATGAGAAAATAACTCATAATTAAAATAGTGAAAAGTAATTTTACTAGAAATTTTACTTTTCCATTCTTTTGGAATAAATAAATAAATAAATAATATTAAAACTACAATAAAAAGAAATATTACTATTTTTGGCGAAATTATGTTCATAATTGCAAAAATTTTAAAGTTATGAGGTGACTTGTTCATCACTTCATACATTAATATGACATATAAAAACTTTCAAATTTTCATTATATTCTGGCTAATTTTCAAGGAGGTGCGCGCGCAAGACATTGACCAATAATTACCTATGACAGTTTCATTAAAAAAATTTAAAATGTACAGTTGTTTTAATGGCTGTAAGAGAGAGATGAAACCTTTATTAACATCTGTTAAAATTAGAAAGTTTTAGAAATAATTATTTTTTGAGTTATTGTAAATACAGTTATGATAATTATTTTGAGGTATTTTTTCCTTTCTCAGGTAGTTGACCCCTTAAAAATTTTAGAAAGGGTTTTAATTGACGTAAATTTCTATATGAGTAGAGGCTTCTACCCCTCTTACCCCCGTTTGAAAACTGTAAATTTGCACTCTTGAATAAATCAATGCTGAAAAATGTGAGTTTATGAGTATTCTTTGCGTATCTGATGTTCAAGACCATTTCATCCAGTATTATTATTTTTTTTTCCAGAAAAAATGTCAAGGGAAAAAAAGAAAGAAAGTATTTGATCCCTCACTGTAAATGCCAGTGTACTTCCGTTAATTTGACTCCATACACCGTAATGTAAAACAATTCTTCTTTGTATGCCTGTAAATAAAACTGTCACTCTAACATGTCTATGCAGCTCATGGTATGGCACGATAATGTATTCACTCACAGGTATGCTCACACACTCACACATCTAAACACATATATGCATCATGGAAAAAATAGCAAAATTAATTCCAAACCTATGTACACCATAGGCGAATTTTTCTTTACTACAATATAGTACATGTTTTAGAAATAAAAATACTTATTTTATATTTTAATACTTATTTTCCTTTATATATATCTATATATATAAACTTATTAATACTTCCACGAAAGTGTTAAACATTTAATGAATATTTACTTTTACAACTTTCACAGTCCTCTCTAATTATATCTTCTCATTTACACAGCTTATGCAAATAAATGTTTCTCATACATGTATCCTAATTCTAACAACCTTTATCAAAATATTCGTAAATTTATGAAAAAGATAATAGCAGGAGAATGATTTAAAAAATTTAATTTCTTGAGAAAACACGAAAAGAGGAATAAGTTAATTTAAGATAAACAATAAGATTGATGTATTTTAGGAAGAAAAAAATTTATAAGAAGGTTTCTTGAGAGTTTTCGGTAATAACTATAAAAATTATTCCATGTGGTTTCCTTTCTCGGAAGAAGAAAAAAAAAAAAAGAAAGAAAGAAAGAAAGAAAGAAACTTTAAAAGAAAATTTGCGTGTTTTCGTCATAATATAATTTTGAGATAAGGATTTTGATATTTTTGACACGCGGAAAGAGAATTTAACATTTTTTTCTTTCAACATCGTATTTTGTAACAGAAGTTTTTTTTTTTTAAGCTTAACTTTATTATTGCAAACAAAGACTCCAAAAAAGTATTAGCAGTTAATTTGTAATAAATGCATATAACAGAAATGAAAAACTGATTTTTCCCCTCTTTAAAATTCCACTATGCGTGTATGTATGTACAGTCGGTAATAAAAGTCTCCGAACACTAGCCAAAATTCCTATATAAAAAAAGTACACTTAATACAGTTTTGTTAAATAAATCTTTGTCGAATCCTGTTTTTAGACTGACTAAGAACAGGATTCGACAAGGATTTATTTAACAAAACTGTATTAAGTGTACTTTTTTTACATCGGAATTTTTGCTAGCGTTCGGAGACTTTTGTTACCGACTGTATATATATATATATTATCCTTAAATTCCAAATTTTTGCACTGATAATATTGTATTACTATAATTGTATTACTATATAGATAATTTTGTATTACTATATATATATATGTATATATACATAATGAATAACTTTTCCTACAGTGAAAAAAAATGGCATCACTTGGAAAGCATGAACAATTTGAAAAAAGATAATGTAAATAATTATATACATATGTGCGTGTGTGTATTATAACCATTTTAATATTAATTATTAGCACTACTATGAAACATTTATCTATTTAATAAACTATTTAAGATTCAAAATGTGAGCTATAAATGTAATTGATTTATAAGATAAGTTTAAATTAACATCACCGTAATTGTATTTTTTTGTTTTTGTTTAAGTAAGGTTGTTAATAAAGGTTTATAAGACAATAGTTAAATTACTGTATTTAACTGAAATTGATTTTAGCATGTGTTTTTAAATATGAAATGTTGCCTAGCACAATTGTTTATATTCTTAACCTTTAACTACACGCGCTTACTATTTTAACACAAGTACACGCGTGGTGTATTTTGTACACCACCAAAATATCAAATAAATCTTAACAACACACTTGTCCACATAACATCATGAGGAGGTCAATATGTTTTCCCTTTTAACCACAGGACATCCTGAGGATGCATTTCGGAGAAGACGTGTTGTTAGGAAAAATAAATTAAATAAAAACAAATATGTATGCTACAGTTGGCAGCAATAGTATCCGAACATTAGCAATAATCCCTGTCTAAAAAAAGTACACGTAATACTGCTTTATTAAATAAATCCTTGTCGAGCCATGTTCCTAGTCAGTTCTATGGACATGATTCGGCAAGGATTTATTTAACAAAATGGTATTAAGTGTACTTTTTTGATATAAGAATTACTGGCTAGTACTTGGATACTTTTGCTGCCGACTGTATAAGTTTTAATTATCAAAACTTTTTATAAAAACTAAGGAAAAATCTTCGAATAAATACTTCAATGATAGGTTAGATGTGCACGCAGCGTGGGTAGAGGGATCCTAAAGTCATTTATATTCTGTTTACTACAAATGGTGTATTTGTTTACACCAGCGCGTGTAGTTAAGGGTTAAACTTGCTCAACTCGTAAATAGTCTCAAATCTCATTTTAAACCAAAAATCCAGTTTTTTTTTTTTTAAATATAGGCTTTATTTTTTTATCTTTTATAAATACTATGTTAAGTAATTAAACTTTAAATGATTTTCTCATTAAGATTTTAAATTTTTACTTGTATAATTTTTAATTTTTTATTTTTTCAGTAATTATTATCTTTATTATAAGCTCTTTGCTTAATTTTTCTCTTTAAGCAAATTATTAACTTTGTTAATTTTTTCTTTGTTACCATATGGTTTTGCAGAGGATTTGGGCAAAGTTGGGCTCCCAGAAAACCTGTTTAACCCGCTTCACCCGTCTTAAGCAGTTGTAGCTTCCGCTCTTTTTCCTTCTACCAATTATTACTATTATTATTGATCACATTTGTAATATATGGTCTTATCCACCCAATGCATCAGAAATAATTCATATGAACATTTCAAATATGTTTTGCCTAAGGCGTCTTTTGCCTTTGTATAAGGCGTCATTTCCGTTTGTGGTTCTTTGTTCATTAATTCATCACGTCTTCATTCCTGGTGTTTGAACATTAAAATTTCATTAGATATTGCACAAAAATCCATAACTAAATACTATTTTTTTTTTTTTAATTCACAAAACATTTTATCTTCAACCATCAAAGGAAAAGAATCCGATCGTGGTTACAAACAATCGAACTGATATTTGTGCTATTCCCAAAGTATCAACTAAAGGATACAAAATCAATTACATCTATTTCCTTTAAAGCTGTTTCATTATTATTTGACTATACACGAGTAATACATTTGTAATATCAATTCCTATTACATATCTAAATTTTGTGATGGATTCAAATTTGTTAAGTTTTGCTGTATGTTTCCAGTTACCAGAGAGGAACAAAAAAAAAAAAAAAAAAAAAAAAATGTTAATAATTCTATCACTTAGAGGAAAAAAAAAAAAACTTTTCGTAATAAAATACTGTTTTTCATCCGCAAATCGTTCTCTCCTTAACTATCGAAAAGAAGCAGATGAGGAACCGATTGCGAGAACAGAGGGATCTCAAACGATATTCGTAATCGTCTGAAGGTCATCCCTCTCTTTCTGTCTGCAAGAAGTCGTTACTACGTATCACAATTTCTATCGATCTCGATGTTACGGGAGAGGTTTGAAAGAGACATAACCTCCTACGCTCACAAATTACTACCTAAAAGATTAGGATACAGTTTTCACGGTTACAAGAAAAATAAAATGGTAGACAGATGGAGAGTTTACGTAGGTGGAAGGTCTCGAAAGAAATTAAATGGGAATGTATGTGGTATGATTTGATATAATGAGAAAGTAGGGTTCTCCAAAACGACTTCTCTTAGTTGAAAAGGCGATAAAGATAAAGATTAGTTTTCCTCAAAGATCTTTTTCCGAATTGTATAATGTTTTTTAATTAATACATAACTTAAAAGTAATTTTGGTGCACAGATATTTCCAGCTGGATATTTAAAAGTTTAATAGTTTTTATTGGTAATTCGATAGTGTTTATACAAGAAAAATATATTATGCTTTTAAATAATTTAATCTGTTAAAATGTTAAATTTTTAAAAAAATATTTTCTTGGACTTAAGTGTATATAAAGAAACTATAAAAATTTGGAAATGTCAAAATATGCCTAATACCCGGTAATAAGTAGAAAACTTTGAATAAACACCATGAAATGCAATAAACTCACAACAATTGTTTCGGGTAGAAAGAAAATACGACCCTTCGTCAGGGGAACAAAGTAGGCACGAGTGCTGCAAGCAAAGCGGTAACGCGCTTACTGAATATTTAAATCGCCCAGTGTCATATTTTAATTTTTAATATAAGATAAGTAAGAAAAAAAAAAGAATGAAATGTACGTTAAATTTTTATTTGTATACCAAACTTATATCAATATGAAAAAAAAAAAAAAAAAAAAAAAAAAACTACAACGGTATTAAATCCATATTAATTTGTCAACACTTCTGTGATAAGTTAATATAATTATGAAATTAAATTTTTTATCTGCCGTGTTTACTCGCGTAATAGTCGAACCTTTTTTTTGACAATTTTTTACTGTGACAGATCAGATGCGACTATTATGCGAGGAAATCTATTACATAATATTATACACTCTAATGCTAAAACATTACTGGTATATAAAAACATAATAAAATTAGTAAAGTACCAAATGTTTGCAGTTTATAAACTGTTTATGAAATAGTTTTTTTATCAGTTGCACACACACATTCAAAAGATAAAAAAAGTATTTTTTATGTCTTTTACGCGGGGAAAGTATAGAAACGATTTTTTCCTGCTTTAAAACGGTCACGCGCCTATTACGTGAGTAAATACGGTACATAAATTTAATATTTTCATAATTATATATGTTTTTGATACAAATTCATTTAAAAATGTACAGAATTGAGTTTTTCTTACTAAATAAAGTTGTTGTCAAAATGTCAATTAAATTATAGTCAATAAATATGCATCACTGTTTTAATATTGAATCTATTTGTTAGAGAAAAAACTTATTAAGTTTCATTAAATACATATAAAAAGTTAAAATTAAAAACAAGAAACCATAAAAAAAATATGCATAAAAAGGAATTTTATTTTATTTTATTTTATTAAAAAAAAAAAAAAATGTTTTCAATTGAAATTGATAGAAAATTGTAAAAATAATATATTACATAAAATTAAATTTGAATAGAAATTATAATAATGATAAAAATTATTTTATTACTTTTTCGAATACATCTTATTTATAATTATATACAACAATCCTAAACGCATACAACATACATGGCAAATATATTTATATCCAGTAAGTGTAGCGACTGACGAAGAATCCCCCATAATCCTAATTCAAAGGAAATTTCATAAGCTAATTAATTTTATGCAGAAATTGAAAGTGCAGTCTTAAATTTTAGTTGAGATTAATTCAAAAACTAATTAACAATAGAATGTGTACGACAAGTAATTATCTGACGAAACCTATAAAAAAAAAAAAAATCGTATCAAATTTAATTTGTAAATTCGCAATCTACATTGTTCATAGCGGATTATTATTATTATTATTTATACATACATTTCGAATTGTTAACTTCTCTGGAGAACACATATTTTTTGAAATTAACATTTGGAATATTTATAGAAAAACTAATTTTACCAAACATTTTAACTTATATTTTCAAAAAATATTAGCTTTAACACGACGAAATATAATATATAACACCTAATGAATTTATGGGGTCTAAATGACACTTGCTTCATTTGTTGAAATGGTTGATCATATCGTTACCAGGTAATCTAAATAATGCGTAGATATATGTACAGCATGCATAAAGTAATAATACGACAACCATTTTTAATCGCCGTATAGGCTAAAAATAAATGTGGTTAAAAAATGTGTAAACAGTGTTATATTATTCTATATTTTTAATTGTAGGTATGTGTATAACATAAGAATTGAAACGAATTTCAGCTGATGAAGTAGAAGTGAAATCAACTAAAATTAACTAAAATAATTTAATATAATAAGTTTTAAGTACTTTTTAAATTCCTTTATGGAAAATGTCTTATCACACGTCGGTTTTTACTTTCCGAACAAACATATGTAAGGAAAGTATTGTAATCATGGCAAAAATTCGATTATGAGATTTTGTTGTATCTATATGTTTTGAGGTCCCGTGAGTTCAGTTTTGATATTTTTACGGTGATGTATATTTGTATGTGTGTGAGTGAACACGATAGCGTTTAAACGCTTTTTTCGAATAAGTTGAAAGTTGGTTCATAAGTTATAGGTCCCCGTAGCACGAACTGTATAGATTTTGGTAAACCTAGCACTTATTGTTCTTTTACAGGTACCCAAAAAGAACTGTTTATCATCACGGACTATAGAGTCGAATTGTCTGAAGTGTCCGAACTCTACATTCGATTAGGATAGAAATTGATAGGCATGTTATAGGTTATTATCGCAAGAAACATACAGATTTATATGAGTGCAGGACTTGCAAATTATACAAAATAGAATTTTTTTACATTGCGATCTATGGACTCAAACGTTTTAAGTTTGTCTCAGTAATGCTAAATTATTTTAAATATAAGGAAAAAAAAAAAGATAAATATTTGATATTGCGAGTTTACTATTTATCAATAACATATTGATAACAATTTTTAGAGTGCAGGTTCATATTTGCATACGCTAATGGATTATTACTTTTTACAATGAAGGAGTAAATTTAACTTAGTTTATGTTTCATATTAATAGGAAAAAAATAATAAGAGTTATATTGCATATTATTTTTTTAATAACAACAAAGCAGGACAAATTCATATAAAAATGAAGTTTTTATTTAAAAATTTCTAGATAAATCTCCTACATTTTTGACAACACATAAATTTATAATTAACATTTCAAGTTAACATTTTATTTAAAAAGTCTATTATTTAATAATGTTCTGGAAAGCATTTCTTAATTTTAATTAAATAAATGTGCTCCGTGATTTAAGGTATTTTTTTTTCTACCCTTACTTTTTCTAGAAATGTACTTGTTAGACTAGAATAGCACTTCGTAACAAATTAAAAAAAAAAAAAAAAAAAGACCACTAGAAATAAAGAAAATTGTCTTAAAACAATATTTTAGCTGTTAAGCGCATTGACACATTTGTAAAATCCTGAGAGTATTGCATTATTAGAGATTGGTAATCCAGGTAGAATTTAAATTTTTGTGCCATGACGAAACAATCTTTCTACATCTGTATAGATTTGTATCGGTAATAATGAGTTTTAGATTGGGGTCATCGAACTAAATAGCGATTTTTATCACATTCTTTTAATTCAAGACGTACACAATATAGTTCTCATCAAATGCATCCACAGTAGCTATTAAAATCCGTTTATCAGATTCATCCATCTCATCCAGTATATTTGAGCTAGCTGTTACATTAATCAATTCCATGTTATCTATTATGGCCGATACCCCCCCCTCCCCATAGGCAGCGTTAAAATGATAACACAGGTCTACAAAAATAATATTGGTAAAATTTGATTTGATAATTTTAGCTGAAATTACGGTGAAGTAAGTTTTTCTCTTTCATGTACAATTTTTTGTCAATATAGGGTGTCTGTCAACACAATTACTTCATTTTCCGTAGTTTCTAGTATGTTTTCATGATCAATAAATATGCTATGAAAGTTGCCATATAACTGCAGGGTGACCAGTTTAAAAGAGTACCCGTTAGTTTTTCTTATTACCCTTAAATCTGACGGATGTGGCAACTATTTTAACACTTAAGTATAATAGTAGAGGACTCTCTACTTATCGCTCCCAGAAGCCAAAGTCGATGTAATTCTATGGAGAATTTTGCCCCCTCATAACTTATTAACTAATACAAACTTTTTAATTCCGTTTTCACATTCAGAAAATTCACAATAGCTAAAAATTTTATCGCTTTCTAAAATTTTATCTTTTAAATTTTTAATATTTTACTTTGAGGTTGAAAAATGCGAATTTTCACACAGTGGAATTTTGCATTTTTGAGCTTAAAAATAATATCTTAAATATTTAAAAGATAAAATTGTAGAAAGCGATAAAAATTTTAGCGAATGTAAATTTTCTGAATGTGAAAACAGAATTTAAAAGTATGAATTAGTTAATAAGTTATGAGGGGCAAAATTCCATATAGAATAACATTGGTTTCGGCTTTCGGAGACAATAAGTAGAGAGTTCCCTTAAGTGTGGGAGACAATTTCCTACAATGCTGGGCTGTTGCAACTTTAATTGTAAGGTAAAACAAAAATGGAGACGCACAGTGTTACTTAATCCAGTGATCATTTTATTTTTGAAAAACATGATTTAATTCAATTTTTTTACATTGTCATTCCTACCCCATTTTTTTCGCAGGGTTATCTCAAAGATAGGGTTTTTCAGAGAAGTTCTGCAAACATCAATGAATTAAAACAAATCGTAACTGAAGAAATCACGTCAATAACACCAACATTGCTGCGAAGTGTGTCAAAGAACTTGGTTCGACGTGTTCATGTTTGCATTCAAAATGGTAGCGAACATTTTCAACATTTTCTGTAACGAATGATAATGTAAAAAATTTGAATTAAATTATGTTTTTACAAAAATAAAATTTTCACAGGATTAAGTAACATTGCGCGTCTCTATTTTTGTTTTACCTCACAAACAAAGTTGTAACAGTCCAACAGTGTTGGAAATTGTCTCCTACTTAATATCAAAAACTTATGCTTCAGTGTTAGAATAGCTACCACATCTATCAGATTTAAGGGATCAAAAAATTAATTTTATTAATTAATTATTAATTAATTATTACAGGATTAATTTTTTTATGAGATTATTAATAAGAAAAACTAAAAAGTACTCTTTTAAATTGATCACCTTGTATATTGGTGGAAGCGTCACGGAAGAAATTGTGTCTGTATTTAGCAAAAATCTACATGTGATAAAAAAAAACTGGTTTCATTTTTCACCAGAAAACAAAGATCAGCCAAAATTATTAAGTCAAAATTTTAGATGTGGATCTGTGTATCTAGTATCGAGTGATATATACAAACATACATATTTTATTATCCATAAATAAATAAAATAAAATAAATAAAAATAAATAAATAAAAATAAATAAATAAATAACGCTCTCTACATTTGAAATTCTTTCATTTTCTTAACTGAAATAGGCTAAGTATTTCAGTAGGAAAAATCGGTAGTTTTTCTTTTGAGGACCACCATGTTATTTAGCCAATTTAGCGACTCAAAATTAGGGAGACCCAAAGATATGGCCACACTCAAAAAATGTTTTATTGAAAAAAAAAATTGTTAACTAATTTTTTGATTTATTTTGACATTTTAACAATAATTTGGCTTACTTCAATAAACCACACAAATATGGTTGCACGAAGAATAAATACCACTAGATAGTTCGTCATAGATCTCTCTGTAAATAGCAATCAATGAGCGAGCGATGTGCTGCATTAATAAAAATGTTCGTTTAAAAGAACAAAATTATTTTGTTAATATAAACAAGCATTGGTTGAATCAACAAAACTGTTTGGTTAAAGCAACAAAATAATTTGTCTTCTAGCAAAGTTTTTGTTGAACAACAAAATGTATTAGTTGATTAAATAATATTTGTTATTTGGTTAATCAACAAAATATTTTTTGGCTTAAACAAAAGTATTTGGTTGATTTTAGAAAAATTTGTTGTTTCCTGATAATAATTTTTCTGAGTATCGTAAGGTTATGTCATTTGTAATTATTTTTCTCTCACAGAATTCATAAGTAAGATATTTATAATAAATAATAAATTAAATAATAAATATTATTTTTAAATTTAGTCCGTTTAAATTTATTACGATTGCAATAATCATTAAGTTATCGCTTCAATTTACTATAATCACTTGAATTTTTTTTTAGGGTTGCCTCTAATTTAGCTTAAAATTTTAAGCATAATTTGGTTTTTTCGCTGTGGCCGGGAAAGAAGCTCGCCAAATCACAAAGTGACAATTTTCAAATGGAAAAATACTGAAATATGTAATATATAATTACACCATTTTATTATTAAAAATACACAGCATTTGAAATTAGGACCTATAGCAAATGAGAATGAAGCAAACAAACTTTTTTTTTTTTTTTTAATGTTTAATAGATAAATAAAAATACCATTAACCGTACAGTATTTGTAAAGCAGAATAAAATATTTGTAAAGCAGATATGATGTTTTATTGAAATATTACTAATAATTTCTTAGCGGAGTCTTAAAAATTTCTCATTCTCTATACAACACGTAAAACTCTTAAGTGTTATTAACAAGATTAAACCTTTTTTTTTTTCTTTTCTCCCACCCCCCCCCCCCCTCAAATTACTCAAATTTTAAACAATGTGTTTTCATTATATCATAAAAATCTGGAAATCAAACAAATTAAATTCTCCTAAGAAAAATATACATTAAATATAAAAGTATTTTTTTTTTCTTTTTGGAGCATGGAAGAAATTTATTAATCTCTAACGAAAACATAACTGAATATTCAAATGAAACGAGCGTTCGTTTTTAGAAACGTGATGTCATCTGCCTAATCAATATCAGCATCGTTTTTTTCCCCCTTGC